>CM060316.1:75045296-75050296 GCA_030674155.1 Stramonita haemastoma | reverse complement strand
AAACATGCTCTTCAAAACACACACATGTATCATGCAGTTCAATAGAACTTTCAAACTTAACTGCACTTTCTGCATGATGAGATCTAAAAATGAAAAGGAGAGAACAGTAAGCATTCACACAAAAAAGAAATGATAGATAACCTGACACAGGCAATTTTTTCCTGTGTTCTCAGTTGTCTTTCCTTTGCCCAAATTTTTGGTGATAGACATCAATTTGAAAAGTTCAGGGGCTCTGTAACCTTACCTGTCAGTGAAAATGGCTGTTCTTATTTATTGGGGGGGGGGGGGTTATTTGGTGGGGGGTTTGTGGTGAGGTTTTTCCTTTACTCATTTTTTGTGTTCTTTATTTGTTGTGGGTTTTTGTCAAAGTTTTTAGAGGGGGGGGGGAGTTGTTTGTTTGGGGGGGAGGAGGAGGAGGGAGGGAATTGCTTTTTCTTTTGTTACAGGGGCAGGGTGGGCTGTCTTGCGTTGCAGGGTCTGTTCTCTCATAAAACATCTGACAATGGAACCAATAGGAGACATTCATGACAACGAGCAGCACTGAACACCATCACAAAGTGTCACCTTGAAACACCATCTCCAAGATCAGAATGTGGCTACCTTAATGGTAGGTAGAAACAGTCCCATATGCCAAATCTCACCACTGGTGAACCTCAGAGCTCTGACCAAAGAGTAAAAAAAACAACAAAAAAGTCATCATCAGTATCATCATTAGCAACATTAGTAACATCGTTACTAGCGATACCACCATCATCATCATTGTTATTTTCATCAGTACAGTACTTGTACAGTCCTTATGTGCTGCAACCCTGGGGGCTTGTTGGCCTTTGGAGAACATCTCCAACACTGACTGTCTGTATGCCCTCTTGGCCGAGACAGTGTGGATGTACTGTGGGCAAAGCATCTCCACTATAATCAAATTTCTGCCCAGTATCCAAAACAGCAGCTGCCTCCTCAGCTGTTTTGGAGGTCATCAGTGAACATGATGGACAGACATACACACAGCAACAGAAACAGTACAAAGCTGACCGTACAAAGTGGATCGGTGGTCTAGAAGTAAAGCGCCCGACGAGAAAGCGAAAAGTCCGGGTCAAAGTGTGCAGTGGTTCGAATTCCATTTGGGCCCAAAACTTTTTCCCCATCCATTAGACCATGAGTGGTGGTCTGGGTGCTAGTCTTTCGGATGAGACAATAAACCAAGGTCCTGTGTGTAACACATCATTATTTAGCGCACGTAAAAAAACCCATGGCAACAAGGGGGTTGTTGCTGGCAGAATTCTGTAGAAAAAAAGGCACTCCAATAGGGAAACAAATACAGTTGCAGACAGGAAAAGAATTTTTTTTAAATGATGGGTTGGCGCTGCACTTGTGGCGACACGCTCTCCCCAGGGAGGGAGAGCAACCCGAATTTCATGCAGAGAAATCTGCTGTGACATAAAGTGGTATGAAATGAAATGAAAAGAAATGACACAGCTGCCCTACATGACAGACCTGTTCCCTCTGCCCTTGCCTTCATAGGCCCCCGGCACCAGTCCTGCCACGTCCTTCACCGTCACTGGCATCAGGCGTCCTCCTCTGGCCGTGTGCCCATAGGCTGTGTACACAACAATGTCACCAGTCACGTCACTCTGCATTTATCTATTTAAGCGCTTTGATTTGTTTGCATTACAAGCTTTAGCGCTATATAAATTCCATGTGTTATTATTATTATTTATTTATTTTTATTTATTTATTTATTCATTCTTTTATATTGTGTATGCATGCTGGTTAGTGTATGCACACAAGCTAGTATGTACACAAGCACACTGTCACACATTTCATTTCATACCACTTTATGTCACAGCAGATTTCTCTGTGCAAAATTCATGCTGCTCTCTCTTCCTGGGGAAAGCGTGTCGCCACAAGTGCAGCATCAACCCATTATTTTTTTAATTCTTTTCCTGTCTGCAACTGTATTTGTTTCCCTATCAGAGTGGCTTTTTTTTACAGAATTTTGCCAGGGACAACCCCTTGTTGCCATGAGTTTTTTTTACGTGTGCTATATAATGATGTGTAACACACGGGACCTTGGTTTATGATCTCATCCATAAGACTAGCACCCAGACCACCACTCATGGTCTAACGGATGGAAGAAAAGTTTTGGGTCCAAACGGGATTCGAACCACCACCACACTCCGACACAGACTTTTCGCTTTCTAGTCAGGCATGTGACCTCTTCACCACCGATCCACACATACACACATGCATGTACACACACCCAACAAGCACCCTTCAATCACACACAACTGACTACCAATAACTCCTCAACAAGGAGTCAAAGGAGGAAGTGAAGTCACCTGAATCGCACTGTTTGTGCCAGGTGTGGCAGGGGCAGGGAATGGAGTACACGGTCTGCTTCACGTTGGGTTCGATGGTGGTGAAGGGAAAGGCCCCAGTCTTGGCCAGCTCCCCGCCAGCAGCCGCGTTGAAAAAAGTGCTTTTCCCCGCTGACGGTTTGCCCTGAGGATGGACACCATCATTGATCAGTGGGGGGGGGGGGCAGGGTGGCCTAGTGTTCAGAACACTGCGTTTGCAATTTGACGACCTGGGTTCGATTCCCGTTGGAGGAAGTTTTTCTCCTGGAGTTAACATCAGTGCTGACTCCACTCTCCCCGAAAGTCCTTCAGATGAGACTATAAACCGAGGCCCCATGTGTGAATGCACGCAGAATATCTTGTGCACATGTTAAATCCTGCTCTGCTTTTCGTAAGAGTAGACCATCATGTGCCGATGGGAACAGATGACATTTACAAAACTACATACACATGGGGACTGGATGTAAAAAAACACAATAGTGCTTATTCCATTATCCTCAGAATAAAAGAATAAAGAAAGAAAGAATGAATGTAAAGCATAATGGTAAAAAGGTAAAGGTTAAGGTGTCCCATAACCCAGGCAGTTGTAGGGGAGCGAGGTGTCAGAGACCTTAGGTTCTCTAGGGGCCAGCATATTGAGGGCGGCGCCCATCTCCTCTCCTTCGCTGCTTTACCTTCCCTGGCCCTAAAGAGGGCATGTACCCATTTACAGCAGAATGTAAAGCACACAAAATGTTGTCATCAGTTTCTACTGTATTGGCATGCAATGGTCTACACTTCCAAAAGGCAGGAAGGGTTTTAAAATGTGTCAGTTTTATGATTTTTTTATGAGGGTAGGATGAAAGAAAGTTGTATAAACTTGACCTTTTACCCTCATTAAGGATCATTTTTACTTGACTTGATGTGACTTGACCTGACTTGACTTGACTTGACTTTACACACACACACACACACACACACACACACACACACACACCACACACACAAACACACACACACACACATACGCACGCACCCACACACACACCACACACACACACACACACACACACACACACACACACACACACACACACACACACACACACACACACAAACACACACACACAAGTGGGAACAGATGACAATATTTACACAACTGCATACACACAGGGACTGTATGAAAAAAAAAGCACATGAGTGCTTATCCCATTATCCTTGATATAAAAGAATAAAATAAATAAATAAAATATTTTTTTAAACACACACACACACACACACACACACACACACACACACACACACACACACACACACACACACACACACACAACACACACACACACACACACTCACCACCAGACCGATGACGAAATGCCAACGTCCTCCACTGGCTTTGGCCTCCAGGACAGGCTGAAAGGTCTCCAGGTTCTCCCCCTCTCCACCCTCCTCACACACCCCACCCCCCTCACACCCTGTGGTTTCCTGACCATCTTCGCTAGGCTGCACATGGTCATTCACCCATGTCTGGGCCAGTTCCACCAGACTAAACACCATCGCCATGCCAACCAGGTCTTGAGCCTGAAACACAGTTTGAAAGTTCTACTGAACTGCATGATACATGTAGTGGTGTTTTAAAGCTTTGTATAAACTTCACCTTTTACCCTCAATAAGGATCATTTTGACTTGACATGACATGACTTGACTTGACTTGACTTTACACACACACGCAGACACACACGCACGCACGCACGCACGCACGCACGCACGCACAACACACACACACACACCATCAGTCAAGGAGATTAAAATAACGATAAGAATAAGTCAAGTCAAAAACACTTTAATCATCCCCTGAAGGGTAATAACAATACTGACAGGCATATTGATATGAATCATAATCAAAGACACAAGATAGCTACATTTCATATTTTGTTCTGAAAACATTATTTGATAGCTTCAAATAAAAAAAATATCACAATGATTACTTCTTTTCTTCTTTTTTTTAAAGAAAATTGAAAGAGGAAAAATTGATTAATTAATAGGGTGGACCGTTTGTGATAATAGAAAGAAATGTTTGGTGATACTTTCAATTAGCTAAAACGTGTAATGCAACAACAATGGTGGTGGTGGTGGTGGTGGTAGTAGTGGTGGTGGTGGTGGTGGTGATGGTGGTGGTGTTAATATTACTGTTACCAGTAGTAGTAGTAGTAGTAGTAGTAGTAGTAGTAGTAGTAGCAGTAGCAGCAGCAGCAGCAGCAGCAGCAGCAGCAGCAGCAGCAGCAGTAGTAGTAGTAGTATAATTCACATGTATTGTCATTAATAATGTCATCATCATCATCATCATCATCATCATCATCATCATCATCATCATCATTATTATTATCATCATTATCATTATCATTATCAATTATCACCATCATTGTTACCATTGTCACATCATTATCATTCTTATCGATATTTTGATAGGGAGTTGCCACAAAACTTTAAGTGAACTCAATGAACAAACCTAACGATCATTAACAGCACAGTGGAAGATGAGGACAAAGAAGACTCTTTAACACACATTTTCTTTTTTCACGCACAAACCATGCCCGTCAACAACATAGCAGATATTCCCTCCCCACCTGCTCCTGCAAATGACCCAGCAGCACTCTGCACTGAGTG
>CM060316.1:75027796-75035296 GCA_030674155.1 Stramonita haemastoma | reverse complement strand
TCTGTCCTCTCCCTTTACACAAGTCTGAATAGCTATTGTGTGTCAGACTTTTGTACATAAATGTTAAGACAGTTAGAACTAGACATATAGACAAAAGGACGAAGTTTTTGTGGGTCTTTTTTGTTTTGTTTTGTTGTTTTGTTGGGGTTTTTGTTTTGTTGTTTGTTTGGGTTTGTTTGTTGTTGTTGTTTTTTGGGGGAGGGGGGTTGTTCCTGGGATAGGGCACCGAGGTTTACCAATGGTGAGATTTTACGTATTGGAATGTTTTCATGCACCTTGAAGGAAGTTCCTTCCAGACTTCGGGGATGAACGTTCTAAACACGACACCAGTGTGCGTGCCGTTGGGGGGGGGGGGGAGCTAATTTTGTCATTCTTCCTACCCACAAAATTAGCCTTCTCTTCCAAAAATCGGATTGGGTTTTAGGTGTGTGCAAAATGTCCTTGAGTGGAACGATTTGCTACTGAAAGCATGGAGTGAAGGAAGCTGGTTGCAAAATCTTCAGTAGTGCCCCAACAGTCTACAGGACTACGGGATAAGTGAGAAAAAAAAAGGTGGTGTTCTTCGTGTGTTCTCACGTGGGGCCTTGGTTTGTAGTTTCATCTGAATGACTGGTGTTTTGTTGTTGTTGGTTGGGGGGGGGGGGGGAGTGAAGTCAGTGCTGATGTTAACTGCAGGGGGAAAATCCCCTTGAACGGGTGCCTCGGTTATGTCGCGAACGTGGGCAGTCAGATCGCGAGCTCAACGCTCTAACCACAAAGGCTGTTCCATGCCCCGCTCCCTCCACCCACCACTACCCCTACCCAAAACATATGTTATCATTATTTTTACTGTATAGGCTACAGATCTAAGTTTGCCTGTTGAACAAGATGAAGGAATATACCCAGTGTTTCAGCTCTCTTTTTGCATATGATTTGATCACAGAGGGAAAAGAAATATTTCTTCGTGTGGGGCATGCTGTGTGCTTGAATGTGACTGTTATCTCCATTTTTAAATCGCTATTCTAACTGCTTTAATGATTAAAAACAACATTCTTTTTTTTTTGGATGAGACTATAAACGAATGTCCCGTATGTGAATATGTACAGAACATCTTGCACACAAGTTTATACCTTTTTGGCCTCTGGAAGAGTAGATCATTTTGTGCCAGTGGGAGCAGATAACAGAATTAATTACAGAATTAATTACATTACCGCATGCACACGAGGATGGATGTAAAAAAGCAGCACATTATTTTTTTCCATACCACTTCATGTCACAGCAGATTTCTCTGCGTGAAATTCGGGCTGCTTTCCCCGGGGAGAGTGTGTCGCCACAAGTGCAGCCCCTACCCATTATTTTTTCCCCTCAGGGATGGTGTCTAAACATGACACCTGTGTGTATGCTGGTGGTTTTTTTATTATAATTTTGTCATCCGCTACTACCGGTACACGATGGCCTGCTCTTCCAAAAGGCGGAACGGGATTTTATCGTGTGCGCAAGATGTTCTGTGTGCGTTCGCACACGGGACCTCGGTTTATAGTCTCGTCGGAATGACTTACATTACGTACTTACATTACGTACATTACATGACTTACATTACGTACATTACGTAATCCTTGAAAGAAAAAAAGAAAGAGATAGATGAGGAAAAAAAGGAATGAAACAAGGTGATGGAAGTAAAACTTGATTGAAGTGTTAAAGGCCGGTTAATGTTGGCCAATAAAATGAATCACGTAGCGCTGATACAACAGCTGTGTGTTGAAACAACGCCATCATAAGTTCAGAGAACCACTTGCTGCCTTGCATGGTTACTCAAAGCATGGTTTTATGGTGACAGTTCCGTGTCCACGTCATAGAATGACCCTGCAGCTGTCTCCTGGCATGCAACGTTACAGCGTGAGCTATGTTAGGAAACAGCACAGCCCTGAAGGGGACAGAATAAGTGAGTGGTCACAGACTCAAACTCCTGATCTGACGATTACTGGGCAGGGATTCAAGTCTCCGTTAGGGTGTCAGTTTGAGGAGAGTTTTTCTCCTGAGGTATACATTTGTACTGATTTTGTCACTGTGAAGTGTACATTTGTACTGATTCTATCACTGTGAAGTGGACATTTGTACTGATTTTGTCACTGTGGAGTGCACATTTGTACTGATTTTGTCACTGTGAAGTGCACATTTGTACTGATTTTGTCACTGTGAAGTGCACATTTGTACTGAGTCTATCACTGTGAAGTGCACATTTGTACTGAGTCTATCACTGTGAAGTGCACATTTGTACTGATTCTATTGCTCTGAAAGTGCATTTTGTACTGATTTTTATTGTTCTAAAAGTTTTTGGAATGAGACTATAAACCGTGGTCCTCTGTGCAACGGCTGCTAGAGAGTCACACCGAAACCCTATCCATCTTTTGCAAAGAATAGGCCAGCCATGGCACAGATGTCACCAACATGCCAAGCATGCACCATATTCCCTGGGGAGGGATGGACTCTGCCAGGTAGGTGAAGATGCCTGGAAACTTCACTGCATTCAGTGCCTCAACAAACCTCAGCTTGTATAGGGAGTAGGGGTCAGTCATGACACATCTTTGAAAAGTACAGGCCTGGGTGGCTGCTTTTGCAACTTTGAGTAGAAATGTCATCTGTAGTGGACCATAGCTGACAGCCATGGGTTGGGCCTCCAGCAAAGTTAAGGGAACTCTGAAGGGGCAAACTACTTCGCCCTCCGTGAATCTGATGTTCATCTTCCAATACTGAAAATTCAGCTTGAGTAAAGGAGTGGGAAAAGCAGTGAAGCCTGACTAACTGCTTCCCTCAGCCAGCGATGGTAAAGTGTCTGTTATTTGGGCAGTATCTTCTAGTTTGAAGCATATTCTATTAGCAGCAGTGTGCACATTGCTTGTTTGATGGAGGTTATTGGTTCCTGTTCCCATTTTTCGACTGTCAGTGGAAGCAGTTTTACCGTCATAAGCCTATTCAAGGGCCATAACTCCCCTGCTTTGATCAGGCTTTGTTGACGCTCTCTCTCATCCCTCTCTGAGCTTCTTGATAAATGGTAGTGTTCAGATCTAGTCTTTACTCATCGTGATTCTTTTTAACATCAGGGGGATGTGCTGACTGTAAGAGAGCAGAGACACGTCAGCAGGTTGTAGGGCACGTGACTGCATCCTGCCTCTATAAAGCCGCCCCCCTGTTCTAGGAGTCACCACATGCAGTGGACTTACCCAGGAGGAGAAGCCTGAATTACCTACCACCCAGCCTCCTTCTTCCCTAGCTCCAGCCAAGCCTGCCTGACCAAGATGGTCCGCTTTCTCCTTTGTCTGATTGCCTTTGCCATGTGCTGTGAAGAACTGAAGGTATTCGGGCAAGACTTCATGCTGAACGGGGCTTTTTTAAAAAGTCTACAGATAGGTCCCATACCACCAACCCGCCCCGAACTACCAACCCCCGATTGCACAACAAGAAAATTTGTGGTTTTTCAATTCACCACGTCTGCTCCAGTCAGCGACATCAGGCCGCCTTTGAAAATGTGAAGGTTGTCATGGCCAGTAAGGTAAAGATTCACACACACACACACACACACACACACACACACGCACACACACACACACACACACTCTCTCTCTCTCTCTCTCTCTCTCTCTCTCTCACTCTCTCTCTCTCTCTCTCTCTCTCTCTCTCTCTCTCTCTCTCTCTCTCTCTCTCTCTCTCGGGGTGAGCGCTTCTCACACTTTTGGGCTGCAGCAAAATTTCAGAGCTCATGAAAAATTTGTTAATTTTCTTAATTAACTTGGTTAAATTGCTCAATAACGAGTTAAAATCTGTCTTAGGTAATAAAGTAAGACCATCTGATTACAACTGTATAAATTTTTTTGTTGGTTATATTAGTACTTGTCTGAATATTGACTGTTTATTACGACTTGCTGCTGTGAAGAGAAGGAAAACAACTGATACCTGTACTGCCTATAGCACGAGAAGTGAACACTGAATATGGCCAGCAGTGCTGCAGTAGGCAAGGAGGAAGATTCTTCTTCATGCCCTCCTCTAGCAACACCGGTTACACTGCAAGACGTGCAGCGAATTATCGACAATCAAACTGCCATCTTTCATGATAAATTCATAGGCATCTCTACAGATATGTCAATCCTCAAGACTGCCATCCAGAACCTTTCGTGTGATGTTGCAGCACTCAAGCAACGAACAATGAACATTGAAGCTATGTGTGAAGAGGTGAGGGACAAACATGAAGAGCTTCAGATAGCAGTGGACGATCTCGGGGAGGAATGTGCTGAAGTGAAAAGGAAAATGAACGAGGAAATCGACAAGTTAGAGGCTTTCTCGCGTCGAGACAATGTCAGATTCTTCGGCATCCCAGAGTCCCCAGGTGAGACATACGAGTCTTGCACCGACAAAGTTATCAACGTCTTGCAAGAAACAGTTCCAGACAAAACATGGTCCCTTGATGACATCGATCGTGCTCACCGTCTTGGACCACGCACAAATTCATCAGTATCAAACCCACGCCCCATGATCGTCAAAATGGCACGCTGGAAGGACAAGATGGCCATCATCAACTCCGGAAGGGAAGCCCTGAAGAAGAAGGGCATCAAAGTAGCTGGTGACCTGACCACACGCCAGAGAGCAGTCCTGAAGGAACACAGGGACAGGGGCCTACACGCCTACTACAAAGCAGGAAAGCTGGTTGTCACAGGCCCTCTGAGAACCCAGGAAAACCAAAGCAGAACCTGGCGTCCTTCGGAGGGGGCCAAGAAGGGCAACAACATCAACAGCAAGAGACGGGATCCCCAGCGTGACGCCTCCCACTCCTCAGAGGTGGTACCCACTGGTGCCTCTGCTCTGCTCAACACCAGGGAGTGGCCTGCAATGACGACCCCCAGCAAAACCAGGACAACCAACCCCTCAAAGAGACCTCGTCCCCCAAGCACTCCAGAGGCTGAGTGCACTGAACCTGACCAACCCACGGATGAGGTGATGTGACATGAAGGTCTGGCCACAAGGACTCTTCCAAGTGAACTGGAAACAGAAAAGGATACATGTACCCCTATTGAGGAAAAGGCTTTATCTATTCTTTCATGGAACATTGGGGGGCTGTTTGGAAAACTTTCAGATTACGACTTTATTAATTTTGTAAGTAATTTTGATATAGTTTGTTTTTCAGAAACTTTTTGTCATGAAAAAATAACAACTTTACACAGTTTTCCAGATTATATGTGCTTTTCTTCCCCAGCTGTGAAGCTCTCCCACCGTGGAAGCAGCGGTGGGGTTTTAGTTTTAGTTAAAAAACATTTTGCTGAATTTGCTAGTGAAGTAGAAACAGATTGTGATAATGTAGTTTGTGTCAAATTTTCTAAGAATCTTTTTGGTGTTGATTCTGATGTCTTTCTTTTTCAATGCTATTGTCCTCCTGTTACTTCTCCTTTTTATGAATCAGCACAGACAAATTGCCACATACATGCCATTGAAGAATGTATTGTTAATGTTGTTCTTGAACACAATGCTAACAATTTCCTTGTTTGTGGCGACTTAAACGCCAGAACAGGAAATCTTCAACCTAATTCAGAAATGTTCAACCTTGACCCTGAAGACATGACAAAGCATAGCTGGGATGAACTGATATCATGCAGACAATCAGAAGATAAGACTGTGAATGACTTTGGAAAGATACTGTTGTCAATGTGCACATGCTTAGAATTACTTATTTTAAATGGTTTATGTACACCTGATTTGTCTGAAAAGTTTACATTTATATCATCAGCAGGAAGCAGCACTAATGATTACTTCTTGAGCTCACAAGACATTCTACATCTTTGTTCTAAACTTGAAATACAGGAGCGAATAGAATCTGACCACATGCCCTTGAAACTAACCTTAACTGTATGTACTAACTGTGATATTGTAACAAATAATGAAGAGTATGTTCCAGTTACTAAATACACATGGGACCCCAAAATACATGACCAACTAATAGAAAGATTAGAGAGCATAGCTTTCAAAAACAAAATTTCTTTAGCAATCTCACAGATAGACTACTCATGTGACGATGCTCTGGAGACCTTCTCACAGGCTATTTTAGAGTCAGCATCTTGTATGAAGAAAGAATTTGGTAAACCCAAACATGTCAAAAATACTAACAGTTGCTGGTATGATAAAGAATGCAAAGAGTCAAAAAAGAAAGTATTCCAAGCCCTCAGAAAGTATAATCGTAAAAGAACAGATGCAAATCGAGCACTCTATACTTTAGAAAGAAATTCATACAAATCACTGATAAGACAAAAAGAGAGGTCATTTAAGAAAGAGAAGGTAAATAAAATTCTTCAATCTGCTCGCAACTCACAGGATTTCTGGAAAGAAATGAAGGTTTATAAACATAAAAATAATGTGGTAAACAACATATCTAAAGAAACATGGTTCAACCATTTCAATTCATTATTGAATGAGAGTAACTCTGATACTTTGAGTGATGTCACTTCTAATGCAGTATTTGATGAAATGCCTGATAACATTATTGAAGATAACACTGACAATATCAACAAGGAAATAAGTGAAACAGAAGTTAAGAATGCAATAAGGCATGCAAAACCAAGAAAGGTTGCTGGCCCAGATAATATAATAAATGAAGTCCTTAAATCAACAGAAGTTATTGTTCCTTTCCTCACAAAACTGTTTAACACTTTGTTTACCAGTGGACTTTATCCCAAAGAATGGTGTAAAGCTATAATTGTCCCTCTCTTTAAAAAAGGAGACGCAGAAAATCCAGGAAACTATCGTGGTATCACCTTGCTAAGTTGTGTTAGTAAATTATATACTCATATTCTTAACTCCCGACTAACACAATGGGCTGAAAGCAGTAATAAAATTTTAGAATCACAAGCAGGGTTTCGGAAAGACTATAGAACTACTGACCATATTTTTACTTTATATGCTATTGTGCAAAAATATCTACTTCAAAAGAAAAAAATATATGTAGCTTTTGTGGATTTTCAAAAAGCCTTCGACACAGTTAACAGAAATGTCTTGTGGAAAATCTTAATAAAGGTAGGTGTAAATGGTAAAATGCTAAAGGCCCTACAAGCTATGTACTCATCGGTATTGTGTTGCATTCGTTCATCCGCAGGATATTCTGATTATTTTGAATGCTTCCAGGGCCTCAAACAGGGTTGTCTTGCCTCCCCTACTTTATTTTCCCTTTTGATAAATGATCTTGCAACATATATTATAAACAATGGAAACCATGGAATTCAGCTTGATCAAACTGCCACAGAATTGTTCCTCCTAATGTTTGCAGATGATCTATTGCTTTTCTCTTACTCTCCTGTAGGCTTGCAAAATCAACTTAACAATTTACATAATATTACTGATAAATTTGGGTTAAAAGTAAATCTTGAAAAAACTAAAATTATTGTATTTCGAAATGGTGGACACTTATCAAAATATGAACACTGGCATTTTGGACAACAAAAGTTAGAAGTTGTTAATTCATATAAATATCTTGGTCTTACTTTC
>CM060316.1:75005296-75022796 GCA_030674155.1 Stramonita haemastoma | reverse complement strand
TGAAGAGTACAATGTTAGTTTTACAACTCTGTGTGTGTGTGTGTGTGTGTGTGTGTGTGTGGTGTGTGTGTGTGTGTGTGTGTGTGTGTGTGTGTGTGTGTGTGTGTGTGTGTGTGTGTGTGTTTCATGAGGCTGGCTGTGGCAGCTCCCCAGTTGCTCATCTGGATCTCACCGTAAACAGCTACATACCTTATGATTTAAAGATTGGTTGATTGATTGATTAATCAATTGTTGGTTTGTTGGCGGATTGATTGATTGATTTGATTTGATTGATTGGTTGGTTGGTTGAGGTATTGATTGATTGATTGGTTGGTTGGTTGATTGCTTGATTGATTGATTGATTGATGGTGTTGTTTGGTTGATTAATGGATTGATTTGTTGGCTGATTCGTTGATTGTCCTTCTGTTTATCCAGGCATGAATACGGCCCAGTTCAGCGCTATGGTTGCGCAGTTTTTCCACCATTTCCAGAAAGATCCTGTCAATAAGGATGCTATCGTCTTTGTCACCATCCTAGAAATGCCCCTAAAGGTGTGTCTTCTTTTCTGCTGCTGCTGCTGCTGCTGCTGCTGCTGCTGCTGCTGCTGCTGCTGCTGCTGCTGCTCTGCTGCTGCTGTTGCTGCTGCTGCTGCTGTTGCTGCTGCTGCTGCTGCTGGATGTTTTGTTGATGTTTTAAATTGTCAAAATGCATTTGAAGAGTTCAGAAACTAACACATTCCTTTATGTTCCTCTAAAAACATACAAATAAAGGACCCAAAATAACTTGAGTCCATGTCATAGTGAGAGGGGGTATTTTTTCCCTTCAAGTAGAGCATTTTCCAAATCATTTTTACATCGTTTCATTTATCTGCCTTTTTGACGGGGGGGGGGGGGGAGGGGTGCAACTCCGAGCCACACAGTGTAAATCGCGTATGTAGATAAGGGAAAGGCAAAGAATCGTCATGTCATTGAGGTACCACCAGGAGTATAACCGTTTTAAAGAATGGCCTGGTCAGAGTTGACGTAGTTTCCCCTTGTGGGGACTGGATAGCTCAGTGGTCAGAGCGCTGGCTTTCCTGTGGCTAATGTTAAGCAGCCTCGAGCGTGGTTGCCAATTGGATGGGTGACCGTTTGCGCGCCTTGGCTACAGTACAGTTCCCCCAGTTCACCCAGCTGTATATGGGTACCTGCACCTCTTTAGGGTTAGGGAAGGTAAAGCAGCGAGGGAGAGGAGATGGGCTCCGCCCTCAACATGCTGGCCCTTAGAGAAGCTGAGGTCTCTGACGCCTCACTCCCCTACGACTACACAGGTTATGGGACACCTTTGCCTATTACCTAGTTTTCCCTTAAAGTTCCCAGAAAGTGGTGGGGTCACTGCATGCAAGTTTTCAGGAATCGTGTTGTGAACAGGCTGAATCTAGCAGAGCCTGTCCCTCTCCTCTACAAGAGGAAGTGGAAACATAGACAACGTAGACAACGACGCCTTTCAGTTGAGACAGACGACAGTTCGCACTGCACTGGAGGACGTTCTCCTTCTCCTCCAATCAGAAGAGAGAGCCCCCTTTTAGGCCAAATGGTGTGGGTTACACCAAAGCCACGTGACTCGCCTGAGACCTGCATTAGAGACATAGGCCTGATCTCAGATCATCCCCAACAGGCCTGTGCACAGAAGGCTTCTATGAGGTGGTGGTTGGATGGGGGTTTCACCTGTCGGCATCAGCAGATACCATGCTCTCCGCTGCTCCCAGCGACATGATTCGATGCTATCCGCTGCTCCCAGCGACATGATTCGATGCTATCCGCTGCTCCCAGCGACATGATACGATGCTATCCGCTGCTCCCAGTGACATGATACGATGCTATCCGCTGCTCCCGGTGACATGACACGATGCTATCCGCTGCTCCCAGCGACATGATATGATACTATCCGCTGCTCCCAGTGACATGATACGCTGCTATCCGCTGCTCCCGGTGACATGATACGATGCTATCCGCTGCTCCCAGCGACATGATACGATGCTCTCCGCTGCTCCCAGTGACATGATACGATGCTATCAGCTGCTCCCAGTGACATGATACGATGCTATCCGCTGCTCCCAGCGACATGATACGATGCTATCAGCTGCTCCCAGTGACATGATACGTATCCGCTGCTCCCAGTGACATGATACGATGCTGTCTGCTGCTCCCAGTGACATGACACGATGCTGTCCCTGCTCCCAGTGACATGATACGATGCTGTCTGCTGCTCCCAGTGACATGATACGATGCTATCTACTGCTCTCAGTGCCATGATACGATGCTATCTGCTGCTCCCAGTGACATGATACGATGCTATCCGCTGCTCCCAGTGACATGATACGATGCTATCCGCTGCTCCCAGTGACATGATACGATGCTATCCGCTGCTCCCAGTGACATGATACGATGCTGTCCGCTGCTCCCAGTGATACGACCCTCCTTCGTTAACTTGATTCCGTATTCACTGGCTCTGCTGACTTCATGGATTTTTATGCCACAGGAATGGTGATGTTGTCAATCATTGAAGCTGGTGGTCTGCCTTTTTTCTTTTTTCCTTGGTCTTGCCCTGAAAAACAGTCTTTATGTATCTTGGTTTCATAGTGCATGGCAAGCATGACTTAATTTCCTTCCATTTATTAAAGTGATGAGGTTTCTTGTTGCTCTTAGTTCTGGCAGTATGCTTTCTTTTGTTTTTCTATCTATCTGACTGACGGACTCTGAGCAGCCCTCTAAAAACTATTTTTCTGCTGCTTGCATTTTTTAATCCTCTTTTCTTTGTGTTTATGATTCACAGCCATGTAGTATGATGGGCATACTATTTCAACAACTTTTTTTTTTCAAAGGGTACAGAATGCTGCTATCTTTCCAGATTTTGTTTCATTTGATCCTTCTGCTATTTTCAATGCATATTTTTGTTTTAATGTTTATGGTAAATGAACCATCATTTATTTTGACTGGGCCTAGATATTCAAAGTCTAAAGGAGTTTCATCCACCTTTATTTCATATTGTGTTGGGCAACTGGTTTTGGCAACAAGAAGCACTTTTGTCTTTTGCAACCATTGTCAGTCCCTGGGATTTAGAGACATAGTGACTGCTGCTTCAAATTCCTTAATCTTATTTACAGCTGCAAACAGCAAAAAAGATATGAACAGGCGAAAAACCTGACTGGCAGAAATCAGGGAAGAAGCTCAATAATCAAAGACAAAAATGGGAAGTGCCTCACTGATGACCAGGATATTCTGAACAGATGGACAGAATACTGCTCCGACCTGTATAACTATGACACCACAGGAGATCCAGAAGTCCTCAATGTCCCCACAAGCGCAGATACAGACAGCCACCCTATCCTCCGAGAAGAAGTAGAAACAGCAGTCAGATCGCTGAAAAGGGGGAAGTCATCAGGGACTGACAACATTCCAGGTGAGTTGGTTCAAGCTGGAGGGGAAGCCATGATCGACGCTCTACTAAAAATCTGCAACAAGATCTGGCAGACAGAAAAATGGCCAACACCATGGACACAGTCACTTATCATCACCCTCCCCAAGAAAGGAAATCTCCAGCAGTGCCAGAACTACCACGCAATTAGCCTCAATATGCCACCCAAGCAAGGTCATGTTGAAGATGATACTGAACAGACTGAAGCCACAAGCAGAGACCATCATTGCTGAGGAACAAGCAGGTTTCAGAGCAGGGCGTAGCACAACTGAACAGATATTCAACCTCAGAATACTCTGTGATCGGTACCTTCAATGCCACCAAGGCCTTTACCACGTATTTATTGATTTTAAGAATGCATTCGACAGGGTGTGGCATGCAGCTTTATGGGAAGCTATGAATTTGTACAGCATCAATGTAAACCTGATCAGAGTCATAAAAAGCTGTACAAGGCCATAAGTGCAATGTACTACAACAGCAACATTGGAGAGTAGTTTCGAACAACAGTTGGAGTAAGGCAGGGCTGTATACTCTCACCCGCTCTTTTCAACATCTTCTTGAGAGAATCATGGATGATGCACTGGAACACCATAAGGGATCAGTCAGCATTGGTGGCAGAACAATCACAAACCTTCGCTTTGTAGATGGCATTGACGGACTAGCAGGATCAGAGCAAGAGCTTGCCAACCTAAAAGAACACATGAACAAGGCCTCTAAAACATAATATTATTGTACGGGAACCAGTGCAGAGAAGACCAAACTGATGACCAACAACGCTAAAGGCATCAACACTGATATCAGGGTCAATGACCAGAAGCTGAAATGGTTCAAAGCTTCAAGTACTTGGAAGCTATTGTATCAAACAAGGGTCCAAGCTACAGGTAGTATGCAGGATTGCATAGACAATAACAGCACTGTCAAAACTGAACACCATCTGGAATGATAGAAAATATCTCACTAAACTTCAAGATCAGACTAAAGCGCTCCCTTGTCATATCCATATTCCTATATGCATGTGAATCGTGGACCCTGACTGCTGATTAGAGAGAAGAGTACAGGCAGTAGAGATGAGATGCTTCCGGAGACTCCTTGGCATCTCCTACAGAGACCACATAAGCAACGAAGAGGTGCGTAACAGAATCCAGCAAACCATTGGTCCCAACGAAAATCTTCTATCAATCGTAAAGAAGCGTAAACTTAAATGGTACGGCCATGTCATGAGATCGAAAGGACTTTCATGTGTGAGTTCCTGTACTTTTCCTGTTTGATACAGAGTCCTTACATTCCATGTTCCGATGGTTACTCCTTTAGCTGGAGGCTTTAGAGTTGGTTTTACTCCAGTAGCACACTTGTCACTCCCACCCTGGAGGCTTGCAGTGGGTAGCGCAGTCGTTGTTGATCCGGGCCTCGACCGATCGGCATGTCTTTCTGTTTCGTTTTTCCCATCATGTCCTTGCAGTGGGCTTGAGGAAGCTTGGTGGCTCCCATCTCCTCTCCAAGACTCCTACTGGTGAGTAAGAATGCACCAGCCCCTCACAACGTTTCGCCCACCAGTAGAAGCGGTTACCGGGGTGTGGGTTGGTTAAGGACCCGGATCCAGAAATGAGAGTTGAATGCCAAGTACCTCTCCTTAAGCACCCCATACACTCCACTAACTAACTAAGAGAGTCTAAAAAGGGGCAATGAACACAATCAAAATTCCATCAAAAATATTATTTAATACACATTCTGCTGTCATTACAAGAGGGGTGATGTCTTTTCAAGAAAATCTGCTGGGACTGGTTTGACTCTGTGTATCATGATATATATCTCAAAAGACTGCCAGACCAACCACATCATCCCCAGAGAGATTTATTCATTTATTTATTCGTTTTATATCGAGGATAATGGAATAAGCACTCGTGTGCTTTTTTACATCTAGTCCCCGTGTGGGGGCAGTTTTGTAAATCTTGTTATCTGTTCCCACCACCACACAATGACCTACTCTTACGAAAAGCGGAACAGGATCTAACGTGTGCGCAAGATGTTCTGCATGCGTTCACACACGGGGCCTCGGTTTGTAATCTTTTTGAATAACTTTTGGGGAGAGTGGAGTCGGCATTGATGTTAATTAAAGGGGAAAACTCCCCTCCAACGGGAATCGAACATGGGTCTTCAGATGGCAACACAATGTTCTGACCTCTAGGCTAGAGAGAGAGAGAGAGAGAGAGAGAGAGAGAGAGAGAGAGAGAGAGAGAGAGAGAGAAGAGAGAGAGAGAGAGAGAGAGAGAGAGTACTGCTGTACCTTTTCAACTCACGTGCATTGTTTATGTTTCACCCTTTTGTTTTTTACCGGTGCTGCAGATCATGCTCTTCCGACAGCCCGACTGCCGCTTGACCAAAAACGCCGTGGACCTCACCAAGGCCTTTGGAGGACCAGGCTGTGTGCGAATGTTTTCTAAGTCTGTGTCACAGCTGGAACCACGGGACCACGGCAATCACGACAGGGACGACGTCGTTCATGATTCCATCTTGCTCCTCACTGCTAGACCCTACAGAGAAAGAGAGAGAGAAAAAGAAATAAGAATTACATAACAAGCATGAAAATGGTGGACCTGTGCTTGAATGAATATGGATCAGCATGTTACCTTAACTTCCTTTCACTTCTCTGTCTGTCTGTCTGTCTGTCTGTCTGTCTGTCCGTTGTCTCTCCTCTCTCTTCTCTCCTCTCTCTCTCTCTCTCTCTCTCTCTCTCTCTCTCTCTCTCTCTCTCTCTCTCCCTCTCTCTCTCTCCTCTCTCGGCCATCGTGTGCCGGTGGGAACAGATGATATTTACAAAATTGCATACACACGGGGACTGGATGTAAAAAAGCACAAGAGTGCTTATTCCATTATCCTCGATAAAAAAGATTAAATAAATCTCTCTGGCTGGCTGGCTGGCTGCCCCCCACCTCTCTCTCTCTCTCTCTCTCTCTCTCTCTCTCTCTCTCTCTCCTCTCTCTCTCTCTCTCTCTCTCTCTCTCTCTCTCTCTCTCTCTCTCTACTCACTCATCACTCACTCACTCACTCAATACTCGTACATACACACGCGTGTGCGCCCACACTCGCACGCACACACAGATTTACGATACATAAAATGTACATTCAGTTTGTCATCAATGATAGTTAGTTCCTAAGTGCTCATATTAATTTTATGACATGCTCCAGTTTCATTCCATCAATATTTTTTTTAATCTGATACCCCAACCCGGTTCTTTACGGAAATCAATTGACAGTTCTTTCGTGGGTTTTTTCACGCTCAGGTCGAGCTAATTCTGTTCACAGCATGAAGAGAACACCTCAATTTGTTTAGAATACACAGACTGTGAATTTGACAGGTCTGCGAGAGCTGCGAGCTTTTGTTGGGTTCCCTCCCATCTCGGATTTTATTTTGATTTCTTATTCCATAATACTCGGAAAAAAAGAATAAACACACACACACACACACACACACACACACACACACACACACACACACACACACACACAAAAGATATATATATATATATATATATATATATATATATATATATATATATATATATATATATATATATATATATATATATATATGGCAGCACACACAGTTCTTAAAGCTGTAGATCTATTCATTCCCTCTGTTAGATCAAACTAGTCAAACAAATACACTGGGAATAATTGATGGAATGCAGCAATTAATGATAAAAATGATAATGATAATTTAAAGAAATGTATCATGGCTTCCACCCTGTTTGAATCTTCTTTGCTGTGGTGATGAAACACGCCTTTTAGTCCCACAACTGAACCAGGTCACACAAAGGATTTTTCAACCTTTCCAGACCAAGAGCTAAGTCTTAAAGTTCAGCTGAGGTGCCTGCGTGACTTCCTCTTTGCAGATGATACAGCAGTAACCACCCACTCAGCGAAGGATCTACAGCAGCTCATGACTCGCTTCAGCAATGCTTGCAAAGACTATGGGCTTACCATTAGCTTGAAGAAAACACGAGTCATGGGACAGGATGTTGACTCTCACCCAGTCATCAGCATAAATAATAATAAATAATAATAATAATAATAATATAATAATGATAGATGATAATATGATGATGATGATGATGATGATGATGATGATGATGATATAATAATAATAATAAAATAATAATAATAATACATGGAATTTATATCGCACTATATCTTGCAAAAACAAATCAGAGAGCTTGCATTCCACTGATACAACACACAAACAATCAATAACAATAGTTTCAGAAAATAGCAAATTCAAATTTACACACACTCGCAGGCCAGCGCCCACGCGCGCCACACACACACACACACACACACACACACACACACACACACACACACACAACAATATATATATATATAATATACAACACACAACAAAACACAACAACAACAACACACACACCACACACACACACACACACACACAATTTATATATACACACACACACAACACGTGCACACACTCATACAAGTTATACACTTTGGCAGGGTGAAGGGGATTTCAGATGTTGAAGACAGGGACAGATAGGATGATAGATAAATGACCATGATCTGGCTGTCCTCCTTGACTTTGTGTACCTTGGCTCAACCATCCCAGCTACACTCTCACCTGACGCTGAACTCAACAAGCCCATTGGCAAAGCAGCTGCCACCATGAGCAGACTGACAAAGAAAGCATGGAACCACAGCAAGCTGACTGAGCACACAAAGATCCCGATGTGCATAGTATCTGCATAGTCTGTGTCGTGAGCACCCTCCTGTATGGCAGAGTCCTGGAGTTTGCATGACCAACAAGAACGAAAGCTCAATACTTTTTACATGCCTTGCCTCTGACGCATCCTGAACATCACCTAGCAGGACAAGGTCCCAAACAATACCGTCCTGGATGCACCAGCATGTACACGATGCTGAAACAGAGACGTATGCACTGGTTTGGCCATGTTGTGCACATGGACGACGGACAGATCCCTAACGACCTCCTCTATGGAGAGTTTGTGCACGGAAAACGTCCCACAGGCACACCACAGCTGCGATTCAAAAACGTCTGCAAGAGGTTCTTAAAATCCCTAAATATCGACCAGAACAACTCCGAATCGAAAGCCTTCGAATGGTCAGCCTTGAGACAGACTGTGCAGAAAGGTCTCTCCAAGTTCGAAGAGACTGTTGCTCAGCAGCACGAGGCAAAGAGACTGAGAAGAAAGGCTGCAGACCAGGCAGACAGATCAGCATCAAACTTCATCTGCGCCCTCTGTCATAGGCACTGTCATTCTCATGTGTGTGTGTGTGTGTGTGTGTGTGTGTGTGTGTGTGTGTGTGTGTGTGTGTGTGTGTGTGTGTGTGTGTGTGTGTGTGTGTGTGTGTTGTGTACACGGCGAATATCACTTATAAGTCACAATAAATTGTTAGAGGCAAAGAAAAATAGCACAATAAAAATTATAGCGGAATCTAAAAGCCAGTTCTGGTCTTCCTTTTGTAATCAGAAAATCTCAAACTGAGCAGACAATATGGGGGGGGGAAAACCCAACTCGAAATGAATTTTTTAAAAAAGGAATGACATAACCTGTTTATCCGATAACAGTATACCACAAAGAGTTCCCCTACTACTTTGAAAAGGAAGAATCTTTTGTAGAAAATGTTCCCGAGTCTATGATTTCAAAAGGTTTATCTCTAAGCACACAGAATCACAGAACGAGGGAAGAAACAAGGATCAATTGATCATTCAGTCAATCAGAACTAGAAAAAGTATCAACCTGCCCAAAATTATAAATAAGCAGAAGTGGCGGCAAGACCCTAGGGCACTAAACGCAACAACACGTGGTCGTTAAATTACGGTCAATAAGTGTTTTTCAGTGCTCCTAAATATCTTCTAAAAAAAAAAAAAAAAAAAAAAGGAGAAAGTTTAGAATATAAGAAATGTCGTATTTCCCTTGGTGTTCCCTTCCATGCATAATCTTTCGGCACATACAAGGAAGTAGATGTGCTTCTTTTAGAAGA
This sequence comes from Stramonita haemastoma, assembly GCA_030674155.1. Taxonomy (NCBI): domain Eukaryota; kingdom Metazoa; phylum Mollusca; class Gastropoda; order Neogastropoda; family Muricidae; genus Stramonita; species Stramonita haemastoma. Next base: position 75,013,343 of record CM060316.1, on the reverse strand, counting down.
ATGCCCACGGCTTGCTTGTGCAAAATACATTGTTAGAAGTTCATCACGCTGCAATTTTGTATTAGGAGAGGTTGAGATATAATCCGATGTTGATTTTCCCAAAAGAGCAAAGAACATTTCCTCTTTAACTACACTTTGCTCCTATTCTACAGAATAACAAGACAATGCAGGAATCATTCCAGTGAATGTTGATGTAGGGCAAAGACCCACGTGATTTCCAAAGTGGAAGCAAAGCAAAGTACATTTTAACATTGAGCACGTACCTGACAAGAAAGATGAAAATCCACATTAATTTAATAATTAGCTTCGTTAGATCACACAGGGTAACTGCATACCCAAACCATGTGCAAATTTACACAGATGGTTCAGTTGTTAGCAGTTGAGTCAACAAGCAGGCGTAATACACAGAGAGAGAGAGAGAGAGAGAGAGAGAGGAGAGAGAGAGAGAGAGAGAGAGAGAGAGAGAGAGAGAGAGAGAGAGAGAGAGAGAGAGAGAGAGAGAATGACAATGACAAAAGTTTATTGTTATAGGCAGGATGCCCATTAACAAGGGGACAGTGGGAGGGGGGCTGGGCACAACACACAAAATGTCATGTACTTAGAATTTCCTTAATTACAACCCAAAAGGTCATCATGTCATGGATGCCATAACATTGTTACATGATAAATTTAGATCCTTTTTTCATAAGCTTTGATTAACCCTTACAATTGAAATTGTCAAGGGGGAGGAATTTCCACAAAACTGTACAAATCCAAAAATCAACATCTAACAACAAACTGGTCAGCGACAAGAAAATTATGTTACGATGTCTCTTCTTCCCTCTTTTTTCATGGCTTGTGCAACTGTACACCACTAACACGTGACAGATCCGTGATAATCCAGGAGGCATGTCGGGTTCAGCTATTCTCTCTCTCTCTCTCTCTCTCTCTCTCTCTCTCTCCTCTCTCTCTCTCTCTCCTCTCTCTCTCTCTCTCTCTCTCTCTCTCTCCACACACACACACACACACACATATGCACCCCCCTACACACACACACACACACACACACACACACACACACACACACACACACACACACACACACACACACACAAACAAACATATACACTTTCTCCCTCCTTCAAACACACACATTCACACACTCACACACACATACATACATACACGCACACACATACACACACATACACATCCACGTTCATACACACGTGCACATAAATACCTACACAAATATGTATACATCTCCACATGCTCCAACACACCACATACACACACACACACACACACACACACACACACACACACACACACACAACACACTACAACCACACACCATAAACACACGCACGAACGCACGCACATACACACACACCCTCAAATTCACATACATACACACATATACGCACGCACTCACACACACACACATACACACACACACGCACGCACACACACATACACACACACACACACACACACACACAGACATACACACACACGCGCGCGTACGGATTTAACCAAGGAAGAATCGAACAGCGTCCACGATTACATGCATTACATCACGCCCGGCACTGATTTGATCTTTGAATCTCTCCCGGTCGGCAAGGCACCACAGCTTCAGCTTCTGGAAGACAAATTTTTCGTTGTTGGTCATCAGCCTGGTGTTCCTTTTCACAAACCAAAACAAATCCGGGGGCGTGTCATCAGCAGCAGTCCATTGAAATTGAAAAACAAGATCGTCAGTTTCGCAAACCAGCGTGTCTGTATGCCGTTTGCTGGTGAACACGCGATTGAAGTCCTGGTTCCTGCGACTGTCCTTAAGCCTCCTCTGCAAGGTTCTATCCGTCAGTGCAGCTACGTAGTCCTTGATGACATCAGCACTTGCTCCAACTTGCTGTACTTTCGCCAGACGATCGTCACAATCCGTGGTTTCCGTCGTAAACACAGACGCAAGGTCAATGTCACCACGTTTCACGTCAGCATGCATGACGTCCTCTGCCTGTTTGACATGGCTCGGTGCATGGCGGATTTCACGTGCGTCTTCTTGTGACAGCGTGTTGGTGGCAGAAGGGGGTGTGTCAGTGAAAAACACAGGGCAGCTTGAAGGAGGTGTGGGCACAAATAAACATTGTGATTGTTCCTCTGTTATAACAATTTCACTTGCCTCCTGTTCTTGCCTCTGTGCTGTCCTTCTCCTCTCTTCTGTCCTCCGTCTGTCTCTGTCAATCTGACTTGGCGGCTTTCGTCGGTAGCTGCGGGAGCTGACAAGGGTGTCGCGTTGCGCCATGTTGCTGTTGCTGACTGGGCTGGCTTGCAGTCGTAGCACAACGACTGTGCTATCGCCACTTCCAGCAATTTTCCACGAAGTGAGGTGGTTTTCTTGGAGCAGGGCATCCAGAGTCACGTTCAACGTTGTTGGTAGTCCGACAACGGGCATTGTTTCGGATAGAAGTGTATTATTTTGATAAACAAGTTCACAGCAAAATAATATTCCTGCCTACCTCCAAGGGAGATCACTCCGCACTCCCGAAGAGAGAGAGAGAGAGAGAGAGAGAGAGAGAGAGAGAGAGAGAGAGAGAGAGAGAGAGAGAGAGAGAGAGGAGAGAGAGAGAGAGAGAGAGAGAGAGAGAGAGAGAGAGAGAGAGAGAGAGAGAGAGAGAGAGAGGAGTGAGAGAGAGAGAGAATCATTTTCTATGGGTGATAGAGAGATAGAGATATAGAGATAGATAGATAGATGGATATATAAATAGATAGAGAGATATTTATTCCTTTATGTTGTGGATAATGAAATAAGCACTCGTGTACTTTTTTACATCCAGTTCCCGTGTGTATTCGGTCTTCTAAACTTTGTCATCTGTTCAGAGAGAGAGACGAGCAGAGACAGAGACAGAGAGAGAGAGAGAGAGAGAGAGAGAGAGAGAGAGAGAGAGAGAGAGAGAGAGATTTGATTTATTCTTTTATATCGAGGATAATGGAATAAGCACTCTTTTGTGTTTTTTTCAACCAGTCCCCGTGTGTATGCAGTTTTATAAATGTCATCTGTTCCCACCGGCACACGATGGCCTACTCTTTCGAATAGTGGAACAGGATTTAACGTGTAGGCAAGGTGTCCTGCGTGCGTTCGCACACGGGGCCTCGGTTTAAAGTCTCATCCGAAGGACTTTTGGGAAGAGTGGAGTCAGCACTGATGTTAACTCCAGGAGAAAATTTCCTCGACCGGACTTGAACCTGGGTCGTCAAATTGCCAGCGCAATGTTCTGACCACTAGGCTTTCCGTCCCCAGGAGAGAGAGAGAGAGAGAGAGAGAGAGAGAGAGAGAGAGAGAGAGAGAGAGAGAGAGAGAGAGAGAGAGAGAGAGAGAGACAGAGACAGAGACAGAGGTAGAGAGAGACAGAGACAGACAGACAGACAGACAGACAGACAGACAGGCAGACAGACAGACAGACAGACAGACAGACAGACAGACAGACAGAGAAGTGAAAGGAAGTTAAGGTAACATGCTGATCCACATTCATTCAAACACAGGTCCACCATTTTCATGCTCGTTATGCAATTCTTATTCTTATGCAGTTCTTCTTATTTCTTTTTTTCTCTCTCTCTCTCTCTTTCTCTGTGGGGGTCTAGCAGTGAGGAGTAAGATTTCCATCATGGACGTTTCTCTGCCTTCTGCAGCTTCGATAAAGACTTAGAAAACATTTGCACACGGCCTGGTCCTCCAAAGGTCTTGGTGATGTCCACAGTGTTTGGGGTCAAGCCGCATGTAGGCGTTCGGAAGAGCATGATCTGCAGCACCGGTAAAAAAACAAAAAGGTGAAACATAAACAATACACGTGAGTTGAAAAGGTATATCAGTACTCTCTCTCTCTCCTCTCTCTCTCTCTCTCTCTCTCTCTCTCTCTCTTCTCTCTCTCGTCTGCTTCTGTCTGTCTGTCTGTCTGTCTGTCTGTCTGTCTGTCTGCTCTGTCTGTCTGTCTGTCGTCGTCTCTTCTCTCTCTCTCTCTCTCTCTCTCTCTCTCTCTCTCTCTCTCTCTCTCTCTCTCTCTCTCTCTCTCTCTCTCTCTCTCTCTCTCTCTCTTGTCCGTTTACTGAAAATTGAATGCAACTTATATCTGCAATATACTGTAAACTCTCTCTCTCTCTCTCTCTCTCTCTCTCTCTCTCCTCTCTCTCCTCTCTCTCTCTCTCTATCTCTATCTCTATCTCTCTCTCTCTCTCCAAATCTTACCTTTAATGTATCATGTTTACCATTTTATTGAGAATTGTTTATATCATATTTTATACTCTCTATTTCAATAATTATGTGTGTTGTATGAAAGAGATTTTTGTGAGCTTTTTATCTAGCTATCGGATCCCTGCTTACGAGTTCCATAACTATGTTCAACATAACTATGTTATGGTTATAGTATTTTTTCTGTGCCTTATGACATGCACGAGAACCTGTGTGTGTTGTGTGTGTGTGTGTGTGTGTGTGTGTGTGTGTGTGTGTGTGTGTGTGTGTGTGTGTATGTGTGTGTGTGTGTGTGTGTGTGTGTGTGTGTGTGTGTGTGTGTATGTGTGTGTATGTGTGTATGTGTGTGTGTATTTGTGTGTGTGTGTGTTATGTGTGTATGTGTGTGTATTTGTGTGTGTATGTGTGTGTGTTTCCCTTTTCCACCATCTGCTCCTCTCCCCTGTCTCCTGACTGCACTTGTTTCCCCCCTCTCTCTGTCTGTCTGTCTGTCTGTCTGTCTGTCTGTTGGTCGGTCGGTCGTGTCTGTCTCTGTCTCTCTCTCTCTCCGATCTCTGTCTGTCTGTCTGTCTGTCTGTCTGTCTGTCTGTCTCTGTCTGTCTGTCTGTCTGTCTGTCTGTCTGTCTGTCTGTCTGTCTGTCTCTCTCCTCTCTCTTCTCTCTCTCTCTCTCTCTCTCTCTCTCTCTCCTCTCTCTCTCTCTCTCTCTCTCCTCTCTCTCTCTCTCTCCTCTCTCTCTCTCTCGACTCTTGGTGGTGATCTCTCTCGAGTATAGACAGGTACACCCATAGCTGCGTTAAGTTTTGGTTACAACTCTGATTTTATCCAGCATTATGCCCTTTGTCGGATTGCCCACGACGCTGGAATTACCTGACCAACTCTGCAGGTATCTGTGTCTCTCGGGCTCGGTTGACGCAGGGATATATTATGAACGGAAGCATAGAATAAAACCCTATTAATTAGTCTCAAAGCACTTGCATTTCTACAGCAACATCATGGCATCATCCTCATTGTCGTTCATCATCATGTAAAAGGTAAAAGTGTCCAATAACCGTGGCGGTCATAGGAGAGCGAGGCATCAGAGACCTCAGCTTCTCTAGGGGCCAGCATGTTGAGGGCAGCCCCATCTCCTCTCTCTCTCTCTCTCTCTCTCTCTCTCTCTCTCTCTCTCTCTCTCTTCTCTCTCTCTCTCTCTCTCTCTCTCTCTCTCTCTCTCTCTCTCTCTCTCTCTCGCTGCTTTACCTACCCTGACCCTAAAGAGGACAGGTACCCATTTACAGTTGGGTGAACTGGGGTTTGCACTGAAGCCAAGGCGCGCAAACGGTCACCCATCTAACTGGTAACCACCCTCGACGCTGCTTAACTTGACTGGGGGAAAAGCGAGTGCTCTGACTACTTAGCTATCATCATGTAATAAAAGAAAAACGCCTCTGATTCGGTTGTTCCAATAGCTCTGGTCTCTTGGTGACCTCGTATTCATTTTTCTCATACACTTCTGTGCCTGTGGTCAGTTCATGCCAGGGCCTCCAGCAAATCTTGTAAAGTCTTCTGTGACAACAATTGTTCACAGCAGATCTACAGTTACAGATGAAACCCGTTCCCTGCCATCACAAACAGCTGTAAAAGATGAATGAATTTGAAGCAGCAGTCACTCTGTCTCTAAATCCCAGGGACTCACAAGGGTTGCTAAAGACGAAAGTGCTTCATGATGCCAAAACCAGTTGCCAAACAGAACATGAAATAAAGGTGAAAAAAAAACTCCCTTAGTCTTTGAGTATCTAGGCCCAGTCAAAATGAATGATGGTTCATTTACCATAAACATAAAGACAAAAATTTGTATAGCTAATAGCAGAATGATTGAATGAGACAAAATCTGGAAAGATAGCAGCGTTCTGCACCCCTTGAAAATGAAAATATTGAAATGGTATGCCCGTCATACTACATGCCTGTGAATCCTAGACACAAAGAAAGAGGATGAAAAGAATGCAAGCAGCAGAAAAATAGTTTTTTTAGAAGACTGCTCAGAGTCCGTCAGTTGGTCAGATAGAAAAACAAAAGAAAGCATACTGCCAGAACTGAGAGCAACAAGAAACCTCATCACTTTAATAAATGGAAGGAAATTAAGTCATGCTGGCCATGCACTATGAAACCAAGATACATAAAGACTTTCTTTCAGGGCAAGACCAAGGAAAAAAGAAGAAAAAAAGCAGACCACCAGCTTCTCTCATAGACAACATTACCGATTCCTGTGGCATAAAAATCCATGAAGTCAGCAGAGCCAGTGAATACGGAATCAAGTTAAGGAAGGAGGATCATGTCACTGGGAGCAGCGGATAGCATCGTATCATGTCACTGGGAGCAGCGGATAGCATCGTATCATGGCACTGAGAGCAGCAGATAGCATCGTATCATGTCACTGGGAGCAGCGGAGAGCATCGTATCATGTCACTGGGAGCAGCAGATAGCATCGTATCATGTCACTGGGAGCAGCAGATAGCATCGTATCATGTCACTGGGAGCAGCGGATAGCATCGTGTCATGTCACTGGGAGCAGCGGATAGCATCGTATCATGTCACTGGGAGCAGCGGATAGCATCGTATCATGTCACTGGGAGCAGCGGATAGCATCGTATCATGTCACTGGAGCAGCGGAGAGCATCGTGTGATGTCACTGGGAAACAGAGCATCGTATCATGTCACTGGGAGCAGCGGAGAGCATCGTATCATGTCACTGGGAGCAGCGGATAGCATGGTATCTGCTGATGCCGACAGGTGAAACCCCCATCCACCCACCACCTCATAGAAGCCTTCTGTGCACAGGCCTGTTGGGGATGATCTGAGATCAGGCCTATGTCTCTAATGCAGGTCTCAGGCGAGTCACGTGGCTTTGGTGTAACCCACACCATTTGGCCTAAAAGGGGGCTCTCTCTTCTGATTGGAGGAGAAGGAGAACGTCCTCCATCCAGTGCAGTGCGAACTGTCGTCTGTCTCAACTGAAAGGCGTCGTTGTCTACGTTGTCTATGTTTCCACTTCCTCTTGTAGAGGAGAGGGACAGGCTCTGCTAGATTCAGCCTGTTCACAACACGATGCCTGAAAATTTGCATGCATCGACCCCACCACTCTCAGAGAACTTTGGGAACAGGATAGTCTAGTGGTCAGAACATTGCGCTCGCAATTTGACATCCAGGTTCGGTTCCCGGGGTCGAGGGGATATTCCCCCTGGAGTTAAAATCAATGCTGACTCCACCCTTCCCAAAATTCCTTCCGTTGAGACTATAAACCGAGGCCCCGTGTGCGAACGCACGCAGAACATCTTGCGCACACGTTAAATCCTGTTCCACTTTTCGTAAGAGTAGGACATCGTGTACCGGTGGGAACAGATGGCAAGATCTTCAAAACTGCATACAACGGGGACTGGATGTAAAAAAACAACAACACATGACGCTTATTCCATTATCCTCGATATAAAAGAATAAAATGACAAAAATGAAAAAGGGGGAAACTAAGTAAAAAGTAAGGTAAAAGGTGTCCCATAATCTGTGTGGTCTAGGGGGCGAGGCGTCAGAGACCTCAGCTTCTCTAAGGGCCAGCATGTGGAGGGCGGTGCCCATCTCTTCTCCCTCGCTGCTTTACCTTCCCTAACCCTAAAGAGTGCAGGTACCCATATACAGCTGGGTGAACTGGGGGAACTGTACTGTAGCCAAGGCGCGCAAACGGTCACCCATCCAATTGGCAACCACGCTCGAGGCTGCTTAACATTAGCCACAGGAAAGCCAGCGCTCTGACCATTGAGCTATCCAGTCCCCACAAGGGGAAACTACGT
>CM060316.1:74987796-75000296 GCA_030674155.1 Stramonita haemastoma | reverse complement strand
GTATAGTAGCCCAAACTGATAATTCGTAGTTTTGCCTGCATTTGTTGGTTATGTCATATGTTTTCTACTCTTGTGTGTGTGTGTGTTGTGTGTGTGTGTGGTGTGTGTGTGTGTGTGTGTGTGTGTGTGTGTGTGTGTGTGTGTGTGTGTGTGTGTGTGTGTGAATCTTTACCTTACTGGCCATGATAACCTTCACATTTTTAAAGGCCTGCCAGATGGTGATGACTGGAGCAGACGTGGTGAATTGAAAAGCCACAAATTCTCTTGTTGTACAACCGAAGGTTGGTGGTACTACGGGACGTACCTTTCTCGCTTTTCGGAAAAGATTGGTTCTCTTAAATGCTTGCCCGAATACCTTCAGTTCTTCACAGCACATGGCAAAGGCAATCAGACAAAGGAGAAAGCGGACCATCTTGGTCAGGCAGGCTTGGCTGGAGCTAGGGAAGAAGGAGGCTGGGTGGTAGGTAATTCAGGCTTCTCCTCCTGGGTAAGTCCACTGCATGTGGTGACTCCTAGAACAGGGGGGCGGCTTTATAGAGGCAGGATACAGTCACGTGCCCTACAACCTGCTGACGTGTCTGTGCTCTCTTACAGTCAGCACATCCCCGTGATGTTAAAAAAAATCACGATGAGTAAAGACTAGATCTGAACACTATCATTTATCAAGAAGCTCAGAGAGGGATGAGAGAGAGCGTCAACAAAGCCTGATCAAAGCAGGGGAGTTATGGCCCTTGAATAGGCTTATGACGGTAAAACTGCTTCCACTGACAGTCGAAAAATGGGAACAGAAACCAATAACCACCATCAAACAAGTAACACGCACACTACTGCTAATAGAATATGCTTCAAACTAGAAGAAACTGCCCAAATAGCAGACACTTCACCTCGCTGGCTGAGGGAAGCAGTTAGTAAGGCTTCACGTGCTTTTCCCACTCCTTTACTCAAGCTGAATTTTCAGTATTGGAAGATGAACATCAGATTCACGGAGGGCGAAGTAGTTTGCCCCTTCAGAGTTCCATTAACTTTGCTGGAGGCCCAACCCATGGCTGTCTGCTATGGTCCACTACAGATGACACTTCTACTCAAAGTTGCAAAAGCAGCCACCCAGGCTGCACTCTTCAAAGATGTGTCATGACTGACCCCTACTCCCTATACAAGCTGAGGGCTGTTGGGGCACTGAATGCAGTGAAGTTTCCAGGCATCTTCACCTACCTGGCAGAGTCCATCCCTCCCCAGGGAATATGGTGCATGCTGGGCATGTTGGTGACATCTGTGCCATGGCTGGCCTATTCTTTGCAAAAGATGGATAGGGTTTCCATGTGCCTCTCTAGAACGGTTTATAGTCTCATTCCAAAAACTTCCAGAACAATAAAAATCAGTACAAAATGCACTTTCAGAGCAATAGAATCAGTACAAATGTGCACTTCACGGCAATAGAATCAGTACAACTGTGCACAGGGCAATAGAATCAGTACAAATGTCTACTTCACAGTGATAGAATCAGTACAAATCTACACTTCACAGCAATACAATCAGTACAAATGTCCACTTCACATGTCACAGTGATAGAATCAGTACAAATGTCCACTTCACAGCGATAGAATCAGTACAAATGTACACTTCACAGTGATAGAATCAGTACAAATCTACACTTCACAGTGACAGAATCAGTACAAATGTCCAATTCACAGTGACAGAATCAGTACAATAATCAGTACAAATGTACACTTCACAGTGACAGAATCAGTACAAATGTACACTTCACAGTGACAGAATCAGTACAAATGTCTACTTCACAGTGATAGAATCAGTACAAATGTACACTTCACAGTGACAGAATCAGGACAAGAATCAGTACAAATGTCCACTTCACAGTGACAGAATCAGTACAAATGTACACTTCCCAGTGATAGAATCAGTACAAATGTCCACTTCACAGTGATAGAATCAGTACAAATGTACACTTCACAGTGATAGAATCAGTACAAATGTACACCTCACAGTGACAAAATCAGTACAAATGTCCACTTCACAGTGACAAAATCAGTACAAATGTCCACTTCACAGTGACAAAATCAGTACAAATGTATACCTCAGGGGGGAAAACTCTCCTCAAACTGACATCCTAACGGAGACTTGAACCCCTGCCCAGTACTGGTCAGATCAGGAGTTTGAGTCTGTGACCACTCACTTATTCTGTCCCCTTCAGGGCTGTGCTGTTTCCTAACATAGCTCACGCTGTAACGTTGCGCGCGTGCCAGGAGACAGCTGCAGGGTCATTCTATGACGTGGACACGGAACTGTCACCATAAAACCTTGCTTTGAGTAACCATGCAAGGCAGCAAGTGGTTCTCTGAACTTATGACGGCCTTGTTTCAACACACAGCTGTTGTATCAGCGCTACGTGATTCATTTTATTGGCCAACATTAACCGGCCTTTAACACTTCAATCAAGTTTTACTTCCTTCACCCTGTTTCATTCCTTTTTTTCCTCATCTATCTCTTTCTTTCTTTCTTTCAAGGATAAGGCTGTGCTGCTTTTCTACATTCATCTTCGTGTGCATGCGGTATTGTAATTAATTCTGTAATCTGCTTCCACTGGCACTAAATGGTCCACTCTTTACTCTCTACTCGGAAAAGGTATTAAGTTGTGTGCAAGATATTTTGTACATACTCACATACGGGACATCAAGCAGTTAAAATAAGTGATTTAAAAATGGAGATAGCAATCACACTCAAGCACACAGCATGCCCCACACCAAGAAATATTTCTTTTCCCTCCATGATCAAGTGCTATGCAAAAAGATGTGCTGAAAGGTGATAACATTGGGTATATTCCTTCATCTTATTCAACAGGCAAACTTAGATCTGTATACAGAGAAGAAGAAGAATATACGTTTCGGGGAGGGGGAAGTGATGGGGTGGGGGGCATGGAACAGCCTAGTGGTTAGAGCGTTGAGCTTGCGATCTGACTGCCCACGTTCGCGACATAACCGAAGCGCCCGTTCAAGGGGATTTTTCCCCTGCAGTTAACATCAGCACTGATTCCACTCACCCCCCCCCCCCCCCCCCCCCCCCCAACCAAAAACAACAGTCATTGGATGAGACTACAAACCAAGGCCCCATGTGAGAACGGATGCAGAACATCTTCACCTTTTCTTTCACTTATCCCATAGTCCTGTAGACTGTGGGGGCACTACTGAAGATTATGCAACCAGCTTCCTCCACTCCCCTCTTTGGGTAGCAAATCATTCCATACAAGATCATCTTGCACACACGTTAAAACCCGTTCTGATTTTTGGAAGAGTAGGCTAATTTTGCCGGTAGGCGGATGACAAAACTACCCTCCCCCCCCCCCCCCCCAACACACACACACACACACACACACACACACACACACACACACACACACACACACACACACACACACACACACACACACACACAGCCGCCGCTGTAGTCTAGTGGTTAGGGCGTTGGACTCGTAATCTAAAGGTTGGGAGTTCGATCCCAACTTTCCGCTATGGCGTTGTGCCCTTGGAAAAGGCACTTTACGGTTATTTTCTCACCCCACCCAGGTGTAAAAGGGGTACCAACCTTGTGTTGGGGGTTAACCCTGCGATAGACTGGCGTCCTATCCAGGGGGGAGTCTATGACTCTCAGTCGCTTAACGCCACAGAAACCGGGATAAGCGCCGGCCTGATGAGCCTAAGGCTCGGGACAGACTTTAATTTCACACACACACACACACACACCACAACACACACACACACACACACACACACACACACACACACACAGAGAGAGAGAGAGAGAGAGAGAGAGAGAGAGAGAGAGAGAGAGAGAGAGAGAGAGAGAGAGAGAGAGAGAGAGAGAGAGAGAGAGAGAGAGAGAGAGAGAGAGAGAGAGAGAGAAGAGAGAGAAAACAACAACAAAAAACAACCAAACCAAACAAACAAAAAGGCCCACAAAAAGTTCGTCCTTTTGTGTAGATGTCTAGTTCTAATTAGCCGCGCTGTGGCCTAGTGGTTGAGGTGTTGTACTCGTAATCTAAAGGTTGCGGGTTCGATCCCAGCTATTCCGCTATGGCGTTGTGCCCTTGGAAAAGGCACTTTACGGCTATTTTCTCACCCCACCCAGGTGTAAAAGGGTACCAACCTTGTGTTGGGGGTTAATCCTGCGATAGACTGGCGTCCTATCCAGGGGGGAGTCTATGACTCTCAGTCGCTTAACGCCACAGAAACCGGGATAAGCACCGGCCTGATGAGCCTTATATGGCTCGGGACAGACTTTAACTTTAACTAGTTCTAATTGTCTTAATATTTACATACAAAAGTCTGACACACAATAGCTATTCAGACTTGTGTAGAGGCAGAGGACAGACTGGTGGTTAGAGTGTTGAGTTCGTGATCTGATGGCCCAGGTCTAAAGCTATCACCGAGGCACACGTTCGAGGTGAGTTCTTCCCCTACAGTTCACATCTGTACAGACTCCCACCCCCCTAAAAGTCTTACGGATGAGACTATAACTTAAGGTCCTGTGTGCAATCACACGTTAGTCCCTAAATCGGAGTAATTGCCCTGGGACTGTATTATAACTTCAACGACATCAACAACAACAACAACAATTACACGCAGGACATCTTGCGTACATTTTTAGAGCCCCGTTTCGCCTTTTGTAAGAGTAGGCCTTGGCGTGCTATTAGGAATAGATTTATGAGCAATAAAAAAAAATTTAAGCCAAAAAAACTGGCGTCGCGTTTAGACATCATCTTCAAAGTCGGAATGCGGCTACATTAATAGTGGGTAAATTATCGCATTCACGAGAGAGAGAGAGAGAGAGAGAGAGAGAGAGAGAGAGAGAGAGAGAGAGAAGAGAGAGAGAGAGAGAGAGAGAGAGAGAGAGAGAGAGAGAGAGAGAGAGAGAGAGTGAGAGAGAGAGAGAGAGAACATGAACATGAACATGAACATGAACAAGATTTATTCTTCAGGCCACCAGCCCCAAGAATGGGGTAAACAAAGCATAGCAAAGCAAAGCAAATAATGCAAAAATAAAATGAAACCTCATGACATATATGGCAACTGCTAAAACATATCAAGTGTGAACATGTGTCCTTTTAGATTAAACTGACCTCTTTTAAATGATGTTATTTGTTTGTCAAGTCTCCAAGTTTTCAACAAAATCCTGCCTTATTTTTAAGGCATTGAAAAGATATAAACTTAGCCTACGAATGGTAAATACAGAGCCATATTTCAACACATTTACGTATGGTTGATCGATTGGGACCAAGTACTTATACCTTAGATTTTCATACAGAATACAATTTCTTATAAAATGTTCTTCATCTTCCACTACCTTACACAACTTACACATGTAGTCAGTATCCTTCTTAAAAGTTCTCCTGAAAGATGATCCATTAATTGGTAGCAAGCCGAGACGAAGCTTAACTAAACAATCCCTAAAACATTTTATATCCATGTATTCGAAATAAAGTTCACATCCAAAGTCAGTTTTAAACAGTCTATATGTCTGATATATGTCTTTAGCCACTATAGACCCATTCCACTCTTGTAAATATACATCTATCATTCTTTGCTTAAACAACGATATAAAAGTATGTTCACAACCAACTCCTTGCTCCAACCAGGCATACCCAAAACCAAGAGTAAACAAGGTATGTTTAAGTAAAGTTACCCAGCATGTTTTGCCATATTCGTCCAAGTTAACAAGCATTAGATAAGCTTGCTTGGGAAGTCTATCTATGTCCATTTTTAAAAGCTTAAACCAGTATCGAATGCACCTGACTGCACTGTTTACATATAATGGATAACGTCCTATTTCTCCATAAACAAATTTATTTGGTACCCTAAGTGGAACGTTTAGAAAACGTTTACATGCCATGGTATGTATCTTTTCAATATTGCTCAGTCTATGAAGACCCCACATCTCAGACCCATACAAGAGAATTGGCAGTACCTGCGCATCAAAAATTCGAAAAAAAACAATCCTTTGAAATGTCATTTAGTTTTGATATATGTTTCACGCATTCAACACATGCATGCCTTCCTTTCATGGCAAGAGCATCTACACCTCTGTTCAGGCTCATTCTTGTGGTAAAAACAAATCCTAGATAACTGTATTTATTAACCACTTCTAATACACTGCCACCTAACTTCCATTTTTCCTTCTTACCCAAAAATCCACCTTTGCGAAAAACCATAACTTTTGTCTTGTCGATGTTAACATTCAAAAACATTTTTGTACATGCATTGTATAGACTGTTAATTTGGTTTTGTAAACCATCCGCAGTATATGATAACAGAACTATATCATCAGCAAACAAAAGAAGATACAATTCAAGAAAACTGGGCAACAACTGTATACCATGAAGACCGTTAGTATCAACTGCTGAAGCTACTTCATTTATATACAATGAAAACAATATCGGACTCAACACACATCCCTGTCTTAGACCGATTGGACAATCAAAAAATTCAGTTAGTCTGCTCTCGATACGCACACAAGACACCACCGATTCATACATGGCAATAACAGCATTTAGATATTTCCCCTGAATTCTCTCTGAGAGAGAGAGAGAGAGAGAGAGAGAGAGAGAGAGAGAGAGAGACGAGAGAAGAGAGAGAGAGAGAGAGAGACAGACAGACAGACAGACAGACAGACAGACAGACAGACAGACAGACAGACAGTTTATGAATTTACATTTTATGAAGGGCTGATACAGCAGGGGAGTTAATTGAATGAAAGATTTGGGGGGTGGGGGGACCAAAAAAAAAGCCCCTAGTCAACGTAGGATTCTATGCTTCTGACTTTGAACAATCTTCACCATTTAAATCACAAGATAACATCACTTCGATGCTGGACATTTTCAGTATTGCTTGTTTTGCTCTATAAAACCTACTTGAGGCTGTTGCCATGCATTGTCCACGCTAAGCGACGTTTGTTTTCTAGGATATTATTACATCCTTGCTTAAGGTCACTAGTGTCCTAGAAATGAATGTTTCTCGGGTGATATTCTGGCGGCGAAAGTTAAAAGTAGTTTGCATGGAGATTCAACATTTTACAAACAGTACACTTCCTTCCACCACACAAACCACATGGTTCTACCCTTTTTGACTCCACACACACACACACACACACACACACCACACACACACACGCCACGCACGCACGCACGCACGCACATTTTGTATGCATCTTGCCGAGATTTTGGGATTCTTTTATTTTTTATGCAATGTAAAAAAAAAAATCCTTGTAAAGAGATAGCTCTCTCTCTCTCTCTCTCTCTCTCCTCTCTCTCCTCCTCTCTCCTCTCTCTCTCTCTCTCTCTCCTCTCTCCTCTCTCTCTCTCTCTCTCTCTCTTCTCTCTTCTCTCTCTGTGCATATACTCGTACGCACGTACGTAGATACAACACAAGTAAACAAGCAAGCAAGCAAGCAAGCAAGCAAGTACACACACACACACACACACACACACACACACACACACACACACACACACACACACACACACCACACACACACACACAAATTTCTGATGAAATCTTTTGAACGCGTTCAAACTATATCATTACATACAAAATGTATGCAAACTAGCATTCATGTGATGCATAAAAGTTTTTATCAACAGGAAATGTACATTCATTTAAAAAAATCACGATAAAACTTTGCAACATACAAAAAAAACGCATGGTATATACACTTATATATATATACAAGCTTTGTTGTTATTCATATTGTTATCTATAATTCGGTTTCTTCCTGTAGTCTGATTATTTGTAAAAAGCGACCTTTTGGTACTTGAAAATATACCCGGAACAAAATAAAACTGTAAATAAACACTAAATCACAACGCAAGATGGATATATTGATATATTCAATTAAAAAAAAAAGATCATTTCAAAATCCTGTGAACCATTCTAACGCTGGCATCAAAACAATGCAGGTTATTTTTTTTTTGGGGGGGGGGTTGTTTTTTGTTTTAGTTGCTATAAGTGTAAGAAAGATGAACTGACAGAGAAACATACACACGACAAATTGATAAGCAAAGTAATACTTTCATCAAAATATCTTAACGTAAAAGGCACATTCAGACACTTAGGTATCTTTCTTTAAAAAGTGACTGTACTTTTTTTTAATATAAGTAGTTTCCATTTCGACAGAAAATAATAGGTTGACTCTGTTTTTGCGGGGTCTTTTTATGTTTACAGAAGCATTCCACCGTGCGAAATGTTCACTTTTATTAATTGCAAAAAAGCAGACCCTCAATACAATGTTGGTGACATAATGAAAAAGGGGAACACTACAAAACAAAAAATGAAACAATCTTGATAATAGACCTACAATTATTCGTCGTCGTCAAACATTTTGTGGTCTGTCATATGAGCGAAAATATAATATTGCACTGCCGTCAAGCCCCTGACAAGTCAGGCCCAGTACATCCGGCTTCGGTGTAGTAGGAGCAAATTGTTATCTTCTGTGTATTTAATGGGGGGGGGGAGGAGGCAGTAGAGTAGACCAAGAAGACAGAAAATAGACAAGAAGGAAGTGACATAAAGGAACAGGCAGAAACAAGGAAGGGAGAGAAAAGAGGAAATTCTCAGGACAGAATTGGAGGGTGAAGTAATGCCTTAATGGAGAGGTACTCAGGAAAAAATGACGATTTCAAAACATGGTATAAGATATATGACAGAGAGAGATGATATACATGATATATATATATATATAAAGGCTGTACTGTGTGGTTGGTTGGGTTTTTGTTTTTATCTTCTTCTCATTCCTTGTCTAGAGCTCCAAGGTTCACTATGGTGAGATGTTTACTTATGCGACTTTATTTCCACAATTAAGGTACCTGCTATCCAGTTTCAGGGATACCATTGGGGATTAAATCTATCAACTTTGCCGGGACAGTCGGGAGATACCTGCTCTTTCCGTTTTCCACCCGCTGAGAGTTCTTTTGAGGTTCATAAGTCTGTAAGCACGCGGGTCCGACTGGTTTAGAGTCTCCTCCGAAAGACTTGACATTCAGTTTGATTTTTCCGTCAAACTGGGTAGAAAGGGGAAGAATCGGAATCAAATTGAGAACCTCGCGGTTTACTTGTAAGGCAGGTGAACTTCTAAACCGTCCTCCTGACTTCCTTCTTCTTTGAGGCATTAAAACAGACCGATACCAGAGAGGCGGGAAAAAGTTGGAAAGGGTCATCGTATGGAACACAGATGGAACTGCAGCAAGGAGACCAAATCTGGAGAGCAGCTGGAAAACCATTGTGCACATCAAAAACAGAGATAGCTCTGTTAACGCAATTGACTAATGACTTTAAAAGTATATTGTTTTTGTTCTTGAGAAATACTGTCTTCAAGTCCTTGTCGTTTGGTCATTATTGTTTGAAAAAAAACTACTGCTTGTGCTGATTAAGGACCAAACAGTAAACAGTATTATAATTTTTTAAAATATATTTTGCAAAAAGTGGGGGCATTTTTTACATGATTTCAAAATATCCTTGTCTTTTGTCAAACTAAAAGCAAGGTAATCCATAAACACGAACTATACAAACATTTTCGTTTCTTTGGTAGTTCTTCCAAAGCCAAGTATAGTATAAACACAGTCTCTAAATTTGAGCTCGAACAAGCCAACAAAATATATTTTTAAACATACATGTACATCAAAATCAATGTACTTCTGGCCCGCTTATGCTTTGTGGTATTCATTATTATTAATGTCAATGATTTTGAGACAGACCATTACACAAGCGACATTATAATATGATGATTATTGTCCAACTGTATTCCTACTTCATTGACCTCTTTTATCATTGACCTCTTTTTTTCTTTTTAAATCACATTCTCTTTTTGAAGTCTGTGTGCATTTTCTTTCACAATATATCACCAGCATGAAACCATCTCTTCACAAAATCTTGCAGCGCTTCTGTTTGCGGGGCTTAGGCTTGTAGGTCAGCTTTGTCTTGATCACTTCATCGAAGACGGCCTTGACTCCTATCTGCGCCATGGAAGAGCACTCCAGATACTTCAGAGCCCCGATCTTGTGAGCCAGTGCATTCCCCTGCAAACGGCAACACGTTTGGTCAGGTTACCATCAGTTCACACATCAGCTAGGCTAGAGGCCCCTTATTCCCCTGGGGTCACACAATTCATTCACTGTGAAACTTTTGTCAAAGGGAAGTAATTTTTACAACTTTCAATAGTCAATACACAAAAAACTGAGGGCGCTAATGGGCGCTATAGGATTACGTTATAAAGGGGTGCTAATGGGCGCAGCAGGGGGATAAGGGCTCTAGTAGGCTACAACTTGACGTTTGAATCTTCCAGGGATGTGTTAGGTTAGGTGTGAATGGGTTGTTCTGTGTCGGATATGGGTTAGGTTGGACTGTGTTTGGTATGGGCTGAGTTGTGTTGGGCATGGGTTGTGTTGTTTTGGGTTGCGTTGGGTATGGTTGTGGCGGGTTCGATATGTGTTGTGTTGGGTGTGGGTTGTGCTGTGTCGTGAGTGGGTTGTGTTGAGTATGGTATGTCTTGTATTGTGTTAGGTTGGGTCGAGTTGAGTTACGTTGTGTTGCACTGCATTGCATATCACTTTCAGTTACCGCAAACTTCTCTACGAAAATTCATGCAGCTGTCCCCAAGGACAGAACACAGCCTGTAGTGCATCGCCCCTTTATTGATTTCCTGGTTGTAGGAGCATGATTTTCTTTTCTTATAATAGGGGCATTTTCTACAGAATTTTTCAACGGAAATTATTTTGTTGCTGTAGGATCTTTCGCGTGCCCTGAATATGTGTTGTGCACGAGATATCAATTTGTTGTCTCACAAAAACACACACACACACACACACACACACACACACACACACACACACACACAAAATCATGAAAGCCACCACTCCTGTTGTTCATGCCATATTGTATCAGATACAAAAAGGTAAAGGTCAAGGTGCCCATAACCTATGTGGTCATAGGGGAGCGAGGCATCAGAGACCTTAGCTTCTCTAGGGGCCAGCATATTGAGGGTGGGGCCCATCTCCTCTCCCTCGCTGCTTTACCTTCCCTGTACCCTAAAGAGGGCCGGTATCCATTTACAGCTGGGTGGACTGGGGGATTGTACTGAAGCCCAGGCGCGCAAACGGTCACCCATCCACTTGGTAACCACGGTCAATGCTGCTTAACGTTAGCTTGGGGAAAGCAAGTGCTCTGACCTCTGAGCTATCCCGGAGAAGTCTCCGAAATAAGCAAATGTAATTTTTTTTTTGGATCAGCACACAACCATCCTCTATCCAAGGCGGCATGCACAAACAGGCATCATCCATAAAACGTCTTCCTACCTTCTCTTTGGAGACCACTTCCAGAGACTTGTCTTTCAGCTGGCTGATGATGCCTTTGTCCTCGCGGAGGTCTTTCTTGGTGCCCACCAGCAGAATGGGCACACTCTCCGCGTAGTGGTGAATTTCTGGGTACCACTGAAAGAGAACACAGGGGGCAGTTAATTAAGCGTTGTTACAGGAAGGTAGGCTCTCGCTTTTGGTTTTCTTTTCTTCTGAAGTGTCATGGAATCTCAAAATGTTATACGGAATCATCATTCATTCTTTTTTTGTCTTGTTGTTGTTTTGTGTGTTGTTGTTGTTGTAATCTTCTCTCCTCTCTCTCTACTCCCCTCTTCTCTTCTCTTCTTCTCTCTTCTTCTTCTTCTTCTCTCCTTCCTCTCTCCTCTTCTTCTTCTTCCTCTCTTCCTCTTCCTCTCTTCTTCTTCTTTTCTTCATTCCTTTCTCTTCTTCTTCTTCTTCTTCTTCCCTCCTTCTTCTCCTCCTCCTCCTCCTCCTCCTCCTCCTCCTTCCTTCTCCTTCTTCCTTCTTATCTTCTTTCTCTTCTTCTTCTTCTCTCTTCTTCTTCTTCTTTTCCTTCTTCTTTTTCTTCTTCTTCTTCTTCTTCTTCTTCTACTTCTTCTTACTTCTTCTTTTCTTTACCATCATTACCATCATCATCATCATCATCATCATCATCATCATCATCATCATCATCATCATCATCATCATCCTCATCCTCCTCCTCCTCCTCCTCCTCATCATCATCATCATCATCATCATCATTATCATCATCATCTTCAACGTATTCTTCTTCTTCTTCTTCTTCTTCTTCTTCTTAGTCACTATCATCACCATCATCACCATCATTTCTATAATCATCGTCACCATCATCTTCTCCTTCTTCTTCTTTTTCATTGTTGCGATTATTGAAAAGAAATGGCAGATAAACTAGCAAAACAAGGCGCAGCTACCATAACTCATTTAAAAACTGGCACACATTAAGATCTGAGACCTCCTTTGAAGATTTTTCCATACCTATTTTCTTCCAGATAAAAATGAAAGTCTGTTCTGTCAAAGACCTTTTAAAACTTGTCTATATCAATTATGTTTCAGTACTTGGAAAACAAATATTCCCAGACTGTAATAAGTATGCGTTTGCTCCCAGCCT
>CM060316.1:74955296-74980296 GCA_030674155.1 Stramonita haemastoma | reverse complement strand
CCGACACCTTTGTAAAAAAAAAAGTTGGAATGGTGCTAGTCTGCAACAATCAAAACAGCCGTCTATTCATTTGGGTATTATGTGGTACGAACCTCATTCTGACTGAGTCAAAAATGTTTCTTCCAGACAATCCATTGACCACAATGAAAATCTCTTATGCATGTGAGTCAACGAGTTTCACAGAAATATAACATGCAATAATATGTAAGTCAATGGGACAGATTTTTAACGCAATCACGAGCAATGACAATATTGGTACTACAAAGGAAAAAAACTACTAGACCTATATTTCATGACCAAAATAAAGATGCTTGTTCTTGGTGGTTTTGTGAGAGAAACAACAACAAAAATAGTGTGTCAATGACGAAGCTTGACGACAAAGGAAACCGTCATGTGTGGACTGCATTGCTACCAACGCAACTTGACCCATTAGCCTACAGAAAAGCTTGTGGGCCGAGTAGTAGCCTAGCGAAATCATGAATCATTGACAGCGCAATTGTGTCATGACTTGTCTGCTTCCTGACTCTCCTTTGTAAGCAAGTTAGTCTGGAAAAAGTTGGCCGCTATCATCATAAAGCCTTGAAATGTTGCCCCGCAACTCGGTCATTTTCGACCACATGCGTACACACAAAGAAACTCACATAAATTGCATGCTCTCTCTCTCTCTCTCTCTCTCTCTCTCTCTCTCTCTCTCTCTCTCTCTCTCTCTCTCTCTCTCTCTCTCTCTCTCTCTCTCTCTCTCTCGTTATGAAATCTTGTGCTATTTTCTTCGGGAAATTGATGCTGATTTAAAAATTTGTTTTTGTATTAATATAATGTTCTATTCAAAGTATCCAGTCATACATGGTTACTTATGGACTTGTAACGGGTTGAATGGCCTATATAATTAAATTCTTGAGCTCTTGAGCTCTCTCTCTCTCTCTCTCTCTCTCTCTCTCTCTCTCTCTCTCTCTCTCTCTCTCTCTCTCTCTCTCTCTCTCTCTCTCTCCAATTTGTAATTTGTGTAAATTGGCAACTCAAGATGAAATTTATGTTGTTTTGGAATGTCCAGTTCTCGGAGACTTGAGAGAAGAATGAATTCTGCAAAGATATTGGAACTACCCATCATTGGTCAGGCTAGCTCTAGTTCTGTCGTCTGAAAATGAGCAAACTGTTAAAAATCTAGCACTATTTCTGTATAAATCTTTGAAGAGAATAAGAGACAGTAAGCTAACGTGAGATTTTCAGTCTACGACAAATTTTGGTTGAATAATTTGTTTTCAACGAAAACTTGACAGTATATGGCTGTACACTTGCACTTTAGTATGTTTTCACACCTTCAGAAGGGGCTTTGACCTAACTGAATAAATCATCTGAAGCCTTAACTCTCTCTCCTCTCTCTCTCTCTCTCTCTCTCTCTCTCTCTCTCTCTCTCTCTCTCTCTCTCTCTTGTTTAGTATTATTCACTGCTTCCTGAGGGCTGGATTTAAAAAAAAAAAAAAAAAAAGAGCTCTTATTATTATATACTCGTTCCATTCCCTCATTAAAAATACATGTCGAATTCAATTTCTTCCTCCATGTTTCTTTACACACAGAGAGAGGGGGGAACAGAGACTGAGACAGAGACACAGAGAGAGAGGAGAGAGAAGCAGAGAGAGACTTAGACAAAGATAAAAAGGGTATTTGAAAAGGAAATTACACATTTTTTTCTATAAGATACATACCCGTCGCCCACCACAACGCATTTGATATCTCGCTGCATTGTTAAGATAGCTGGATGTGATCTAACTCCAATAATTATACAGGTGTGACTCTGGTATATCGCAGCTTGCACCGACCTGTTGGTAAAAATCAAATCTGCTGAACACACACACACACACACACACACACACACACACACACACACACACACACACACACACACACACACACACACACACACACACACACACCTCGCACGTGAGCCAGTTTCACACACACACACACACACACACACACACACACACACACACACACACACACACACACACACACACACACACATTTTGTTACTGATGCACTTAAGTCCTTGTCATACGAGAATAGTTATTCTTTTCTTCTTTTTTTTTATTCATTCATTATTTTATACAGAGGGTAATAGAATAAGCATTCGTGTGCTTTTTTACATCCAGTCCCCCTGTGTATGCAGTTTTATCAGTTTTGCCAGCTGTTCCCACAGGCACACAATGGCCTACTCTTACGAATAGCAGAACAGGATTTAAGTGTGCACACGATATTCTGCGTGCGTTCGCATACGAGGCCTCGGTTTATAGTCTCATCCGAAGGACTTTTAGGAGTGTGGAGTCTGCACTGATTTTAACTCCAACTCTTATGAATGACACATAACCCAGCATGCATTCTGTGACCTGGAGAGAGAGGGACTCCGCCAGGCTCATCTTACTCAAGAAACACAACGAGAAAAATTCAGTGATATGCCCCCCCCCAACGAATCCTAAAGAAGGCTTACAGTCTCCATTGCGTTTTGATCTGAAATGATCAACGGCAGTGCAATGCACGGTCAACATTGCACTGCCAACGTAGGTATACACACACAGCTTAACCTATATTCTTTACCATGTTTACTATTATCACAAATCGGGCCAAGATAAACCTAATGAACGTTTATACTTTGACTATCAATAAACGCAGGAGATGATGAAACGTATATCTTCTCTTTTAAAAAAAATACTTTTTCCACAGTCTTAGCAACAGAAAGGAAAGTGAAAGCAGGTTTGCTTGGTAAATCACACACCAATAACAGCAGCAACAACAAAAACAGCAGTAACAACAAAGAGTAGATTCTGTATGTCAGACATCAGTGTCACAAGTTAATTTGGCTTGTTGTTTTGTTGTTGTTATTGGGTTGATTTTTTGTTTTGTTTTTGTTGTTTTGGGAGGGGGGGGGAGGTGTTTATTTTGGTGGTGGGGGTTTTTGGGTTGTTTTTTTTTGTTCCTTTTCAAAGAATTTGTGTATTTGTTGTTGTTGTTGTTGTTGTTTGTTGTTGTTGTTGTTGTTGTTATAAAGGGTTAGAATTTAAAAATTAAGTTATTTATAAAGATTTATTTGTTGTAATGGGAATGGGACAGCTCAGTGGTCAGAGCACTGGCTTTCCCCAAGCTACGGTTAAGCAGCATCGAGCGTGGTTACCAACCAAGTAGATGGATGACCGTTTGCGCACATTGGCTTCAGTACAGTCCCCCAGTTCACCCAACTGTAAACTGGTACCAGCCCTCTTTAGAGTCAGGGAAGGTAAATCAGCGAGGGAAAGGAGATGGGCGCCGCTCTCAATAGGCTGGCCCCTAGAGAAGCTGAGGTCTCTGACGCCTCGCTCCACCTTTAGGCTACCTTTTTATTGGTTGCAAAAAGATAATTCTACAGTACACACATCTTTGCTAAATATGTATTATGCTTTAAATGGCACACAAAATCAAGAAACAGCAATATTCAGAACCCTTACCTGCTTTGTCACTCAGAATCACAAATCACTATTCCTCCACTCAAGTATCTCAGGAGAAGTTGTTATTGATGATGATGTCCTGTTTTGTTTTGTTTGGGGTTTTTTTTTAATTTGTTTTAGTAATTTTTTCCCCAAGTACTAGATCTAGGTCTAGATTTGCTGTGATATGTAATAACTACACTTTTCACCGCGGAAACAAATGTGTTTATCACTGTCAGCCTGTCAACATACACGAAGTTTGCACAAAACTCTTTCTTCTATTATGAACAACTGCACAGCTGAAAACACAGCCTGTTGTATGATGGTTTGAAGTTCCTGACTGATCGCTGTAACTTGCGCAGCGTGATTATAAAACCTTGTCGCCACTGCTGCTATTTTTAGACCAGTGTAAGAATAGTAACTGAAGGCGACATAGGGATTTTGGACTTGGCCTATTTATAGGTTGTTTGCCTTGGTTGACAGACCTGTTGGTCACATGACTTTAAGCTTTATCACGTGACTTTTCCATTCACGGATCAGCAGGCGTTGAGCAGGATGTGCGTTAGTATGTGTGTGTGTGGGGTGTGTGTGTTGTGTGTTGTGTGTGTTGTGTGTGTACTCATCCAATTTTTTGTGTGTTTATGGGGTTTAATTTTAGTTGTGTGTGTGTGTGTGTGTGTGTGTGTGTGTGTGTGTGTGTGTGTGTGTGTGTGTGTGTGTGTAGTGTGTGTGTGTGTGTGTGTGTGTGTGTGTGTGTGTGTACTCATCCAATTTTGTGTGTGTTTGTTTATGGGGTTTAATTTTAGTTGTGTGTGTGTGCGTATGCATGTGTGCGTGTGCGCGCGCGCGCGTGTGTGTGTGTTTGTGTGTGTGTACTCATCCAATCTTTTTTGTGTGTGTGTTTGTGTGTGTCTGCGAGTGTGTGTGTGTGTGCGCGCGCGCGCGAGCGTGCGTGCGTGCGTGCGTGTGTGTGTGTGTGCGTGAAGATGATAATGATGATGATGATTGTTATTATTATCATCATTAATATTTTCTTTTATTGCGATCATAATAAAACAAGCACTCGTGCCTTTTTACATTCAGTCCTCGTGTATATGCAGTTGTGTACATTTTGTCATCGTTTTCACCGGCACACAATGGCCTACACTTCCGAAAAGCGGAACAGGTGTGCGCAAGATGTTCTGCGTGCGTTCGCACACGGGATCTCGGTTTAAAGTCTCATCCGAAGGACTGGTGTGTGTGTGTGTGTGTGTGTTGTGTGTGTGTGTGTGTGTGTGTGTGTGTGTGTGTGTGTGTGTGGTGCTTTTTGTTTGTACATACAATACCCGTCAAAAATATGGATTATGATATCGTGATATGAAAAAGATAATGAGCCATAGGATTATGACCAAAACGTGTCCAGTCTGTACCGTGTGCGGCATGTGTGCGTACGCGCGTGTACGTATGCCAGGACGCTTGTACCGCTGACAGGGAACGGGATCTCCTGTGTGTGTGTGCGTGCATACTCAGCCTTGACTGATGTGATTGCGTGCAGTGACTGTCCTGGACAGATCATAAATTACGTCACTAAATGCGGGAAGCGGTCCAACCGGAATCAACCCACGTTAGTCAATGACATTCCAAGAACTAGAGTTCAGGAAGGTGATGATGATGAAGATGTCCCATCTTATGATGATTCACCATTGTCTCACACACCGATTAGAATCTCCAGAAATATTTAATAGAACCAAGAAAGAGCTGGGAGGGGGGGGGGGGGGTTGCTCAAAATAGCAAAATTAAACCCAAAAAGAGCCGTTTTTGTGCTCAAAACAAACACGACTTCTGACAGTAACTAGTAATAATATTTACCAATTTATTAGGTTTTCAAGGGAAGAATGTTTTAATGTTTTTGACACAGTCTGCACAGCAGAACCTGTTTTTAAAGACAACTATCTTCCAAGTCTTGGTCTGTTATTATCACCATAAAACATTATGTAGAACAGTAATTACTGGATCATCTTTCGACACTATTACGTGCGGTGACAGCTATGACATTTTTTTTTTTCAATCTTAGGCGACACATAGCCTTTTTTTTTATTTTCAAAGATTGTGATTCAACCAAAAGAGAAAATATCTAATAGATCTGAACATTCAATTCAATATATTTTTTTAGGCCTTTGGAAATGGATAGATGATTTCCATTAGCTGCTACTTAGTTTTTGTATCTCCTTTCTGGACGATGCGACGGATGAGGAAGTGTGGAGCATCATCGGACATAGGATACCATAAACTGCTGTGAAGATATTACAATAGTCAAAAAGAGAACATTGAAATGCTATGCTCATGTAACAAGAACAAACAGCCTTTCAAAGTTCCTCTTGCAAGGTACAGTCCAGGGAGGTAGGAAAAGAGACAGATATAAATGGGTGGACAACATCATTGAATGGACTCTACAGAGCTTTGTTGAGACCCAGGCATTGGCACACAGTCGCCACAAATGAAGAAAGCTGGTGCTTTCTCAACACTGCAAAGCCCCCACGACCACTCTCAATTAAAGGACTAGGGTGGTGGATTGTGTACATAATTTCGTTGTAGGTTTAAATACAGACAAAACAGACAAGTGGTAGCCTACTCCACACAAAAAGCTCAATATACACACAACACAGTTGAGCACTGAGGCAATTCTGACTCATCCCCCAGTCCGGAAGATCAAGGATTAATATATTATAAGCCTGTTTAACGATGTAACACTGCCACTCTCACTTTCTGTCGTCTGTTGCTGCAATTAACGGAAACCTCTCCGTCGTAGTTAACGACGATGAAGGAAGCATGCCAACAATTACTTCCTGTATCACCCAGTCTGCCGGATCTGTTGACAGTCGTTCGGCATGACGAACTATCAATGAGGATACTGTCATCCATTCTGTAAAGCAGACGTATATCCCGTGACAGAGCAGCTGCAACTGTCACAGTACCGGCAGTACAGTATTATAATTAGGTTATAGATCTAGACTCTCACGAGTTGTATAAATAGAAATTCGGTTGTGTGTAGGCCTATAAGTAGGCATGTACTGATTCTTCTTCGTTATTCAGCTAAGGCTTCGAAATTCACTCTTCTATGTGTATTCGACTGTTTATCCATTACAAAACTTCCCATCTATTAAAAAATCGTCTTCAGGGATTCAATGAGTAACTTACTGAACCGCACCATTGTAGATGTTCGTTTTTCCGTCTGTTATAAAGTCCTTACCAGCATGCACATGCCTGCTCTTTTCAAAGTTGAATGGTATCTAAACTACATGAAGTAATACAATAGTATGTGCACGTATTCACGTAGGGCGGTTTATCAGCTAAGAGTGGGACTGGAAGAGAGTAAGAGTCCATACATATGTCGGCTCTGAAGGTGGTAAAAGGTGTTCCCATAACCTATGTCGTCGTGGGAGAGCAAAGCGTCAGAGACCTCAGCTTCTCTAGGGGCCAGCATCTTAAGGAAAGCGCACATCACCTTTCCCTCGCTGCTTTACCTTGAAGAGGCAGGTACCCATTTACAGCTAGGACAACTGGGGGACTGTACAGAAGCCAAGACGCACCAACGGTCACCCATCCACTTGGTAACCACGCTCGATGCTGGTTAACCGTAGCTTGGGGAAAGCGAGTGTTTTGACCACTGACCTATCCCATCCCCTCGGCTCTGAAGAGACCACCTTTTTCTTTTCTGACATCCAGGAGCGGAGGTACGAACCCCTGACCACTGAATCATGCCACAGGGGGGGACGGATAGCCTAGTGGTCAGAACATTGCGCTGGCAATTTGAAGACCCGGGTTCGAGTCCGGTCGAGGAGATTTTTCTCCTGGAGTTAACATCAGTGCTGACTCCACTCTCCCCAAAAGTCCTTCGGATGAGACTTTAAACCGAGGCCCCGTGTGCGAACGCACGCAGAACATCTTGCGCACACGTTAAATCCTGTTCCGTTTTTCGTAAGAGTAGGCCATCCTGTGCCGGTGGGAACAGATGACAATATTTACAAAAACTGCATACACACGGGGACTGGATGAAAAAAAGCACATGATTGCTTATTCTATTATCCTCGATATAAAAGAATAAAATAAATAAACATTACGGCCTTCCCACTCGTACTCAACCGCATCCTCCAGAAATGATTCAGCTGATCTGAGCATCGGAGTTTGATTCTCATCACACCTGTTCGTTGATATTGTTATATCAAAGTCCGAGCGGAGCTGTCCGATTTAGGGACCATACCATCAACCAGCCACTATCATTGACTTTCAGTTTACAGATATCAGACATCCTATATATAACTAGTATATTTATAGTTAGTGATTCAGACTGACAAGGGGGATAAACGACTGTCGGTTACTTCCTTGTGGAAAAAATTGGAAACCCATGGGCAATGGTTATTTTCAGTCAGTGGATTTGTCGATGTATGGGATTGACAGTTTGATTCCCTTTATGCTAATTTCTTTTCTTTTCTTTCTTTTAAGATGGAGGGGGAGGGGGAAGAAAGGGATGGGTGGGCTTTGTAAAGGGATGGGTGGACTTAACATGCAATAAAATAAAAAGGGGGGGGGGGGGGGGGTACTTCTTCCCATAGTTATTCACAATTATTGACTTGTTTCGGTACGAATAGATCAAACACATTAGTCGGAATTATTTAGATACAGATCAGTTGAAAGTTTGTTTACAACATGAGTCAGAGCATTGAAAGATGTTGTTGCAACGTGACGTGCAATATGATGTAAGGGATGAGCGTTGGGTCCCAGGCACCCAGTGTTTGATAGGTTGTCTATCCTCCCCTAGTAGCCCAGTATGAAACTTAGTACGAATATGTAGCTTCATCCGTGCCACATGAACATAGTAACGACACTTGTGCATTCATCCCGGCATAACAACACACCACTCACACACACACACACACACACACACACACACACACACACACACACTTTGGGCTACTTTAAAGAAACAAACATGTATGAAGTCAGCCTGTTTTTCCCAGAACTATCTATAGTCTAGAACTCTGACAATTGGGTAGCTGAAGCTACACCCTGGTATTTCCCCTTGTGCAACCATTCTTTTGCAGTAGGCTATGTGCACAAGGCCGGGAATCCTGTAGAACTCTGCGTGAGTGGTGTGTGTGTGTGTGTGGTGTGTGTGTGTGTGTGTGTGTGTGTGTGTGTGCGCGTGCGTTGCGCTTGCGCGCGCGCGCGCGCGCGTGTGTGTGTGTGTGTGTCTGTGTGTTTATCAAGTACAGACCCCCCTTCCACCCCCTGTTCTCTTGGGCTCCGGCGTATGAACACTTTGCTCTCCTAGTAAAATTCTGACTCCGTGACAGCCATTGATACAATCACTGAAGGGTTGTCCACCTGTAGATCTTTTCTAGCATGAAGGTCGCAATGTTGCCTGAAGAACTTTCTTTGTGTTTGTTATTTCAACATCCGACTTCAGTCTTTGTGTGATGACACATGCACTAATAATGATTAGTTTTGTCCAGAAATGATCACATTGCCTGACTCCACTCTCCCCACAAGTCCATCGGATGAGACTGTAAACCGAGGCCCGGTGTGGGATCGCACGCAGAACATCTTGCGCACACGTTAATTTTCGTAAGAATAGGCCATTGTGTGCCGGTCGGAACAGATGACAAGATTGAGAAAACTGCATAAACACGGGGACTGAATGTTAAAAGCACACGAGTGCTTATTCCTTTATCCTCAAAGTCTTTCGGATGATATTATAAACCGAGGTCCCGTGTGCGATCACACGCAGAAAATCTTGCGCACACGTTAAATCCTGTTTCGCTTTTCGTAAGAGTAGGCCATTGTGTGCCGGTCGGAACAGATGACAAGATTAAGAAAACTGCATACACACGGGGACTTAATGTTAAAAGCATACGAGTGCTTTTCCCTATATCCTCGATATAAAAGAATAAATAAAGAAAGAAGAAATACGTGTTTCTGTGTTAAGATAATCCCTATTTCGCATCATTTTGACTGGTATGACTTTGAAACTTGTTTTAATCGTTCTAATTGAGCCACAGATCTGCTTTTGTTAGATATTCAGTTCTGCCTTTTCTGATCCAACTTACCTGGCTCCCTACTGACAATGTCTTAGTTTTGGAGTCAGAGTGTATGAGGTGTGGCCACTATGACTGTGATCCCAATACTCCACTGTCAATTCTCTATGCATACCCAGACTATCTGAAACAAACTCATCATTGGAGAGAATGCAAAAACTTAAGTCAAAATATGCAGAATGGCCAGATCAGAGATAAAGATCTCTATTGTGTGATACTGGTAGGATGGAGGTCATCTAAATATGACACAATGTCAGAGCTGCACTCAGCACCTGTGTATGTTACACTATCCATTAAGTCACAGAGACACAAGCGCCAGCAGTGTTGGTCAGGTGTGCTGATTTGGCAACACTCTGAACACTGAATCTAAAACACTGAATGATGCTAGTCTTTTGAATGAGATGATAAGCCGAGGTCCCGTGTGTTACACATCACTATTTAGTGCATGTAAAAGAACCACAGCGACAAGGGGGTTGTCCCTGGCAAAACTCTGTAGAAAAAAGCCACTCTGATAGGGAATCAAATAGTTGCAGACAGGAAAAAGAAAAAAACAATGGTTAGGCGCTGCACTTGTGGCGACGCGCTCTCCCGGGGAGAGCAGCCCAAATTTCATGCAGAGAAATCTGCTGTGACATAAAGTGGTATAAAATAAATATTTTTAAAAATCTGCAGTGTAGTTGATAATTATGTGACTTGTGTGGTCCAAATGATCTCATTGGACCTGCAGCACACACATTTCTACTAGGCTAGAGCCCCAAACACCTTGTCGTTAAGACGGCATTTAATTCTTTTTTAAAATTTTCTTTCATGAATTCTGCGACATTCTCATTGAACACAAAATCACCACAGGTGTTGAAGTAAACAGAAACGAGCTAGAGATCATTTATATGAGACAAGAGCAGCCAGGGCTACCAAGTCACAGACATCTTTCTTTCACTGCATGAAAGATGGTAATGAGGGCGATATAAGGATAATTCTATGGAGGTGCATCAGATTTAAGATGACTTAAATTGGTTGTACTCTACCCTTTTTGTTCATATTATACCCCAGCATCGAGCAAGCACGAGAGATACAGATAGATATCTGCAGTGTTGGGCAATGAATTTGAGCAACATACTTAAAAAATAACATCTGTAAACTGGATGATGCTAGACTGTGTGACCCCAGTCATTCAGTGAGCTGGCGATACACTCACTCTGGGTGGGAGATGTCCGGAGTCTAAAAAAAAAAGAGGACTCTTATGGGGTTTGAACCACTGACTTTCCAGTCAGAAATCGCAACATATCAACCACTACACCATAGTAATTAATGAAAGCTACACCTTATTTGAAAGCAAGCATGATCTTGTCGTCTTGTGCTCTTACAAAAGTGAATACATTTCTTGGTACTGCCAGAGCTGCAAATGTCCCTCAGCAGGAGATTTATCACACACTACACCATTCACACGAAATGAAAACCACTTCTCAGAACATTCTTTTTATTTCATCAGATTAACAGTCTTTACATTCGTATAAAATCCATGAATCAAAAGCACTGTTCATCGTAGGTATGTACAACAGAGATACCTCAGACTTGCAACAAGAGGAGAGAGAAAAAAAATGGAAGTCACTACAAATGCAGAAGAAATCTTTGTAAGACAATTATTGACAGAGTTTAACAGAAGAAAAAGAATAAGCCAATTTTGCTACATATAGGAAAGTTTTGTTGTTGTTTTTCACCCCCCCCCCCTTTCTTGATATTTTTTCTTTGTTGTTGCTGATGCTTTTAATTGATTTCTATTCTTTTTGAGTTCCAAGGTTTTTCTTGCTATTATCGTCAATTTGTGCTTTTCCTACTACATTCCTAAGACTTCAGTTTATCTTACCTCTTCTCGTCTCTCTACTGACCTTTATATGAACAAGAAAATTATTCCCTTTTCTATTCTTTCCCACACATCTTCATAAATGAGAATAACTTTGCTAACTAACATACATCACCACATCATTTTTTTGTTTGTCTCCTATGTTCTGTGTTCATTCTATTCTTTTTCTCTCCTGTTTGTTTTTAGTCTTATATCACCCTGTGTGTGTACAGATTTTAAAAGGAGCAATTACAACAGGCTTCCACATATTTACCTACCAGTTGAGAGAGAGAGAGAGAGAGAGAGAGAGAGAGAGAGAGAGAGGAGGAGAGAAGAGAGAGAGAGAGAGAAGAGAGACAGAGAGAGAGAGAGAGAAGAGAAGAGAGAGAGAGAGGAGAGAGAGAGAGAGAGAGAGAGAGAGAGAGAGAGAGAGAGAGAGAGAGAGAGGAGAAGATAGACCCAGGAACATGATGGTGAGCGACAGACAGAAAAAGACAGACAGCGATGAAAAACTAAAAGCAGTTTTTACTGTACATACTCATTTCTGCTTAAAGTTGACAAAACTGACTACAGAGTCAAAACACAATGATTGAAAGGGACTAGAAATGTTGAAAAAAAAGGCAGAAAAAATAAGAACAGGTGTCAAATACCAAACAATAAAACCAAACCAAAAAAAAAAAAAGGGAGGGGGGGGGGGGAGGGATACAAGACATAACTCACTTCAAATTTTTTTTTTCTGTACATGAGAGACATTTAAGTAATCATTGTTCTGAAAAGGCAAATGAAAAAAAAAAATCATGATAATGTAGACAATAATGGAATCAGTATCATTCAACTGAAACTGTCATTTGGTACAAGCAAGCATTTTTACCACATAAAATACAAGCGAACTGAAATGTTTACAATGGGTGCATACACATGTGTAGCAGTGTTCCAAGTGCTCTAATGATTGCAAATGAGTGGGTGATAATCAAATGTTTTATAAGTATGCGAGTGTGAATGCAAGCAGGAAGTCAGGGATGTGTGTGTGTGTGTGTGTGTGTGTGTGTGTGTGTGTGTGTGTGTGTGTGTGTGTGTGTGTGTGTGTGTGTGTGTGTGTTGCAAGTGTGTGATGCTTACTTCGACAAATAAATGTGCTTTACACCTACCATGTGATGTAAATGAACTATACATGCACAGTTGTGCGCAAAAAAAGACTCCAAATCATTGTATTTATTACAAAAAGAACCACAATGTATATGTTACAGGGAAAAAATAAGAAAAGAACAAACACATAGATTTTACTGGCAAATAAATAAAGCAACACGTAATCACACATAGAAATATAATTTTTTTTAGAAAAGTGTACACTGAACACACAAAAACCTCCTCCACAGAAAAGACACAAGAACTTCAAAGACTGTATGCATGCGGGCCACAGTGCTCCACTTTCAGTGTCTCTTGACATCAGAACCATGGGCACCACCAAATTCAACGTGACCCTGACACAGTCCATACACCCAGTGCTGTGCCCCAGTCACCAACACTCAGGAAGGTAAGGGGAAAGCCACAGAAGTCAATTCCATTTTGCTTTTATGGTCATCTCTTTAATGTTAGAACCCCATCTTCAGAATAAAGACTGTACAGGTTTTTACTTAAACTCTATAGAATATTATGACATTTGGTTAATAGTGCAACATGAGAAAAAGAGAGAGAGAGAGAGACAGAGAGAGACAGAAAGAGAAAGAGTTGGTGTGTGTGTGTGAGTGTGTGTGTGTGTGTGTGAGCGCGAGCGCGTGCACATGTGCTTGCATGTATGTGTATGTGTACCTGTGTGCGAGTGTGTTTGTGTGTGAAACAAAAAGTTCTGGACTTTACAATTCCTTTAGAAGTGCAGGGTTAGATACTGCACAACTGGAAAGACAGCGCATGAAACTGAAATGTGTTTCTATTTCAATAAAAACACATCCCCCAAAGTGAACAATTCCTCCCCCCCCCCCCCCCCCCAGAGAAATACAAAGGTTTCAGCACCTTACCATTCAACCAGTAAGTACTACTGTTTTTTTCTGGATTTCAAAACATCAATTTCAGAAGAAAAAAAAAAAACCTAATGGATCTCTATTGAGGTTTTTCTTTGAATTTATGATGACAATTTTCTTCCTTCTTTCTTTTGTCTCAGAAAATTATTTGTTAGTATTGTCAAACTTTTTTTTTTGCAGTTTCGAACGATTGTTTTGTGGCCACACTCTGTTGTTCTAAAGGAAAAAGAAACACCACCTCAGCACAAGGACAACACGACAGAGTATGTTACAAATGCCTGGCCATCTCTCTTCCCTGACCGTCACTTTACAGACAACAAACAGTACTTCACCACCACAATGACATGTGTGGGCATTTCCAGCCCTGTACATCCGGTAAAACAACATAGGTACACTAAATACAGAAGTAAAAATCTATTCTCAACATCTACCTGCAATGTGACTCTTTTTAGAGACCTGTATGTATAACTTCCAGATTTTGATACGCAAACGGACAGTTTTGCTGAAGGCCTTTGATTACATTGAATTTATAAAAAAAAAAAAAAGGTCATACAACTGATTTCGAAGTGCAATACTTTCACCGGAAAACCTCAAGAACCTCACATCATATAAAAACAAAGTTTACAACATAAGGAACAGTCTGTGCTAGAGAATCCAAGTGCCACCAAAAGACATAATGCAGAGATTATTAACACTGAAAACACACACCCCACGTTATATCCATATTAAAGAAAGAAATTCCACATGCGTTGATCATAAACTTCATGGAGAGGTTCACTTTTTCTAACAACTACTTAACAAGAAATAAGGCAAAATATGATGCTTGGTAGAAATTAAATTCAAGTTTGATAGGAAAGAACAGATAAATAGTCCTAACACTATTGAGTCGTTCACAACAAGTAGCATATTTGGAAGAAAAAACAAACCCTACTCATCTCATTATAAATGGTAAATTGTCCAACACAAGTAATCTTTATCCAGTTTTCTGTGCCATGTATGCTCTTACAATTTTTTTTTCAGAAAATACATAATAACAGAGTGATTACAAACTCAAACCTGTGTGTAACTGTTGTTGTGTAAATAACATTCACATTCCACTGCAAGCAAGTTAAGACTGGACCTTTAACTGGTACATTTTTTAAACTGTTTCTGTACAATTTATTGCTCATACCGGAGCCCTTACAACACTCTGGAAGTACTTAAATATTAGAAGAATAAAAGAAACCGTTGTGTTCATGTAAGTCTTGTCAGTAAAAAAAAGTTCTCCAAAGCCCCCCCCCCCCCCCCCTCCCCACCATTCACCTTTCCAGTAACAAGCACAAAAAAAAATGTTGTTCACATCAGTGGACTGTTCACAAAATTTCACACTTGTTTTTCTTCTTGGGCTTGGGTTTGGGGCACAGCACAGCTCTGATGGCTTCGTCAAAGACGTTCTTGAGTCCCTTCTGTGTCAGCGCCGAGCACTCCAGGTACTTCACAGCGTTGATCTCTTTGGCCATGGCCAGACCCTGAGACAAACCGCAATGAATAGATCTGTGAATGGTGCTAGACTAATCAAAACCGGACTACTTTTTCCATTTCAAACACATACTCAAGCACACTCACTCACTACACTCTCTCTCTCTCTCACAAACACACACATACACACCACATCACACACACAGCATGGAATGTGCCAAAAAAAAAAAAAAAAAAAAATGGTACTGTTTTGTAAATTATTAATCACTAAGTCTGGTGTAATTATCCATACCCTCACCCCAAGACCCAAACCAGACCAAGTTATAGGGTACAGTATATTACACACATGAAGAGTAAAAAGACAGAATTTACACCTGTGGAAAGTAATACTAATAGTAATACTAAATAGGTAGGTGTACACTTGTGTTGGTGTAAGTAAAAGGAGACCTGTAGGCAAATAATATGGAAAATTTCTTGTATTTTGTACCATTTATTCACAGCAGATTCTCTGTGTGAAATTCGGGCACCACAAGTTCAGCGCCTACCCATTTTTTTTCTTTCTGTCTGCAACTGTATTTGTTTCCCTATCAGAGTGGCATTTTTCTACAGAATTGCCAGGGACAACCCTTTGTTGCCTGGGTTCTTTTACGTGTGCTAAATAGTGAGTGTAACACAACTGGACTCGGTTTATCGTCCATTCGAAAGAATAGCGGCCAACCACCACTCAGGGTCTAATGGATGGGGAAATTTTTGGGCCCAAACGGGGGTACGAACCACCGCACACTCCAACCAGACTTTTTGCTTTCTAAGCAAGCACCCGTGTAAGTAGTAGGGGAGAGTTAATACCTGTTGGCAAGTAATGCAGGGGAATGTAAGGGGGACAGGATAGCCTGGTGGTCAGAGTGATGCGCTCATGATCTGCTGACCTAGATTCGAATCTCTTTAGAAAGAATTTTTCTTCTTGAGTTAACATCAGTGCTGACTCCACTCCCCCCAAATGTCCTTCCGATGAGACTATAAACCGAGGTCCCATGTGCGAACATATGCAGAACATCTTGCGCACACATAAAATCCTGTTCTGCTTTTCAGAAGAGTAGGCCATTGTGTGCAGGTGAGAACGGACGACTAAACTGAGAAAACTGCATACACACAAGGGACTGGATGTAAAAAAGCACATGAGTGCTTATACCATTATCCTCAAAATAAAAGAATAAATAAATATCTGTGGGTAAGTTGTAGGAAAGAGTTTATACAGCTCTGTGGAAAACAGCAGCAAGACAGTTTATACCTGTGAGGAAGTAATAGCGCTTTGATTGTTTTTACAAGATAATAGCGACATATAAATTTCCATGTATTATTAGTATAGATTTATTAATAGGGTCAATTTTATACTTGTGAGGAAGTAATAGGGTCGTTTATACCTGTGAGGAGGTAATAGGGCAGAGTTTATACCTGTGAGGAAGTAGTAGGGGTCAGTTTATACCTGTGAGGAAGTAATACGGGTCAGTTTATACCTGTGAGGAAGTAGTAGGGGTCAGTTTATACCTGTGAGGAAGTAGTAGGGGTCAGTTTATACCTGTGAGGAAGTAGTACGGGTCAGTTTATACCTGTGAGGAAGTAATAGGGTCAGGTTTATACCTGTGAGGAAGTATACGGGTCAGTTTATACTGTGAGGAAGTAGTATGGGTCAGTTTATACCTGTGAGGAGGTAATAGGGCAGAGTTTATACCTGTGAGGAAGCAGTAGGGGTCAGTTTATACCTGTGAGGAAGTAGTAGGGGTCAGTTTATACCTGTGAGGAGGTAACAGGGCAGAGTTTATACCTGTGGATAAGTAATAGGGGGGAGTTTATACTTGTGGGTAAGTTACACGGGACAGTTTATACCTGCAGGTAAATTCTAGGGGACAGTTTATACCTGTGGGTAAGTTATACGGGACCATTTATACCTGTGGGTAAGTTCTAGGGGACAGTTTATACCTGTGGGTAAGTTATACGGGACAGTTTATACCTGCAGGTAAATTCTAGGGGACAGTTTATACCTGTGGGTAAGTTCAGGGGACAGTTTATACCTGTAGACTATTCTAGGGGACAGTTTATACCTGTGGGTAAGTTCTAGGGGACAGTTTATACCTGTGGGAAGTTATAGTGTAGGGTTTATATAGATCATCTGTGGATAGGTTACAGGGTACAGTTTATACATGTGGGTAAGTTACAGGGAGAGTTTATACCTGTGGGTAAGTTATAGGGGAGAGTTTATACCTGTGGGCAAGTTACAGGAGAGAGTGTATACCATGTAAGGGTAAGTTTACAGGGGAGAGATGTATACCCTGTGAGTTACAGGGAGAGTTACATGGGGAAGTTAGGAGAGTGTTATACCTGTGGGTGAGTTACAGGGAAGAGTGTATACCTGTGGGTAAGTTATAGGGGAGAGCTTTTTCTCCCTCAGCTTCTCGATGGTTTCCTTGTCCTCACGCAGGTCCAGTTTGGTGCCCACCAGGATGATGGGCGTGTTGGGACAGTGGTGACTCACTTCGGGAAACCACTGCAAACACAAAAAGGACGAGTGAATTACCTACCACCATTATTTATCTACATTTTACACTGTTTTTGACAGTTATTTATTTAAAGACATTATTTCCTGGAATTTATTTTCATTTCAATTTTTTTTTTTTTTTGAATCTTTGATAAGTCATTTTCAAAATGATTGAGAAGTTGGTACCTGCACTTGTCTTTCTCACTACTTTTTCCTCAATAATGTTCTTGACAGTTTTTGTTGTTGTTGTTGGTTTGGGTTTTTTTGGTAGGCAAAACCTTTGAGGATCCTGGCATGTGTGAGGATACGTGCGTGTGTGGTGTGTGTGTGTGTGTGTGCATGTGCACGCACGTGCATGCGTGCGTGCGTGTATGTGTGTGAAAATGAGGGTGGGCAATTTTCAAATTCATAATATATATATCTTTTGGTTTCTGAATCAGTTTCTTACCAAAACGGCAACTGAATGATGAAAAATTCTGAAGCAAAGCCCCATTTGGCTACAATTTATATTGCACAGGTATTTGTATGGTCAATCAAAAGCAACTATGCACAGCAGAGGAGGGGGCCAGGGTGGCCATTGTTTTTTCATCTCAAACAGTATGACAAGATATGAGAAAATATTTAAACAAATAAAACATGAACCACAAGTGGGTGTACACAACTTTGTATGACATACATCAACCCAACCAGAGTCAGTGAATATAACCTACAAAATGTATACTGGTATGTTTGGAGGGAAAAAATAACACTAAAAAGGGGAACCTAATTTCTGTATTAGGATGGATGTTGACAAAACTGACTCACATACATTACAGAAACATTGTCAGGTAGTACCTACCTTTGCTCTGACGTTTTCAAAGCTTGCCGGGCTGATCAGGGAAAAGCAAATGAGGAACACATCCTGCAACAACATATGTATTTCCATATAAGTATATATATAGTTAGACGAATACTTTTTTTTTTTAACGCATACACGGACACACACAGACATGTACAAACACATACCCATACGTATATGCACACACATACATGTGTGCATGTGCCCATACCCACACACATTAAAATCCTGCAATAAAAAACAGCAATGTATTATTGTTTGTGGGTTTGTGTATGGTGTGTGTGTGTGTGTGTGTGTGTGTGTGTGTGTGTGTGTGTGTGTGTGTGTTGTGTGTTGTGTTGTGTGTGTGTGTGTGTTGTGTGTGCGTTGCGTTGCGTTGCGTTGCGTTGGTTGCGTTGCGTGCGGTGTGTGTGTGTGTGTGTGTGTGGGCATGTGTGCATGCACATGTGTGTGTGGGTGTGTATGTGGGAGAGAGAAAAAAAGAGAAAGAGGGAGGGGGAGGGAGGAGGGGGAAGGGATTTACTCATTTAGGGAAAGAGTGAGAGCATGATGGTGGGGTAAGTGGATTTTGAGTACCTCTAAGAGTGAAGTATAGTGTGTGTGCATGTGTGTTTGTGTGTGTATATGTGTTGTGTGTGTGTGTGTGTGTGTGTGTGTGTGTGGTGTGTGGTGTGCGTGTGCGTGCATGCGTGTGCACACGCGAGCACAAACATTGTATGTATACATG
Organism: Stramonita haemastoma; assembly: GCA_030674155.1. Lineage (NCBI taxonomy): Eukaryota > Metazoa > Mollusca > Gastropoda > Neogastropoda > Muricidae > Stramonita > Stramonita haemastoma. The sequence continues at coordinate 74,961,353 of CM060316.1, read as the reverse complement.
TGTATTTACATGCATGCATATATGCATGCTTGTTGGTAGATGCATGCATATGCATGCATGATTTTAAGAAGGTGGATGGGTGTGTGTTTACAGCATGAATTTGAATGGATTTGATAAAAGAGTGCTGGTTTGAAAGAACGCCACAAAAATTTGGATATGTCAACATGTTTAAGGAGCATTTTGTAATTTTAAGTGTCAATGTGTGTTTATGCCATGTACTGCACTCCACCTGTATATATTTTCCAAAATGCAAGTGGACAATAAAATTAAAAGCTGAATCTTGTATAGTTGTAAAACATTAAGTTTTGTTGTTGTTGCTTTTTTTTGTAGATGATATGATTGGCTGACATATTTTGATTATAACTGCCATACAAATAATACTCAGCAAATAATCTATGAAATTAAAACAACTAACTCAAGACTGCCTGTGAGCTTTCAGTTTCATTCTTCCTTGCAAGTTCTTTGTTAAAAGTCTGCTCAATGCACTTTGGAAATCTATGTACTGTTACACAGTTTACATGGTCAGTATATCTGATAATCATATAATAGAAATAAAGACAAATAATCTAAACAGACTTTTAAAAAGTCTGTTCAGTAGCAGTGACCGGTGTTTCCCTTCAGCAACTAAATTAGGAAACAGGAAAAAAAGAAGCAATCCCTCTCCCCCCCAAAAAAAAAAGAAAAACCCAAACTCCTCCAGTAATCAGTGCACTGACTGTGTAAATTCTGCTTTGTTTTTAACTTAAAAGCCAAATCTATTAACTCCATACATAAATTACTTATCAAATAAAATACCAACTCAGCTTGCCTGAACAAAATGTAAAAATATATTTTTGGAGTACATAAATACCTGAAATTTAAGTTGCCCCCTTGTTAAAAGCAGAATTGAAGAAGTTATCTCCCCTGATCAAGAGCCACAAAATCTCTTTTTTTTATGCATTTTACTCAGAAGATTTGTTGAAATGACACAGCACTCCAACTTTTTGTAAATAATGTATCATAACTTGACAGCAAGTTATCAACAGAAATGTTCGACTGAATTCAAATCTGGGGACAAAAAAAAAAAAAAAAAAAAAGTTTAATAAAGCTTTCAGAGTACTTTCAATGATTTTTAATGGGAAAAGCCAGATGTATGATAAACACATTAAAACATATTTTCCCTTTTTAAAAATAAAGAAAATTGGAGTACAGATCCATGTAAAAAGGCATTTCTAGATTGTGTGGCTTGATAATTTTTTTTTCCTGGTTTCTATATGCATTTGAATTATCAGCTGTATGCTTGTTTTCCACACCAAAGCCAAATTTCTGTGGGCTTCCTATCATAAGTATTATTACACAATACATCCCTCATAATACAGTTTTAAGACTAAAGTACATAACATATATCAATATCACAATAATATTAAAAAGATAACAAACGATTGAAACATACAACAGCTTTCAGCTTTTTTAAAAAATACAACAAAAACACACCCAACTAGAGCCGCCGCGAAGTCTAGTGCTTAGGGCTTGGACTCGTAATCCAAATGGTTGAGGTTCGACCAGCTTTCGGCTATGGCGTTGTGCCCTTTGGAAAGGCACTTTACAGTCATTTCCTCACCCCACCCAGGTGTTAAAAGTGGGTTCCACCTTGTGTGGGGTAACCCTGCGATAGACTGGCATCTTATCCAGGGGAAGTCTTGACTCTCAGTCACTTAACGCCACAGAAAACCAGGATAAGCACGGCCTGAATGAGCCTTAGGCTCAGGACAGACTTTAACTTTTTTTAACACCCAAATAGGCAACAACAAATCAGTTATTAAACAGCTACTGTCCTCATTCAAAACTGTACTTAAAAAAAAAAGAATCTTTTTTAAGTCGGAGTATGGCTGCCATAAGGCAAGGTACTCGAAAAACAGATCATACACGTTAAACTTCTCATTCAGTGTCAAATTTCCATCTCACAGATGTTTCCAGGTGTGAGGAGTGAGTCATGAGTGCCCATTCAGGCGACCCCAGATGTTAACTGGGAACGCACAACAACAACAAAAGAAAGAAAGAAAATTTTGAAAGATGACACAAAAGTATTTTTGCTTTATTTTAGCAGTCATGACTTTATAAAATTTTTAAAGTTCATTTTCAAGTTGTTGGGGTTATTTGGCTTTGTGTTTTTTTTGTGTGTTTTTTTTTTAACATTTAACCAGAACATAAAAAAATTATTCTTATTTCAATTACACTGAAAACCCATTTTAAAGTCATTTTCAAATTGTTGGGGTTATTTGGCTTTTGGTTATTTTGGTTTGTTTTTAAAAACATTTAGCTACAACATAAACAATTATTTTTTCTTTCAATGACACTGAAAACCCATTTTTAAAATGTTATCATCAAGGAAAAAGAAAGCTGACAAATTGTTACAAAATTTAATACAACAGCAGAAATAATGTTACTGACGGTTTGCGGGTAGGACAGTGGGCGTAGTCTGTCGTAGTCCTCCTGGCCAGCAGTATCCCACAATCCCAAGTTGATTGGCTTCCCATCCACCATAACATTGGCGGGAGTAGTTGTCGAACCTGTTTGAATCAATAATGATCAGGATGCTTTTAATACAAAATGGTAGTACTTTGAAAACTGTAAAATATCAATGCTTTAAATAAAATTTAAAAACCCTAACTTTTTCCTCCTTTTTTGTTTACGTATTTTATCTTATTCAAGAAAGTGTTAAAAAAAATACAAGCATACCTTGACAGGACAACAAATAAACTTAAGAATATGACAGTCCTATTGACATTTCCTTCTTTTTTCCCCTGAAATATGACCAACATAATCAAAATTTAGGGAATCAATTTAAAAAAAAAAAAAAAAAAAAAAAATTAAACGTAAAAGTTTTTAAAAGTTTTCAAAGACAGGCAGGATACTTACAAATACACACTGTAATAAACCAATACAAAAAACCCCACTCCCCAGCATAACAATATTAATAAATTAAAAATATAACATTAGATTATCTGGTTCATGGCCACAGAAATAGAAAGGACAGAAAAGACAAAATACACTGTCACAGTGGAATCATGAATACCTAGTAGTAGTAGTATTTTTGGCCCTTCAAAGCATCTAAAAGCATGCTCTCAGAGTCACAAGTGTAAGTGTGTGGAGAGAGAGAGAGAGAGAGAGAGAGAGAGAGAGAGAGAGAGAGAGAGAGAGAGAGAGAGAGAGAGGACGACGAAGACAGACAGAGAGAAGAGACGCAGAGACAGAGAGACAGAGAGACAGAGAGAGAGAAGAGAGAGAGAGAGGGAGAGTGTGTGTGTGTGTGTGTGTGTGTGTGTGTGTGTGTGTGTGTGTGTGTGTGTGTGTGTGTGTGTATGTTGTGTGTACTATGTATGTGTGTGTGTACACTGTGTGTGAGTGCACACCTTATTCCATATCATATAAGTGTGTGCATACAGAATTGAAGTCATTTTCGTGAGCTTTATGACTCTGACACATGACCTTTTTTTTTTTCATTTTCTAAATTCTAGCTCAACAGCTATCTAATCTTAGATGAAAGACTCTTTTCAAATAATACTTATGATATGATGATGACATAGGTGACAGTTAATGATAAAGACTGCAAGCTTTTGCTAGAGAGTTTTTTTTTGTTTGTTTTTTTAAGTTTATAACATTGGAACAACCAGCTATTTACTCCAATTTCTTACTTAAAAATTATACATTTCTTGAGCCCTGAGTTGATTATCAATATTGATCACCAAAGAACTTGAAAACAAGTGAAAAACAGAAAACAAACAAACAATGACACTAACAGGTCTGTGATAATTGATCTATAGACAGATCAATCCATACAATAAAAAATGTATAATGTATATCATTCATAGATAATAATAGATATATATTATAAGATAGCTGAAAAAAATCTAATATCAGTATCACCATTCATACTTACACAGTTGGTATGTATTCCCCAGGAAAAGCATTTGTGGTATAGCTGATGAGGAGACATGTTTTACCAACAGCTCTGGAAAACACACACAAGAACAACCATGTTATTTGAAATTAACATCTGAAATGAATTTCATTTCAGTCAAACAATCTCAAATCAATTTGAATTTTGACACCCAAACAATTTTCATATTAAATTACATGCACACTGACATCAAAGCACATGTATTGGCCGCATGTACTACTAGTACTAGTAGTACAGTAGTACTACTACTGTAGTAGTACAAAGTTACTGGATGTACACACACACACACAGACACAGGACCACACACACACACACACACACACCACCAACACCACACAACAACAGAATTCTTGCTATGAAGATAAAATAATTATATTTAATTGATAAAAGATTATATGATTGCCCATCACTTTTTATACAATTCGATTTGGAATGATCACTGACTGACCACAGTGACCAGTGATCACTTCATCTAGCACTTTGATTTTGAAGATTTTATTTTTACAATAACTTGTTTCATACTAAATCATAGTCACTAAGTCAGCTTTTAAACTCTTTGACTTTTATCACAAGTTGTAAAACATTCATTCTGGGTGTGAAATAAAATCCATACACTAAAAAGCAGTCTACATACACACACAAAGGGTAAGAAGCAAGGAGAACTTGTTTACTTTCATTTCATGTTGCTTCTTAAACTCTGACCAGTTATAAATTAAATGGTGCTGATACTAGTTTGAAACCATTATTATCAATGATAAACAGTGTTCACAAGCAAAATCAACACAAAATATAAATGATCATTATTTCTATAGATTTACTGAACATAAAACTGCTAGAATTCGGTATAAAAGAAACATTAAAATATTTTGTGTACATTAACAATCTTTCCAACTTTTCCAAATCACTCAGCAACAGGACAAAACCTCAAAAGATTGAACAAGGTCCAAGAATACAGGTCTACAGTAAAACAACTAATTTTTAATATTTATAACTGTAATCACATGAAGGTTATCATTAATATTATTAAGTTATTATGTCAACCTGGTGGTCAGTCTCAGAGCATTAGCTCTTAAACCCTCATGGCTATTGTTTTGAGGGGAAAAGACTAAAACTAAAGCAAAACTTGTGGAGACATGAAACATCAAAATATTCCATTAAAAAAACTATCTGAGGTCGTGATGACCTCATACAGGAAAAAAAGTACACCTAGCACCATTCATGTAAAACTAAAAGGCTTTAAGTTACCTGGAAGACATCAATATGTACATTCATTCAAAACAAAAATTATGCCTTTGAATTCGATTGTTTAAAATCCAGCTTCATCTGAGAAGCAAGCAAAGAAATACCATCACTTTTATTTATTTTATTTTATTTTTTACAAATTTAGAGTCCTTGATTGCATGAATATTAAAGAAAAAAAACAGAGGGGGGGGGGGGGGGGGGGGCGGAGAAAAGAAATTGCAAAAAAAAAAAACCCGCCTTTTTATAACAATTACTGTGGTGATGTACTATTATCTAGAACTTTATTATTTATATTATCTAGAACTTTATTATTTATCATGGCTAAAGATTTATTGAACTTCTTCTGCAAATGTTTAGACACTGAGACAGCAAATAATGAACTATATTGTTTGATTTGTTGTCTAAGTCATTTGTCTGTCAAGTGTCATATCCAGCAAAAATGCATCTGACACATGACCCACATTTGTTTGATATTTTTTATTCATATCAGCATTCCACTTTTCCAGCTGATTCATTGGGAGGAATGTAGTTAATGCCAAATAGATTTATATAAATAAAATTTATAAAATAAAAATATAAATTGTTTCTGAATAGCTCACATCGCTCTAGATGAATATTCATTGAAACAGCAAACGCTTTTGTATTATATAATCTGCAGCTTTGTTCTGGAATATATATATATATATATATATATATTATATATATATATATATATATATATAATATATAACTTATAAGCACCAGTCCAGTGACAGATGATTATTTTCAGTTCAAATCAATAATAAATAGGCCTAATGATACAAATTATACCATGAATAATTATATTCACAGCTCATCTTCTCTTTCATTTGTGTCATTTTCTAAGATTTGCAGTT
>CM060316.1:74897796-74950296 GCA_030674155.1 Stramonita haemastoma | reverse complement strand
TTCAAAATATTGTGCCCATATTTTTTTCATTGTGTTCCATTCTGGCCACATTTCATGCAAGTTTGTTAAACTATCTCGCTTCAGTCCCTAGACCAAAAATCTCCACTGGGACACAAAAATAATCACATCAACATCTATCTTGTTACTTATTTAGATTCATGTGTGTCCTATTAGTTAAATCTGTTCAACCATCACCACATTTCATCTTTGTGCAAGTGTCATGCAGTACATTGATGTTGCTCTTTTCAGTCACATTCCTGTTCTTCTGTGACCTGAGCTGGGATGAAAGTGTAAAATATGTTTCAGAGCTTTGAACCATCCAGTGATGGTCGCAAGTACCACCACCGACGTCACATGAGCAGCAGTTCTCTGAAGCACCTGTACGAAGGCCCCATGAAGCATGTGTATGACAGCATAGAGCTTGTGCCCACCAGTGCTGCTGAAGCCAGCAAGTAAGTTTTTTATTTATTTATTTTTTATTTTTTATTTTTTTTATATCAAGGATAATGGAATATGCACTCATGTGCTTTTTTACATCCAGTCCCTGTGTGTATGCAGTTGTGTAAATCTTGTCATCTGCTCCCACTGGCACACAATGGCCTACTCTTACAAAAAGCGGAACAGAATTTAATGTGTGTGCAAGATGTTCTGCTTGGTTCGCACATGGGGCCTCGGTTTATAGTCTCATCCAAAGGACTTTTGGGGAGAGTGGAGTCAGCACTGATGTTTACTCCAGGGGAAAACTCCCCTTGAAAGGGGATTGAACTCGGGTTGTGAAATTGTGAGCGCAATGTTCTGACCACTAGACTATCCCGTCCCCCCAGTCTAATGTATGACAGCATAGAGCTTGTGCCCACCAGTGCTGCTGAAGCCAGCAAGTAAGTCTAATGTGTGACAGCATGGAGCTTGTAAAAATAATAATAATAATAATAATGATAAAATTTTAAAAAATTTAAAAAGCATAGAGCTTGTGCCCACCAGTGCTGCTGAAGCCAGCAGGCAAGTCTAATATATGACCACAAAAAAAAAAAAAGGTATAATGTATGACAATGCTGCTGAAGTTTTGATGGTTGGCTTGCTACTAGTCTTTTTGAAGAGACTATTAACTGAGGTCCCATGTGTAACATACATTCAGCTCACATAAAAGAACCTATGGAAACAAGACAGCAAAATTTTGTGCACTTTCATTGGGAGGCAAACACATATGGAGACAGGAGAAATTTTCAACATGATGGATGGCACTAGCCTTGTAGCAACATGCTCTCCCCAGGAAGAGCAGCCAAACTTCAGGCCGGTAAAATGTGTTGTGAGTGAAAGTAGTATACAATATGATACAGTTGTAACTTATGACCAGCCGCCATGGCGCAGTGGTTAGCACCGTGGATTCCGGACTGGAAGGTCGCGGGTTCGAATCCCATAAGTCATAGGGATTTTTTCGGGCTCCGGCCGGCTCCTACCCAGAGTTAGTGTGCTGTGGGCTCAGTGGGGAGACTGGGACCACACAGTCGAGCTTCATCCACTTTACGGATGCGAATTTGAGAGTGTTGCTCAAATTACCTGACTAATACTGCAGGTGTCTGTATCTCTCGGGCCTGGTTGACGCCGGGATATATTATGACAGTAAGCGTAGAGAACAACCCTGTCAAGTAGTCTCAAAGCGGATGCACCTCCACAGCAGCATCATTACATCATCCTCATCTTCATTGATCATCATGCAATAATAAAAATTGCCTCTGATTCGGTGGCCTCCGTTGCTCTGGTCTCATGGTGACCTCAGATTCGGTTTCCCCATACGCTTCTGTGCCTGTGGTGAATTTGTGTCAAAGCCTTTGGGGTTGGGGGTTCGTGGGGAGGTGTTCGTTGGAGGGACGTTGTGGTGGTCGCCACCTCTGGGTAGGTGACTCACTCAGTCTGGCTCCGCGACTGAGCTAATACTGTCGTTAGTAGGGGGCTTAGTAGGTGGTGTCCTGCGTATGTTAGCTCAGAACAGGCACCACTGAACACCACCAAAGTGACCCAGCAGAAGTGCAGGGCCCCTCTGGCTGGTGGCCCGGCGGCGGCCTAATATTGATGAGCTCCCTGTGGACTCCCGACCCCGGGGGTGAGACACAATGAATCTGGGTATGGCTGTGGCGGGGAGGTTGAAATGAGCGACGTGGGAACAGCAGTACGGGAACGTCACAGAAGACGAGGCAGCAAATAAAAAAAAAAAAAAACAGTTGTAACTTATGCACTGTGCCAGATTAAAGACACATTGCCTGAAAAATTCAGTACAGTGTCCCGACTCTATAAAGATTGAAGTTAAATCCATTGATACTAGGACTAAACTAACCGCTGGCAATTGTGGTTACCTTATATTTTTTATCACTTGATTTTTCTATTGTCATAAATCAGCCTGTGAGTTTTCGTACAGAAACTTAACTGAGTCACAAAAAAATTGATGTCAGAATTGAAAATACCTTTGTTCTTTCTCAGACTACGGACAGTTTCAAATGAGATTTGTTTGTGTGGGTGGGTTTGAGTTTGTTGTTTTTATTTTATGTTTGATAAGGACACAACAGATTTGTCTGTAGAGGGAAGACTCCATCACGTTCAACTTACTCATAACGCCTGAAAAGTTCACTGACCCAACCACTTACCAAGGAGATAGGGGTGAAGTCAGTGTAAGTCCAGTCAGTCATGATGGATTTCTAGCATTTATTTAAATAAAAAATTCTTTTATATCGAGGATAATGGAATAAGCACTCATGTGCTTTTTTTTTATATCCAGTCCCCATGTGTATGCAGTTTTGTAAAGAAACATAGACATACAGCTTTTGCAACATAGACATGCAGCTTTTGCAACATAGACATGCAGCTTTTGCAACATAGACATGCAGCCTTTGCAGTGTGATTGAGAAGGATGGTGTGAACTTTCCCCCAGGGCCATGGCAGGAGGGAAGAGTCTGTCAGAGAACTACGCCTTCAGTGGAATGCATCACATCTTTGATCAGCACACTGCTGCAGGTCAGTGCTCTGTTCTTTCTGCTCATCATCAGTGTATTTTACTGTGGAAGTGGGAAGGAGTAATGTGAGCTACAGCCAAGCTTTAGCTGGTGTAAATAGCTTGAGAGTGTGTGTGTGTGTGTGTGTGTGTGTGTGTGTGTGTTGTGTGTGTGTGTGTGTGTGTGTGTGTGTGTGTGTTTGTGTGTGTGCATGTGTGGCGTGTTTGTGTGCGTGTGCATGTGTGTGTGCATGTGTGTGTGTTTGTGTGTGCGCCAGTGTATGTGTTAGTTCTAGTATTATAGCAAATTGTCTTTTGACCAAAGATGAAAGATTTTTTTATTTTCATGGGCTTTGTATACAGACAGTCCCATATGGCTTTAGTGCTTAGCTGGGCTGAAAGCAATAGAAAATAAATAATGGTTGTGTCATGATGTACTGTATACTGTCAACAATAAAAATACTTTTAAAAAAAGTCCATTTTAGTTTATGAATGTGGATGGCAGGGGATGGAAGTATCAGACTGTCATTTGGATTGTCAGTGAATCAGTTCTCTTGAGGAATAACAAACAAAAACTTTCATCTTCATTATGAATTTCATTCTAATGAAATTGGTGTTTGTTTGGGACTTTTCCCTTTTTGATGCCTTAGACATTCTCCTATTCCAACAGTGCAGGTAATGAAAGAAAGAGCCAAACTTTTCTGTCACACTTATTGTATTGGATGTATTGTATAAATAATCAAATATGGTAGCTTTTGTGCTGAACACTGTGTATGTATAACTTGTCTTCAGTAAATGATTACTTTGTTTATCTATAGGTGGAGTGCATTTATGCATATCAGAAAATTTTTCACATGTTTTGCATTGAATAGAATTCATTTCTGCTCTCACTCACTCACTCACTCAGTCCATGTCCCAAAGGACGTAGGGGGACATGAGAGATAAAGATACTTTCTACCCTGTACGTCCTGCATACTATACCATATATATCACGCAAGGTTTGATATTCATATGGTTGCACTTTAATTTATTTCTTTTCACTTTAATAAAGAATTAGCTCTGAAATTTCTTTTCACTATGATAAAGAATTTGCTCTTACATCTCGTTTCACTATAATAAAAAATTAGCTCTCAAATATTTTTTTCACTATAATAACGAATTTGCTCTTACATTTCGTTTCACTTTGATAAAGAATTAGCTCTGAAATTTCTTTTCACTATAATAAAGAATTAGCTCTGAAATTTCTTTTCAATGTAATAAAGAATTAGCTCTGAAATTTCTTTTTACTATGATAAAGAATTAGTTCTGAAATTTCTTTTTTCTATAATAAAGAAATAGCTCTTAAATATTTTTTCACTATATAAAGAATTTGCTCTTACATTTCATTTCAATGTAATAAAGAATTAGCTCTGAAATTTCTTTTCACTATAATAAAGATTAGCTCTGAAATTTCTTTCAATGTAATAAAGAATTAGCTCTGAAATTTCTTCTCACTGTGATAAAGAATTCTGAAATTTCTTTCTCTGATAAAGAATAGCTCTTAATATTTTTTTCACTACAATAAATAATTTGCTCTATATTCTTTTCACTTGATAAAGATTTAGCTCTGAAATTTCTGTTCACTATAATAAAGAATTAGCTCTTAAATATTTTTTTCGCTACAATAAAGAATTTGCTCTTACATTTCTTTTCACTTTAATAAAATTTGCTCTTACATTTATTTTTCACTACAATAAAGAATTAGCTCTAAATTTCTTTTCACTATAATAAAGAATTAGCACTTACATGTCTTTGTCACTGTAATAAAGAATTAGCTCGTAAATTTCTTTTTACTACAATAAAGAATTTACTCTTAAAATTTTTTCACTTTAAAAAAATTAGCTCTTACATTTCTTTTAAAAAAAAAAAAATTTAAAAAAAAAAGAAAAAAATAAAAAAAAGATAAAAAAAAATTTGCTGTTATATTTCTCTCGACACTAATAAAGATCCCTGTATTTTGCACACTGGTTTCAGTGACCACGGTGAAGTTTGCCAACGACGACAAGTCGCGAGTGGCCTGTGCTCAGTGGACAGCACTCTGTCCATCTGCCAGGTCATCCCGCCCCCGGCCACTGTCATCTGCATGCTGCGGGGTCACACCGCCGCCGTCTGTGGTCAGTGGTCCATCCTGGGGTGTTATTCTTCCTGCCTAAGAGTAGTGGTAGTGTTGGGAATGGGAGAGCTGAAGTTCTGTAAATGAGTGCTTATTACATTATCCTTGATTAGATGATAATAGATAAAGAAGAAACAAACAACAACTCAACCAAACACAACAACCACAACCAACAACCAACCAACAACAAACAAACAACAAACAACACAATAAACAAATTAATAAATAATAAGTAAAGGTGAAGGTACAAGGTGTCCCATAACCTGTGTGGTTGTAGGGGAGCGAGGCATCAGAACCTCAGCTTCTCTGGGGGCCAGCATTTGAGGGCGGCGCCCATCTCCTCTCCCTCGCTGCTTTAACCTTCCATGACCCTAAAGAGGGCAGGTACCATTAACAGCTGGGGGAACTGTACTGAAGCCAAGGCATGCAAAACGGTCACCATCCAATTAGTAACCAGCCACGCTCAGCGCTGCTTAACATTGACTGGGGGAAAGCGAGCACTCTGACCAATGAGCTATCCCGTTTTGTACAGATTGAAATCATAGGGGTGCATAGAATGAGACAGTGGAAGTTCTGTGTTTTGCAGAGGTTTGAGGACTATTTGTCAGGAGGAGCACACTGACTGGTGTTCTTAAGAGAGATTTTCTTGTTATTATAGTATTGGGGGGGGGGGGAGGTACAGCCTTGTAATTAGAGTGCTAGCTTGTGATCCAATGGCAAATCAGGGGGTTGGTTCAAAGTATCACTGAGGTGATTATTACCACCAGGGAAAAGAAAAAGTAGGCCAGCTAAGCTGGTGGGATGAATGACACAAACATGACATGAAGTACCCAGCATGCACCATGTTACCTAAAGAGGGGTTGGCTCCACCAGGTTTAACTTGCCCATGACACACTGCATGATAAATTCAGTGCTGTGCCCCAATGACTCCCCAGGGTACAGTACAGGAATCTCATCATTCTGCATTGCAAAAACAAAGTCTAAAAATATGATTAAAAAATTAATCAGTAAAACATAATCAGAATAAAACTAAGATTTACTGGGCTGAGCTGTGATTGTTAACAAGAAAGTCTACAGATTATTATATCTATGTCACGCTAAAGAACAATGTCACACTTAGATGACATGCAAATCAAAAAGCCTTCACCTGTCCTAGTCCCATGGACATGGGGGACAGTACTGAAGATTTTGCAACCAGCTTCCTCCCTTACTGAATTCCTCTGCTTTCCATAGCAAATAGTTCCACTCAATGCCAGTCCACTCTCTGATGGTGTCTTCTTATTGTCAATAAAATGTAGTTTTTAAAGATAAAGACCTTTCTGTCATAAATGAACATTTTGTCCACCTACTCCAGATTTTGTGTGTTGCGGATGACAGAATTTACAAAACTGCATACACAGAGGGACTGGATATAAAAAAAGCACATCATGAGGGCTTATTCCATTATCCTCAAAATAAAAGAATGAATAAACAAAAAAAAAAAAAATATTTTGTCTACCTGCTCCAGATTTTGTGTGGTCGCTGTCCAATGACGTGATCCTGTCGTGTCATTGGATGGCACGGCACGGCTGTGGGACGTGGCAGCTGGCACCTGCATGAGGGTGATAGAGGATGGGGTGGGGGCCGAACTCCTCACCTGTCTCTTCCAGCCCCTCAACAACAACATGTTTGTCGTATCCTTTCTTTTTGTCCTCAGGATGCCTCCTTTGCTGTTCATGTTGAATTTTTTTTTTTTAACATGTTGTTTCTGGCTTGGATATTTTATGATAAAATAGCACCAGAAAATCCAAAAGGGTGTATGATGATGTATGGCTTTGATTGTTATCTTCTGTGAAGTGTATTTGTAGAGAAAAAAGCTTGTTTCAAGCTGAGAATGGTAATTATGAACATAAATCTAAACGTGGGTTTTTTTTTGGAATGAAAGGAATAATGAGTTATAAAATGGCAACACTGTTTCAATGTAGAACCGAAATGAGAAGTGGCAGCAGATTTTATACATCCTACACTGAATGAAATAATGCATCCAGATGAGAAAATTACGGGTCCATTTCATCTTTAGTGAAACTGAAATATCAGACATTTGCCAATGCTGTTAAAGTGAGCTGAAAATTTTGAAAGATTTACATTCTTTTAGTAGTAGTTGTAACAGCAACAGCAGTAGAAATTGTGATGTAAGTTGAAGGAGCAGCAACAGCAGCAGCAGCAGCAGAAGTAGCAGAAGCAGAAGCAGCAGCAGTAACAGTAGTAGTAGCAGCAGCAGCAGCAGCAACAGCAGCAGCAGCAGCAACAGCAGTAGCAGTAATCGTGCATGGTAAAAATTATACTTGTGAGTGTTGAGAACAATACAAAAAATGGCAGTAAATACAGTTGAAAAGATACTGCTATATGATGTTGTCTCATGAAAACAGTAAACATAATCTTAGAATACCATAATGGCGTAAGGTTTCTTTGTAGTTATCAGGGCAAATTATAACATCTGTTTTAAATACTTGAAAAAGAACTGTCAGATTCAGTATCTTTGCCAGTACATGGCAATGTCAAGAATCATGGAGGAAGGTTTGTCCTTGACCAGGTGCAGACAGGTAACAGCAGGTGTCAGGTACAGGTGATGAACATGTCCACTGGCAAAGGATACAAGGTCAGTGCTGCACACATTTCATGTGCATACATATGTGAACACACACACACACACACACACACACACACACACACACACACACACACACACACACACACACACACACACACACACACACACACAACACACACTCACATGTGGTTGTGGACATAAAAAAACCCATGCTTTCAATACATACATGTATATGTCATTCAGTCAGCCAGCAGATGGGCAAATTGTAGTTAGATTGCTGCTTATTCTTCTTTCACTGTCCACCCATTTAACCTGATTTTTTTTTCACTCCTTGGCTAGTGCTCTGAGGTTCATCAATGGTGAGATTTTTGCATATGTGACTGTCCCGCTGCCCCCCCCCCCCCCCCCCCCCCCCAACCAATTAGGTACCCACATTCCGACTTCAGGAATGATGTCTGAACATGACATCTGTGTGCATGCGTTTTTGAAATTTTTTCATCTGCTCCGACCAGCACAAAATGGCCTACTCTTCTGTGGGTTATGTGTGTGCAAGATGTTCTGTATGCATTCGCATATGGGGCCTCTGTTTATAGTTTCATCTGAAGGACTTTGACATTCAGTTCGATTTTCTCATCAAACCGGGAAGAAAGGGCAAGGTTGCAATCGAACCCAGAGTCTTACGGTTAACGGGCTTGTCATGTGAACGCCTTAACCGTCCTGCCACCTTCCTTCTTATGGAGCCTGATGTATATTGCATGTATGTGCGTGTGTATGTCAATTTTACATTAATTTTACTGTCATAGTCATGGAAGTTACATTTTACATGCAAGTTGGTAAATGTGTATGTGTGTATAATGTGTTATTCAATTTGTATTGGATCTTCATTGAGGGAAAAAAAATTGGAGGATGCGTAACTCTGTAAAAGTTCCAATCATCATGATTGTGTCCTCTGACAGGGTGGAAGCAGCAAGGTGACGGGCAAAGTTCACGCCATGGCCTTTGACCCCAGCGGCCATATCCTATGGGCCGGAGATGACAAAGGCTCCATCTTCTCTTTCACTGTTGACGTGGCCACTGGCAAACTTACCAAGACGCACAGGTGTGTGTGTGCGTGCGTGCGTGTTCTCTATCCTTGTTGATGATGAAATAGAATCACAGTGAGTAAGATATTTATTTTATATATTTATTTATTTATCTTATACCACTTTATGCCACAGCAGACTTCTCTGCGTAAAATTCAGTCTGCTCTCCCCAGGGAGAGCTTGTCGCCACAAGTGCAGCGCCACCCATTGTTTTTGTTTTTTTTTAATTTCCTGTCTGCAACTGTATTTGTTTCCCTACCAGAGTGGCTTTTTTCTACAGAATTTTGCCAGGGATAACCCTCTTGTTGCCATGGGTTCTTTTACGTGCGCTAAGTAATGATGTGCAACACATGGTACCTCAGTTAATCATCTCATCTCAAAGACTAGCACCCAGACCACTCATAGTCTTATGGATGGGGGAAAAGTTTTGGGCCCAAACTGGATTCGAAACACTGCACACTCTGACCCGGACTTTTCGCTTTCTAGGAAGGCACGTTACCTCTAGACCACCGATCCACTCGATGGTGAGGTATTTTACCTGTAAATGGTATGCTTCTACCCTTGTGGTGTCACAGGATCACAGTGAGGTGTGCTGTGGTATTTTACCTGTAAATGGTATGCTTCTACCCTTGTGGTGTCACAGGATCACAGTGAGGTGTGCTGTGGTATTTTACCTGTAAATAGTATTTTTCTACCCTTGTGGTGTCACAGGATCACAGTGAGGTGTGCTGTGGTATTTTACCTGTAAATAGTATTTTTCTACCCTTGTGGTGTCACGATCATGGTGAGGTGTGATGAGGTATTTAACCTGTATACAGTGAGGTGTGCTGAGGTATTTTACCTGTAACTGGTATTTTTCTACCCTTGTGGTGTCACAGGATCACCGTGAGCGAGGGTCGTCCCATCACCAGCATCTCGGCCAGGGCCTGGGTGAGCCGTGAAGCCAGGGACCCCTCTCTGCTGGTGAACTGCTGCCTCAACTCCCTCTGCCTCTTCAGGTAAACTCCCTCTGCCTCTTCAGGTAAACTCCCTCTGCCTCTTCAGGTAAACTCCCTCTGCTGCCTCTTCAGGTAAACTCCCTCTGCCTCTTCAGGTAAACTCCCTCTGCTGCCTCTTCAGGTAAACTCCCTCTGCTGCCTCTTCAGGTAAACTCCCTCTGCTGCCTCTTCAGGTAAACTCCCTCTGCCTCTTCAGGTAAACTCCCTCTGCCTCTTCAGGTAAACTCCCTCTGCCTCTTCAGGTAAACTCCCTCTGCTGCCTCTTCAGGTAAACTCCCTCTGCCTCTTCAGGTAAACTCCCTCTGCCTCTTCAGGTAAACTCCCTCTGCTGCCTCTTCAGGTAAACTCCCTCTGCCTCTTCAGGTAAACTCCCTCTGCCTCTTCAGGTAAACTCCCTCTGCCGCCTCTTCAGGTAAACTCCCTCTGCCTCTTCAGGTAAACTCCCTCAGCTGCCTCTTCAGGTAAACTCCCTCTGCCTCTTCAGGTAAACTCCCTCTGCCTCTTCAGGTAAACTCCCTCTGCTGCCTCTTCAGGTAAACTCCCTCTGCCTCTTCAGGTAAACTCCCTCTGCTGCCTCTTCAGGTAAACTCCCTCTGCCTCTTCAGGTAAACTCCCTCTGCCTCTTCAGGTAAACTCCCTCTGCTGCCTCTTCAGGTAAACTCCCTCTGCCTCTTCAGGTAAACTCCCTCTGCCTCTTCAGGTAAACTCCCTCTGCTGCCTCTTCAGGTAAACTCCCTCTGCCTCTTCAGGTAAACTCCCTCTGCCTCTTCAGGTAAACTCCCTCTGCCTCTTCAGGTAAACTCCCTCTGCCGCCTCTTCAGGTAAACTCCCTCTGCCTCTTCAGGTAAACTCCCTCTGCCTCTTCAGGTAAACTCCTCTGCCTCTTCAGGTAAACTCCCTCTGCCTCTTCAGGTAAACTCCCTCTGCCTCTTCAGGTAAACTCCCTCTGCCTCTTCAGGTAAACTCCCTCTGCTGCCTCTTGAGGTAAACTCCCTCTGCTGCCTCTTCAGGTAAACTCCCTCTGCCTCTTCAGGTAAACTCCCTCTGCTGCCTCTTCAGGTAAACTCCCTCTGCTGCCTCTTCAGGTAAACCCCCTCTGCCTCTTCAGGTAAACTCCCTCTGCTGCCTCTTCAGGTAAACCCCCTCTGCCTCTTCAGGTAAACTCCCTCTGCTGCCTCTTCAGGTAAACTCCCTCTGCTGCCTCTTCAGGTAAACTCCCTCTGCTGCCTCTTCAGGTAAACTCCCTCTGCCTCTTCAGGTAAACTCCCTCTGCCTCTTCAGGTAAACTCCCTCTGCTGCCTCTTCAGGTAAACTCCCTCAGCTGCCTCTTCAGGTAAACTCCCTCTACCTCTTCAGGTAACCCCCTCTGCCTCTTCAGGTAAACTCCTCTGCTGCCTCTTCAGGTAAACTCCCTCTGCCTCTTCAGGTAAACTCCCTCTGCCTCTTCAGGTAAACCCCCTCTGCCTCTTCAGGTAAACCCCCTCTGCCTCTTCAGGTCAGGATTGCCTTATCTGCTGCTGCAGCTGGGGGAATGGGTGCCAGAAATGTGGAGGCTATTGACTCTGTAGCGGTTCACACAGTGCACAAATCCAACATCTCTCAGTCAAGAGTGCTAAATTTAGCGCTCCCCTTCCTTTTACCATAGTCCAAGTGTGGTCAGATCCTGCTATAAATAGCACCAGCTGGCCACAGCTGGGTTGGGATGGGATGGAATAATTAGCAGCTGAGAGAAGCTGAAAGTTGGGGAAACTGACAGCCGTGGTTTTTGCCAAAGCTCTGTATGATGTTCCAGTGCTAAAGCATCATCAGAATGTGTTTTGTTTTTGTTTTTGTTTTTATTCTAACACACTGAGGTTTTATCCATGGGAAGCTATATCTACAGGTATTTTGATAAGAGATACATGACTATTAATGGTATAGAGTATTTGTTTAAATAATGACAAGGTTGAAAGAGATGGATGCAGAATTGAAGGCCATAAAAACATTTTCATAGAAATGTTTGTTTTTTTTTTTAAATGAGTCTTATTCAGTTAAAAAAAAAGAAAAAAAAAAGAAGATATTAAGTTATTTTCATATTCATAAAAATGACTAAAGGATCTAAAGAAATGTTTGACACAATTGAAAGTCATCAAGCTAAGTAAGATGTTTATAAAAAAAATAGTACTCCAGTTTAAGTAATGGCAGATTTCTTTGCCTGAAATTTGGGCTGTTCTTTTTGGGGAGAGTGTATTGCCACAAGAACAGCACCATTGATTATTTTTTTAATGTAAACTTTTTGGTCTGTATGTGTATTTGTTTCCCTATGAAAGCAACCTTTTATACAGAATTTTGCCAGGGCCAACTGTCTTGTTGCCATGGTTTCTTTTGCCCTAGAAAAATGGAGGTGAACTAAAATATCTTGATGTATTGAAAGTGTTACACGTGTGTAATTCATGCCAAAGCTTATGTTTATTTTTATATTAAGCAAATTTCAGGAATACACACTGAAACTTAAAAGCTGCTAGCATTTTCTAGTTGACCAGTCAATGTTTGATAGCAGTCATGTCATTTAAGCCTTCTCTGTTTTCTCCTCCAGAATAATGTCCAATGACGGAGCACTGCAGCTGAAGCGAGTGTTTCCAGTGAAGCAGAAGACGTCGTTCATCAAGAGTTCCTTTTGTCCCCTCATGTCCTTCCGCCAGGGGGCCTGTGTCAGTGAGTGATGTTTCAGATATTTTGGTGCTGTTTATCCCCTTTTTTCTCTTTTAACCCTCTTAGTCCCAACCCGGGATTTTCCAGGACTAAATAATTGCCTCCCTTGAATCCCAACCTGGGATTTGCCGGGATTCACATACAGTAGTTTTCCATCACGCAGTGACTTTACTGATTGCTACCATACGCCAAAGCTCTATCAGGCCAGACGAGTGAGAGTCTGAAAGTAATTATAGCTGCTGGTATGTACTTAAAAGGAGGAAAAGGCGAGTGAGCATATGTGTCTGGCCTGATTTTGTGATGGAATGCGAAAATTTAGGGGCAATTTGTGTTAGGAGAATCCAAATGCAAGAGGGTTAAACAGTTTATCTAAATTTCTGCTCCTGTATTTTTTTTTTCAAAGGAACACAAATGAAAGTCAGGTTTTAATAATGCGGAAGACAGTGTGCTTAAAGTTATTTTATGGATTTCTTCAGAAATATGCTTAGTATGGTTATCTTGCTTCAAGGTACAGAGATATATATTACATTGATGATCAGAAAGATTAGTATCTGAATGACTATTATAAGAAAATTTTAATGTACATTTGCATTTGAAGCATCTGGATTGTTTTCAGGTATGTTGTTATTTCTTGTGTGTTTGTGATATTTAGATAATTATGTTCTTGAATGTGTTATATGATATTTTCTGTTAAACTGAATGCTTGGGGATGTATGTGTGTTTATGTTTATGTATGTGTGTGTGTGTGTGTATGCATCCATGTGTACTATATGTATTTATAATTATAGCTTGTGAGCATGCACCCAGGAAAGATAAAACTGAGTCTACTCACAAAAAAATATACTCAATTATCTGTGTGCAGTTTCCTGGCAGTGAGGACATGTGTGTGTACTTTTTTGATGTGACCAAAGAGAGCAAATCGTGTGTCAACAAGTTGTTGGGACACTCAGCACCTGTGCTGGACGTCTGCTTCAACTGTGACGAGAGTTTGCTGGCTTCCTGTGATGCCCAGGGCATGGTGATCATCTGGAAGCGGGAAGGAAAGCAGGGCATCCTATGAGGGACTGGCTTTTTTCTTCTTACAGAGGAGGAAAGCAAGGCGTTCAGCTTTTATTGGAAAATTCAAAGACGGCAAGATATTTTGAGACTGATTTGGCTGGGTTTTTTTTAATATCTTTTTTTTTTTTTTTTTACTGTGGAGGAAAGCAAGATGTTTGGTTTTTATATGGTGTGTGTGTGTGTGTGTGTATGTGTGTGTTGTGTGTGTGTGTGTGTGTGTGTGTTGGTGTGAAGTCAAAATCAAGCAAGTCATTGATAGAGACAGTTCTCCAAGGTAAGGTTGGGGGCGGGAGGAAAAGAGACAGACCACCATCATCCTACATTGGCAACATCCATGAGATCAGTGGTCTGGGAGGGCTACAAGGTATTGTAGAACCCAGCAGAGACAGAGAGAGATGGTTAACCCTGATGGTATTGCGTGGAGCTGCTACCAAAAACAGCAGCGTGTGTGTGTGTGTATAATTATGAGTGTGTGTGTATATATATATATATATGTATGTATGCACTTGTGTGTTTGTAGTCATGTGAGTGTTGTTTTTATTAAGAAAAAAAATACTTTGTTTACTGTATGTGCAATAGACATGTGTTTTAAGAATTATTGAAATGTATATTTCACTACTTGTAATGCAATATGTAATTACCATGCTTGTATAGGCATCTGAACAATAAAAAAAATAATGAGGGTTTTGATGTGACCACAAGTAGACTGGAAAGAGACATTTCTTTTACCTTTATTTCAGGCTTGCACATTTTCTATATTCACTTCTTTTCTTTTTTTTTAAAGGCCACTGCATCATCAGATAGGCAACATATGATTATGGGTAGCAGACATACACATTTGTCTGTGGAATGACAACAGATCAAAGCTGCCATCTTGCAATTCCAAACCCTTGATCTACCACTGAGTGAAGCAGACACCATGTATTTAACATTACCTGGTCTCTTCACATCACCGCCGCTGTAGTCTAGTGGTTAGGGCATTGGACTTGTAATCTAAAGGTTGCGGGTTCGATCCCAGCTTTCAGCTATGGCGTTGTGCCCTTGGAAAAGGCACTTTACGGCTATTTTCTCACCCCACCCAGGTGTAAAAGGGGTACCAACCTTGTGTTGGGGGTTACCCCTGCAATAGACTGGCGTCCTATCCAGGGGGGAGTCTATGACTCTCAGTCGCTTAACGCCACAGAAACCGGGATAAGCACTGGCCTGATGAGCCTTAGGCTCGGGACAGACTTTACAACTAACTGGTCTCTTCACAAATTAAGACTCAAGGTTTTTTTTGTGGGTTTTTTTGTGTGTGTGGATAAGTTGGAAGAACTACTGAGTTACATATATTCAGAGAGTAGTCAGTCTGTAAATGTGGCTTTAGCTCAGCTTTCCTGATGCTAGGGTGATCTGGTCAGAAGAATTAGCTCTCTTTATCAGATCATGTTATTATTGAGGGGGAGAGAGAGAGAAGCATTAATTTTTTCTTTTTTCTTTTGTAATTTTTGTTATTTTTTACATAGCAAATTAAAGTTTCTATTTGTACAAAACATCAGAGTGCTGTGATGTCATTAACAATACCAGGAAACTGGGTATAGTGATAACTTGCTTAGGAATTATCTCATATCTTGTACAAATTGCTATTTTTTTGTGTGCAAAGGTTTGCCTTTGGTTGGTTGTGATCTGATAATGTGACATGGAAATGCTCTTATCCCTGTGTGTGTGTGTGTGTGTGTGTGTGTGTGTGTGTGTGAGAGAGAGAGAGAGAGAGAGAGAGAGAGAGAGAGAGTTCTTCAGATGAGAGAGAGGGAGAGACTTCTTCAGACTTCACAGAGAGAGAGAGCAAGTGAATATCTATATTTGTGCCTGTTTGTGTATGGTTTTCAGTACATGCTCATGAATGTCTGTAATGAACTGGGAGAAGATGTACATTTCAAATGCTTGCTCTCTCAGCCCAGATATAATAAAAACATATACACGACAGATTGTTTTTGTTTTTTTTTTAATTGTTAAAAGTTTACATTATGCTATATCATCACTCAAATCAAAACAGTCATTGATTCGTTATACAGTTGCAAAATCAAAACCAGTAACGTGAACTCAACATCAGTATTGTTACAAAAGTAACTGAAATATCGGAGGTAAACAAACAAATAATTGCTGAATAAATATGGTGTTTTCATCATGCTGTAAGAATTAATGTGTAGTTCAGTACCGCATCAGTACATCTGGTTAAAGTAACAGTTACAAAACAATAATATGCAGACACTTGGCTAAAAGATACAGATAATTGTGAGGGACTACACTCTTGGAATGATACGAATAGTCAATCTGAACTTGTGCACTAAAGGGATCACTGTGCACCAAAGGGATCACATGCACACTTACTATTGCAGTTAATTAAGTACATCTTCACTCGCAAGAAGAAATAAAGATGCCTGACCATCCAACAACCCCACTTCTCAATGCTTGTAAATGTATTTAAGCGCAAGACTAATGGGTATACAGTTAAGCACATAGGTAATGAACAGACTCTGAATAAGTAAGGCACATGTGTTATCGCAACAGAATAAAACCTTATGCTATAAGATTTTATTGTTCTAATCAGAAATATGTTCCCTCTAGAATACATTGTAATGAGTAGGCCTACTGGGCTCTACGTTATATGCCATTTAATTTTGAAACTTCATCTGTCATGACTTTCATTCTACAGTTAAATCAAATATTGTTTTAAAAGGGAAAAAAGAAAAAAGAGCAAAGACCCGGGAATGCTGGAATTGGTATTTAAACTAGTTATTAAAAAAAAGGTGGGGAAAAAGAGAAAAACAACACAAAAGAAGAGAAAAAAAAAAGAAATACTGAATGACTAGATATATCAAAAACAAAACCCTAACATAACCCAAAGGATGTGCTGTTTTAAAAGTGCATAATATCAAATCAACACACCATTTACAGAGTCTATGTGCATGAAAACTGTGCACATGCCATACAGAGAAGTGCACCAGCAGGACTGGCAGCCAGACAACAGACCATGTGCTGCAGTCATACCTGCTGCATGGAGTGCTCTGACACAGGCTCTGTCAGGCCTGTTCCCTACCAGCAGCCAAGAAACTACATACAGAGACTGAGACCTGTAGCATTCTCCTGCCTTCATTGCAGACACCGACTACCCATCTGATGAATGAGATAAAAGATTACAGACCTACGAGTGTCATCTTCAACGATTAAAACCACCTCAGACTTCACAGAATGACAACAAAGCGCAACAGCTATCAACATAATTATACCAGCGTCATTTTCAACAATGAACACCACTTCAGACGTCGTCACATGATGATGACAAAGCACAACAGCTATCAACAGACCAGTGTGACATCTTGAATGTGGGATCATGTCTTGCATATGATACACTGACATATCAACTGAAATATCTGGTTGGCAGAATACATCAGTAGGGATATAACCTATGTCTGTATCAGAAGAGAGCAGCAGTACTTTAAGAGCCTTGGTATCAGAACGATTTGGTTCATCCACTAATTTTACTTTTAAACAGTCTTTACTGACTTGATTTTGCTGTTTGAAGCCTCCTATAAGAAGAAAAAGCATTGATGATTTGACAATTCATTTTCAGAACACACACAAGTCTCACTCCTTCCTCCTCTTT
Organism: Stramonita haemastoma; assembly: GCA_030674155.1. NCBI lineage: Eukaryota > Metazoa > Mollusca > Gastropoda > Neogastropoda > Muricidae > Stramonita > Stramonita haemastoma. The sequence continues at coordinate 74,933,095 of CM060316.1, read as the reverse complement.
TCCTCTCTCTCTCTTCTCTCTCTCTCTCCTCCCTTCTTCTCTCTATCTTCTCTCACACACACACACACACACACTTTTAGCATGCAGTGTACATTCAGGACTTCATGATACAAACATAATCATAACAACGGTATTCCAGTATTTTTTCTACACAAGATACAAGTTATGATCACAACCAAATTATATATTTTCCCTCCTTATATGCTGACGGCAGATTATGCGGCATAAACAGTAAAAAACAATTGTCAGGAAATACACGGTTGTGAGTGATGGGACAAGAGGATTAACATTACACATTAATCTACATGAGGTATGCTTTCACACAACAACCATTTGACCAAAAAGTCATCACAACATTGGATGTTTCCATGGATATGTCTGGATCTTCTGTCAAATCCATGAGTTCAAGGCTCAAATGATGAAAAAAAAATCCCCCAAAACAACCATCACCACCTCCTTCCCCCAAAAAGGTATCTTAGTTTTATCTTCTCTTTTCTGATAATCTGAATTTAAAAGAAAAAGGAATGAAGAAGCTCAAATTTTGGAAAGGATGGGAAACATACAAGAGAAGGAATTACAAAAACAAGTTGACTCTGAAATCCTTTCCTAGTAGAACAATTCATTACAACCACATATTAGGTAATACAAATACTGGTATGTAGACTAAATGGGGCAAAGGCAGTGATACCACAAAGACGACTATCTAAGGTTAAACAGCAACAACAGAGGTATTTTACAGGATCATACCAGAGCTTAGTTACTGATGCAATCAAAGTGCGAAAACTGACATAAGAATGTTATGATTTGAAATCATACTCTTTGCCAAAGACATGCCTCTAACTAGCATAAAACCATGCTTTCTTCAATGAAAGAAAGAAACAACAACAAAAAACTCCTCTGAAGTTGGAGAATGGCTGCCTATAGGTGAAAGTATTTGAAAACAACCGTTATACACAAACTCCTCATCCAGTGTGTACTTAACACTCACAGTGATTTCTAGGTACGCTGAATGAGACACAGTGCTTATTCTGGGTGACCCCTAAGGTGCCACAGCTGGGAGCCACTTGACCACAGCAACAAATGATGTCTTCTTGGGTCACTGTAAGATGAGTGCATGCTCTGTCATATGCAGTACCATTCATTTCATCAATAGCTGTTACTGAACATAACTCTGCTGATCTGTAGTATCATGTTTTATCACACAATTATGTACAACTGAACAGCACTGTTAATACATTTTGTTATGCCTTTGTTCGATAAGTACAGCAGCATCACATTTAGCACAACTCCATTTTTATCAATATGTTATTCAGCACAACTCCGTCCATCATGTTGATTATGAAATATCACATGAATAGAATATGTACAACGAACAACAGTAACAAAAAGGTTTCACTATGTCACCGTTAGATACGTACAGGCATCATCACAGTTAGCAGTTCTGACAATGAAAAGCGGCACAGTTTCCAAACACCTACAATTCTCTGAAGTCAGAATGTGGCTACTTTAATGGTGGGTAAAAACAGTAGCACAGCAAAGGAATGGGGGGGAAAATGAAAAACGATAAGACCACATAAGTAACTTAGGCAAACTTCGTAATTTCAAAAGTTAGGATGGTTTTGTAAGAGTTCTCTGTGTGTTACTTTTGACCTTCCATTTTACAGTCATAATTTAAGAATACACTTTCCTCATCACATCAACTTACAAGTACTTTGCCAGTAAATTACACAAATACATGAATCTGAAACTTCTCCCCAAGTTTTGATTCTTCTTCTTTGTTTTTGCTTCTTCCTGTTAGCTGCAAACACACATATAAACATGTATATGGTTTAAGAGGCATACTGAAAACAATGTCAGATGAGCTCAAAGAAAAGAGCAGCAGTGTGTAGACACCTTCGATTTTGCACTTATTATCAAAGCTGCCAATGTTATTCTTGGTGATCACATTTTCCTCACAACCAACAAATCACAGCAGATTTATATCGTATTGCATGAACAGAATCAGTCAGCAGTTTTGGGGAGTAAAAGAGCCTGACATTCTCCAAACAATTATAAACACTTGAGCATGTCTGTCCAATTCAGACTTTGTGATTTTGATTCAGGTAACCTGCAATCTCCAGAATGGAAAAAACAACATAATCAGGCTTAGGATAAAAGTGAACCCAGTTGTTATACCAAAACCATATGATGAGATGTGTTTCTGATTCAAAGGTAACAACTTGCTTTTTAAATTTCACCAAGTTTTGCATAAGAAGAGAAACCATTTGAATTTAATGTGAACTCTTTATATGACTCATTTTCTGCTGGGAAAAATCTAGCACTCTATTTTTGTTGTTGTTGTAAAACAACCAGTTCCAATTTCATGAAACAAACAAACAAAAAACCTAAACATAACAAACAAAACCAACAAACGAAAAAAAATCAAATTGAAAGTCATTTTGATAATCGCCAAAAAAATCGCTGTCTTTAAAAAATATTTTGATATAACATCTTACATTTTGCATATTTTCCATTGTACAGTGATCTTTAGCACAAAATATGCTTTAAAAAATTAAACCACATTTAAAATCATTCTCGGCATTACTAAACACTGTAAAAACTGTGAAAATGAAGTACACCACAGTGTACCATGTGAATTTGTATGCTGATAATCATGGAGAAACAAAAGTAATTGACTGCTAGGAACTACAGCGACAACCCTTTCATATTTCTGCTTAAAAATGCAGAAACACTTTTGGAAAAATACTGTGGTCACCACATGTAAACACATTCGCAAACCTTGTGAACTTTGATAAGTCGTTTGATCTCTGCTTTAAAGAAACTACAAAAATTTTAATTCCATGGCACTGTTCCAAATTGCATCGGACCATCCCAGAAACGCACACACAAAAAAGCACTTGTTCATGGTAAGGCTTTGTTCCTCTGACCATGTCTTGCCCATGACATTAGTGTTCAAGTTCCAAAAACTGGCGAATGAACAAGATAGACACATGACGAAAAAGTCACACTGCTTTTACTCTGTCAGAGTACTAAACATAACAACTACCAAAGCGACATATTGTGATGTAAAAACAAACACTTGCAAGGAGGGAACCACTGTTTACAAAGTACAACACACACACACACACACACACACACACACCACACAACACACACACACACACACACAAATGCACATTTCGCATCATCATTAAAAAGACTTCTGATGCATTTTCTCCCACAATGAGTATGCTGCTGTCGAGTTCTGGGGCTCAAAATCTGAATCTGTCACAACCAATGACTCTGCTGTAAAAATGGACAAAAACAGGATTTCATTCAAACCACACTAGACTGGATCCAAAATATACCTGCTGCACTGCGTAGTTTGCCTCAAAAGAAACAAGACATCATGCCTTTCAAACCAACGTGATAAAATTCAACAACAACTGATAAAGGGTTCCACAACAATGCATCACAAAAAGAAATCAAAGGCAAAAAATAGATTTTCCAATAATAATCTAAAAAAAAAAAGAAAAAAGAAATTGGAAGGCTTCATACCCAAAGGCACCATTTGAAAAACAATCCAAGTAGGGATTATTCAGGAACATGCACTTCCTATAAATGGAAGAGAACTGAACTTTTTTTTTAAAGCTAAAGCCAGGGAAGGAACAAAATCTCTCCTGAAAAAAATGGAATGGCCAACTTACTGACAAGGTATTTTCGTTTTTTTAAAAATGAACTTGAAAACAGTTGGCATCCAGGAATATAAAAAAAAATCCACAAAATTATTCTATGCATCAAATGAAGCACATGGTAGCCTCATGCACCACAAAAGATCACACAGTCAAAGTGAAAGGGATAATTGGAGTCGCAACAAGCACTTTCACCAAGAGCTGGTCAACATCTTTCAACATTTGCTTTCTCCGAGCCTCCGCTTTTTAAATATTTTGTATTGCTATAGTGATGATAGTGACGTGCTTCGTTATAATCACAAAATACTTCTTTTTTATTGTATACTTATTGCTATGAATACATAGTGACTACAGAATAGCTATGCAACCAGAACACCCAACAAGCACCCAGAAAAAAATCATCACTGTACTTCTGCACATCTCGCAGTCCATCTTGCTTCAAACCCCCAAAACAACACACTATCCCATACCCTAGCACACATTCCCATACCAGCAATCCTCAGGGCATATTCTGAAAGATGCCTTTCCTCCCACACTCAAAAATCAATCAAGGATGAGGCAGTCTCAGAAGTGGACTTTACAGCGTTGCCTTCCTCCTGTTTTGGATTCTCAGGACTGGAGGACTCGAATGCGGAGAAGTCCAGAAGCGTGGCGTCTGACGCTGTCTTTGGCTCCGTTGAACTGCCGGCCACCAGCACGTCATCCTGAGACTGCTGGAGAAACACAGCAGATTGGTCAAGCTTTTCACAGAGGTCATATAGGTCAGGTGTTAACTATCACATTGGTTATAATATGGGAGTGTGTGTGTGGAGCGTGAGTGAGTGTGTGTGTGTGTGTGTGTGTGCGTGTGCGTGTGTGTGCATGCTTGCGTGCGTGCATGTGTGCGTGCGCGTATTTGTGTGTATGAAGTATCTCACAGACTGATTGTAGTATTATCAGTCTGTATCAAATACATAATGGTGGTGGATAGAACCTGGACCATCAGATCATGAGCTAAACGCTGTAACCACTAGGGTGTCCTGCACTTCCTTTTCACTGAATATAGGCACAGATCACGTCAAAAGCAAAGAAAGAAAGTGCAAATCTGGCTCAAATATCTGATTTAAGACCTTATAAATCTTGACAGCTCTATGCATGTCCAGATTCAAATGAACTGCACTCATACTTTAGTATTTTAATCCTTTCTTATAAAGAGTAGTAGCTGGCTTTGTGCACTTGTCTTTAATTATTTTTTAATTCTATGCATTAAAAAAAAAATCTTGGTGACAACAAGATAAACAACTTATCTCCTTGCAAATTTCATAATCTCACACACACACACACGCACGCACGCACGCACGCACGCACGCACGCACGCACGCACAGCACGCACGCACGCACGCACTCATGCATGCGCGAGCACACACAGAGACGTATACATGTTAGTTAATTAATGTTGGTGAAATGTGGAGGGTTGTTGTTTGTTTGTTTGTTTGTTGTTGTTGTTTTTTTTTGGGGGGTTGCTTTTTGTTTGTTAGGGGTTTCTTTTTTGCTTTTGTTTTTTGTTAGTTTTTTTTCTTTAGATAGATGGCTTGATGAAAAAAAGCAAATCAATGCTTATTCAATGTACCATCTGGAAATAAAAATTTGATGTGATATGATTTGATTTGATTTGATACATACATACCTTCACACACATGTACAAACACATACAGACACAGACACACACTGTGGTCAAGTGCACAAGAAAAGGATTTTAAAACGAAAACTTACCTCTCTCAAAAAAAGAAAAGAAAAGTAAAGATTAAAAAATATATATTTGGTGACCAGTAAAAGAAGAAAAAAAGAAGGGGAGGAGAAGCTCTTTTAAAAATTTTTTAGAAACACAAAGTAAGCATCACAATTTTAAAGAACAAAACTGTAGTGAATATGCAAGAGAATTTTAGCGCAAAGGCATATCTGAATCATACTACATTCTGCACTCTATTTATCACAATAATAATCATACGTAACAATTTTCTTTCCCCCTCTAACACTGACTCCTAAACAGAAATGTATGAACAATTCAGTCAAAACTAGTGGTGTTAGTACCAAGGTCAAAAGGTACATACTTTACACACATCATGCATCATCCAGTAATAATCATTATTGTCAGCAATATATGATTCGTGCATAAATTGCATTACTTTCATGATAATTATATATTATATATGTGCATAACACAGACTTGCACTCATTGCTACTTTTTGTTACAAGGAAAGACATATATAAAGGCAATTTTCCAATCTTTCCCCTAATGTCCATACCAGCCATAGAGGCCTAAGTAATCAGTATACAGTCTGTAAAAATGCTCAATCCCAGCAAAGCATGGAGGCAGCATGCATTAAAGTCTGATGTAAGAATGTACTAAGGTAGTCGTGCAGATTAAACATGATTATTATTTTTGTGATACTTCAAAGTCTACATTACTTTATATCAATCAGGAAACCTCCTTCTTTTAGGGGGACAAAACCTTGACCTACACTAACTTACAAATGATCTTTGTCAAAATCATCTATGAAAGGGAGGTAACCAGGTGAAACTGTAAAAAGGTAGAGGTAAAGGTGTCCCATTACCTATGTGGTCATGGGGGAGTGAGGCATCAGAGACCTCAGCTTCTCTAGGGGCCAGCATATTGAGGGCGGCACCAATCTCCTCTCCCCTGCTGCTTTACCTTCCCTGACCCTAAAGAGGGCAGGTACCTATTTACAACTGGTTAAACTGGGAGACTGTGATGAAGTCAAGGCATGCAAATGGTCACCCATCCAATTGGTAACCACACTCAATGCTGCTTAACCTTGGCTGGGAGAAAGCAAGTGCTCTGACCACTGAGCTATCCTGTCCCCATGTGAAACTGTATATAACTGTATGTATCTTGCTGTAAGGTACCACAGCAGGTGGAGTTTCAATCACCGCCGGGACCTCTGATGAGGGCTCATCCAGGAGCCGAAACTCGAGTCAGGTCAGGCCAAAGGCATGGTTCTTACTCAGAAATGCCTACAATGCTGCCACTGAAAGACATTATTCCCTAGAATGTATTTTCATTTCAATTTTTTTTTTTTTTTTGAATCTTTGATAAGTCATTTTCAAAATGATTGAGAAGCTGGTACCTGCACTACTTTTTCCTCAATAGTGGAACTGTATATAATTATATATTGTATAAAATCCACATTACTTTCACAGGCAAAACCAGAGAAAAGCCATGTAAATTGTCTGGTTTTTGCAAATTATAAAAGTATGGGTTCTTATCTGAAGTTGTCAAACGCCTTTCTGCCAGTGTTAAGGCTACTTTCTCAAGGGATATGGTAGAGACCAGTTGCACTTAGCAGTGTCTTGACTATGTCTTCACCAAACATGACATTATGATCATAGATCTGCTAGAAGCCTGGAAGGTTATACCTTATCTTATAGTTTGTTAAATCTTTCCTCAGGGGAGTGATTGTCCATCCACAATCCTACACTTTCCTCCACAGCTGTCAGTCCGACTCAGTCACTCTGAGTGGGGGTCATTTTTTGTTGTTGTTCACTGTCCAATGTACAAAGAGTTTGCTGGCATGTTCTTTCACTGCATTATCTAATGAGCTCCACACGTGAAGTCTTCCTCAAGATCAAACTGTACACCATACAGGAAATTGTTTGCACTTCTTGACATCAGGTGTTCTTGTCACTCTTTCTTCCACATACAGTGGGATATATATATTGCTGAAACTGGAAGACCAGTAGAAGGTACCAGACTGAAAAAAAACAACCCCCAACCTATTTCAGCATCAATAAATCCACCCTGGCAGTTGTGGTAGTACTTTACAGGGGCTTAGGAGGAAATCCCCATGAAAAACACCAAAAATCTGGACCCTTCCTACCAACAACCCTACAGGAAAAGATAGGGAGGGGCACTGGCGCTTGTGGATGGAAATCCTTCACAGGATGAAGATTTATGGTATGCACCATCCAGCCTCTACAGAACATCTACCAGGACATGGGAACAACTGACACACAATATGATTGACCCACCAATGCAAATATCACTTCAACCACACTGTGTTAAGAAAAATGAAAAAACTTGTGGGGAAAATAGCAACAAGATGATACCTGCAGGTGTAAACTCTTCAGCAAGAGCTAAGAGTAATAGGTTACAGGGATTAGTTCACAGATAACATTTCACCAGACACCTCATAACAGCGATCGATATTCTGGCAATCCTTACATTACATTATAATATACATCAACCTGATCCTATTATGGGGTGATTATGTAATAAAACCACCATAGGATAAAATGTACCGATTATGTAATGATACTGTCACAGGCTGATTATATGATAATACTGCTGAAGGTTGATGATGTCAGACTGCACAGCCAGCCAGTGCAAGGTTATCTGAAGACAAGACTGCAAGAGCACAGACAGGATTATGATAGTATAACATGCTGTGAACAAATACCATCATTTACAACATTCACTCAGTTTTAATACAGTCATGCCCCAAAGCCACAATCATGCTCAGTGTCTTCTTTCTTCATTCAACCAGAAGACGAAATGGAAGAGATCTGAACATGCATGCAAGAGATTGTTCTCACAGGATTTTTGTTTAGCAGAATGATTAGGCTTTAACAGGTTACACACAACTGCCCTCCAAATGCTTTATGTTACAGTGTATAAGTCAGTGTGTGGAGCTAGCCTGATGCTGTATGTTACAGGATATAATCAGAGTGGGGGGCTAGCCTACCTCAGCCCACAGAACATGGTGGGTGGTATTAATACTGTACAAGTTAGCTCTTTGCTTAGGAGGTGTGGTGTAAGCTCCTAGGCTTAGGTTCATTAGCCGGCAGCAGGTCAGATACACGGGCTTCACTGGGTGCTGATTTTCCCATGCAGCGTTACCTCACTGTCTGACCCTGAGGAGGAGGAGGAGGACGAGGCAGCGTTGGGCGTATCTGCTGAGCTGGTGCTGTGACTGCCGGACCCCTGCTCTGGCCGCTGCAGGCCCGACAGCTGAGAGCGCAGGCTGCAGCCGCTGCGCACGCTTTCAGAGTCCACGTCCAGCGTCCAGTCAGCCATGTCGAAACTCTCTTTGGGGGACTCGGCCTCCGACAGGGTGGGCTCTCTCCCCACCAAGGGCTCTCCTATGAAGTCATCCCACTGGAACACGTCTTCCAGTCTCACATCCACTGAGCCACTTTCAGAGGGAGCAGGAATGCTGGACTCCACAGAAACTGACCTGACCTTGTTTTTAGACGTTGGGTCCAGAAAAGATGACCGTAATGGTGACATCCTTGTCATGACCTCGGCAAGACTGGTTCCTCAGAATCTTGCGCCTCCTTTTCTTCATCATCAGCTTTCTTGTTCAGATTGGGGGATGGGGGCTGAGGATCTTGCATTCCTAAGGATTCTGTACCTGTACAATCTTTATCGCTATTCATATCAGTAGAACCTGAAATAGGAACAGTTGGGTGATCACCAGACACTGTGTGTGTAATCACTGCAGTGGTACCATCCACGCTGTTACCTACCTTCTGTGCAGGAGCCGCAGCCGAGGAAGATCCGGCAAAGTCCAGAAGACCTCCCCCTCCAGCAAAAGGATTGGAAGTGGAGGCTGAGTCTGAGGTGAAGCTGCTCAGAATGTCAAAGTCAGAGAAGGCGCTGGAGGTCATGGAGTCCTTGACGCCCTCCTGGGAGTGGAGGACCTCAAAACTGCTGTCAGCCATGCTGGATCCTAGAGCTCCCAGCCCAAAAGGGTTTGAGGCGGACTGCTCAACGTCCCCAGGCTGGCTACTCTCAGAAGCAGGAGGCTTGCCGGCTACACCGCTGTCCAGGGAAATGGTGCTGAAGTCGGCAGTCTGGTCAGTGCCTGGCTGACCGCTCTCTTTCCCCGCGTCTGGCTTCCCATTCAGTCCTCCTGAAGCATCCGAAAGGGAACTGATCAAATCAAAACTGAGCTCTTCTGAGCCTGACACAGCCATCTGTGAGTTTTTCTCTTGGGATGGTGTAGCAGTGTCAAAGGCAAAAATGTCACTTTGCGGCTCTGCCTGAGGAGTAGCTGTCGAGTTTGTGGTCAGGGAGTTCAGGGAAGACAGCTCAGAGCCAAAACTTGGGAACGCTGGATCCTGGTCTGTCACGTCTGAAGCCTTTGGCACTTCCAGGGAGTTGAGGGAAGACAGGTCTGTTCCAAAACTGACAAAGGGATCCGAGTCCTTCCCAGCAGCTTCCACACTGGCAGGTTTGGAGACTTCTTTAGGAGACTCGGCCACAAAGCTGAAAAAGTCATCCTCCTTTGCCGCTGAGGCATCAGAGAGAGCTGCTGGTGCTGGGGATGCAGTAGATGCTTCATGAGGACTGCTGCTCTTTTCCTCCAACAAAGACCCATTTGTAAAGTCCCCAAAACCGTCGTCTTTAGCAACAGACCCGCCACTTTCTGAAAATGGATTTTCTTTAGAGCTGCTAGAAGGTGAAAATGGATCTGACAGAGTATGCTGGGATTCATCTTCTGATTTGCTCAAGTCCTCAACGCCAGATGGGACTGCTGTAGTGTCAAAGATGTCTGTGCTCATTCCACTGCCTTCAGAGAAAATGTCAGAGACAGAGAAGTCTGTGTTGCTTTTATCCGTGATAAGTGTGTTGTCACTGGCTGTTGCGTAGTTGCTTGGGGAAGAGCTGGCGGCTGTCACAAAGGTGGCAGACGAGTCACCACCAGAAAAAGATGAAGATGACGATGGTGATGTCTCACCTTTGGCCATTGGAGTACTGGTCTTCCTTGCTTTAGTTTGAGCATCAGATTTGTCTGGAGTGCTGAACATAAAACTATCGTTTTCAAGTGTCTTTCCTGGTTTGGATGATGCATCCACTGGAAAAATATCTCCAGCACCTCCTTGACCCGCAGGACTTTTCGCAGGTGGAGTTTTGGAAGGCGCTATACCTGACGCAATCTGTGAGACGTTAGGGGTATCTTCACCACCTTCATCATCATCGGTGCTGTGAGAGGTAAACTCCGTGAACTCTGTGTCAGTGGAGGTGGGTTCCTTGGGGTGTTGGGGTTTTGCAGACTGCTTCTTCAGCTGGGGTGGTGTGACCACACGGCCTGCCTCGTCCATCACGCTGATCTCGGGCACTGTCGGAGGCCTCTGGACAGCCTTCTTGCTGCTGACCACCACCTCCTCCGAGTCATCGTCCACGTTGGGGATGGTCACCGCACGCACAGACAGTTTCCTCCTGGATGATTTTGGAGGCGCCACAGGCGCGAGACCCTCCAAAGAGTTGGGGTTGGACAAGGACTCTGAGAGGAGGTTGGAGTCATCGCTGGACAGCGAGCCCTGCTGGTCCTCCAGGCTGTCTATGGACTCGTGGCGCTGGTTGGGCATCAGGTGCTCCCACTTCTGCTCAAAGGCCGTCATGGCGTCACTGGAGGTGCCCTCCTCTGGGGCTGAGCTGGCGATCTGTTCCAGAAGTTTGTACACCTCCCCCACGGCCAGCCGCTGGGATGGCTCCATCCAGCAGAACCTCATGACCTCATACCTGAAACACGGGCAACTTGCATTATTTCTCTTGCCATCATATCCACAAGCATCACACAAACACATACATGCATCTTTACAAGCGATGCCTAGTCCACTCAGATCAATAGCATGACTCTAAGGTTCTTTTGAAAATGATGCTATCGGTGGCTCTAGAGAGAAAATGAATGAAAAGGGTGAGGACAGGAGAGAAAAGACTTGAAAGCAAGAGAGCAAAAAAAGTAGAAGACAGGCACAATGAGCAGGCAGAGAGAAGGGCATGGAGAGAGAGAAAGCGCACACAGGAAAAAAAGACAGGAAGAATTCCGCATTTTACGAAATGTGTGACATATGTGATTTTAACATTCATTGTAACAAAACAACTGACATAGTTGCATAGGATAAGATGGGGAGAAAAGTTAATAGAGTTATTCCAAGTGAAATCAATATTCATTAGATGTTTTATATTCTTCTATTCTTCTTCGTAAAACACTCAAAACAGCAACTATTGCTGTCCATCATATGGGCAAAAATGCATTGTACTGCTGTTCAATGCTTGACAAGTCAAGCTCAGCCCATCTGACTGCAGCATGGGAGAACTGTAATCTTTTCAGTCTTTCTGGAAAAAAAAAAGGAGAATGGACCAAGACGGCAGAAAAGAAACAAGAAAGAGGTGACAGGAAGAAAACAAACAAGGCAGGAACAAAGAGAGGGATAGAAAACTGGGAATTCCCTGCACAGAACCCCCCCCGCCCCCCCCCCAAAAAAAAAAATCCCCATGGAAGTAATTTTCTATATAAAGAGGTATGTGTGAATGGGGGATAGTCTGTCTATTGACAGAGAGATTTTTAAAAATTCATATAGAAAATGTATTTTAAGATTCAGTAGTACTAACACAAAAATTAAAATGGGAACACAGACCTATGATCAATGAAGTCAAAACTGGGAAAATGTAATCCTACACTCTACCCCTTTCCCCATTATCCTATTCCCCACCCCTAAAAATGCATACACACTAGCCAACCTCGCCATCTCTTATTAAGTTATAATTAGCTTTAGATACACTGCATCAATTATGAACAGCCATGGTCAACTTGTTGGCTTCTAATAAAATATGGCACATGTCCACTTCTATGGCACCACCTGAACACCACCAAACTGACCCAGCAGCAGTGCAGGGCCCCTCTGGCTAGTAGCTCATAGCGGCCTGACACCTGTGGATTTCTGATCTTGAGATGCAATTTAACGAATCTGGGTACACGTGGGGTGAAGAAATTGAAATAAGTGGCTTGGGAATAGCGGAACAGAAACATCACAGATGTAAAAAGGTAAAGGTAAAGGTGTCCCATAACCTGTGTGGTCGTAGGGCAGTTGAGGTGCCAGAGACCTCAGCTTCTATAGAGGCAAGCATGATAGGGGCATTTATCGATTTCAGCTAGGTGACAAGGCCTACATTAAACCTTTCTTATGTTGTAAAATCTTGTGTTGAGACTGCCTTCAGCCATGACAAGCTCTTAACATAACAACCCGCACTCTCCATTAAAGGAAACAAAATCCTCTGAAGTCAGAGTATGGCTGCCTGTATGGTGAGGTACTTGAAAACAAGTCATACACGCAAACTTCTCATTCAGTGTACTTCCTATCTCACGGTAATTCCCAGGTGGGATGAGTGAGTCAAGAGTGTATATTCTGGGTGACCCCCCAGGGTGTTAAGCTGGGAAATGCACAACAACAATGACAACAATGACAATAACGACAACAACAACAACAACAAGAACTCACAGTCTGTCTTGGTTGGCCATGCCCATGTCGGGCTCTGTCAGCCGGATGTCCTTGTCAGCGATGACTCCTTGCAGCACAGCCTCGTCTGTCAGCATGTCGTAGGGCCTCTCTCCCAGCATGGCAATCTCCCACAGCACCACGCCAAAAGACCTGGGCAGTCAGGGGGGAACTCACATTGATGCATATTTATATAATAATAATGATAATACATGGAATTTATACAGCGCTCTATCTTGCAAAAAACAAATCAACGTGCTTGCATTCAACCTACACAACACACAAGCAATCAATAACAATTAATGTACACCCACATATATATATATATGTACACACAACACACATTTTCTAATCACTGAATTTGATGAAACAGTGGCCACAGAGAGATAATAAAGAGTAAAAAAATTCACAGGATCTTTTTTTTCTCTAATATAACAAAAAAAAAGCTTTTCTGGCTTACTCTGTGCCTGCGGTCATACACTATAAGCTTCATTGCAGATCATTCCGAGAGCAAGATTCAGAATGAAACCATTAAAGATATTTTTCATCTGCCATTTAGTGGAACATGTACTTTGGTTATTTCTCAACATTACTTCAGACTTATGCCACTTCAACAACAGATTTAAACAAAATCTCAGTTAAAATTGCTCTGACAGTGACATTTTCAGTAAAAATATTGAAAGTGACCGATTCTGCACTTTTCTACTGAAAAACACACACTTCAATAATGAGTTCAGGAGAATGGAGAGTTAGATGACAACAGTGGCAACTTGTCATGATATGCAGAGAGAAAAGATGATCTCCCAAAGTGCTAACTTTACCATATATCAGAAGCCTTGGAGCACTCCGCTGCTGTCCACTTGCCGTTTTCTTGCTTCAGTGTTTCCGGGGCCATCCAGCGAATGGGCAACAGGTCGTTCCCTGCTGACAGGTAGTCCTCCTGAAAATGGCAGTGAACTTGTCAAGTACAAAACCATCACCGGAATGAGAGTGAAACAGAAAGAAACTGACATTAAACACAGAGAAACAGACTTATTAAACACAAAGAAACAGACGTTAAACACACACAAAGAAACAGACTTAGCAAACAGAAAGAAACAGACTTCTAACAGACATCAGATTCAACCTCTTCTAGGATCTGCTGTGGTCATTTTTAGCAGAAGACTGTGCCATATTATTAGAAGTGAATGCCATTTACCACATTTTTGATTAAAGATATTTACTGCCATTTTCCTTTAAAGGAGTCACTGCAATAAGAATAAATCACATATTACAACAGGCTTGTAAACTGCAAAGGATAGGTGACTTGAAAAACAGGGGACTGGGAAAAACAATGGTGATAGAGACAGTAAAACTATTATGGCTAATATGCGGCAATGAGGACAGCAGATCTATTTTCAGTACTTACAAATGCACACATCAACAATATAGAAGAAATTTTTTTTTAAATATATACTAGTGACATATTCTTTCTTCCATGATTTTACCTCTTAAATTCAAAGAATTTCAGAATCAGAATCAACATACATGCAAAACCCTGAAACAAGAGCACATTCACAAGGACAGTCATCAGGAAATCTTTCAACAGCTAGATACTTATTTTTAAACTTTTTTTTCAAGAGACTGAAATCATGTTTAGACTCTTTAGCTTCCGTTTTAAATGAATAAAGGCTCTTCAAAGATCTTCCACACTCTCTTGAGTCAGGAATGAACTCTGTGGTTGCACCTGCATGCCATGCTGATGTGGGCGTTCTCTTGATGAAGACACAGGGAAGGAAGGATGGGCACAGCACTCAAACTGTGGCAAACATGGCATGAGCACAAAAAACCAGCACAGTACCAAAACTAGTTCTCGGCATCCTCCACCAACAGGGGTCAAAAGCTAGACTGGTCATGAGCTGCTCTGAAGTCGGAATGTGTTTACTGAGACCAGCAGGTGGACCCACTGCAGAGTTACCAGCACAGGAGAAGGCCAGGAACTCCCTCACCTAATACACCACACACACCACAGCTGTCCCTTTCCCCTGCTTTCCACTACTGTCAGCTGCTATTCAATCAATCCTAGCTGGTGCTAACTATAACAGTAAACTGACCCCCTGCTTGGTAAAAGGAAGGGGCTAATCTTAGCACTGCACCCTGGACTCTTGACTGAGTTTTTATGCTGAATTTGTGCACTGTAACACAGCCATTTAACTCAGAAGAAGAAGAAGAAAATGAGCAGAAAGAAAAAAAAAAGTGAATCCTCACTTTGAAGAGATCCTCAGCAATGCCATAATCCCCGATCTTCAGTGTGTGGTCAGTCATCACCAGACAGTTCCTTGCTGCCAGGTCTCTGTAAACAAACCATGTTTGATTCAGCATTCATCTTCACTTATATATAAACTCCTCGTGTCCAGCCGGGGTAATGAGGAAGGCTGTTTTCTTCAAACGTAACAAATCCGAATGGAAAAGCAGACATTGGCAATATGTTACCATCTGACAGGTGAGAATGGATTTTTAAGTACTACACAAAAATATAAAAGAGAAATGAGAAGAAAGAAGAAAAATAGACAGACATAGGTAAGAAGGCAGGGATGTTTAAGACAGAGAAAAAAAAACAGACACAGCGGTATGTATTCACACACTTATACACACACACACACACACACACAAACACACACTCACCTATGCAGGTACTCATGTCCATGCAAACATGCCAGTCCACTAGCAGCGTCCATGGCAAACTGAATCAGTCGGTTTTTATGATTCAGCGATCCCAGCTCGTGCCGATGGTTCCGCAAGTACTGCTTCAGGTTACCCTGCAGGCACACAGAAAAAAACAACCATGAAAGCCTTCAGCACAGCCAAAACAAATCCTCTTTACTTTTGGAAACTCTTTTATGCTGCTGCATACTGAAAAATGCTGAGAACAGTATTATATGTATAAGACCTTGTCAGCTTCATATACAGGTACCCATGTTTTTCAAATAGTGGTTTTACTCATTTTGAACAAAGAAAAATAGTTACACACACAAACACACACACACACACATACACACACACACACACACTGACAAAGATCAATACCTCTCTAGCTGGATTTTTTTTTTTTAGGGAATTTTAACTATACAGATGGACACAGATGTTCTCATAAAAGAGGCATAAAAAATTCATTATATTAAGTCATAATATCTTCAACAGGATAAACACAAAAACCCATAAACAAATATGTCTCCCCACCAAATAAAAAAAAAAAAAAATCCAACCATCCAACCAACCCAGCAACAATAAAACATGGGATGAAGAAACCATATAGATGTTCTTTATAATGTGGGCATGCTTCTACTGACATTTTTTTAAAGGTCTATATGAGATAGGGACTGGCTAGATGAAGCTAAAAAAAAAAGACTAAAAACAGTTCAGTTGTCCATTAACCTTTTCCCTACAGGTAACCCGCTATAGGGCAACCATCCATCTACTAACCCTTACCTCTGTATCACCCACTACTGGGTTACGGTAGTAAACTGTAGTAGCATACAAATGCGCTCAATGCATGTATACTGGGAAAGAGGGGTTCTCTCCCTTAACATAGGAATAGTGTTAAAGCTTAACCTCTTTACTGCGCTGTTGACGAACAGCGTTCGTCATAGAAACCGTCACCAGCAATGCTCAGTTGACAATCGCTGTTTGTCATGATTCAACACTCTCTCTGTTTCGTCCAGCATGTGCCTGAGCAAAATATGACAGCAGTGAAAGGGTTAAAAAAAACAGAGCACTGTGACAGGTAAGCACTACTCACAAAGGCAGCATACTCCAGGATCATCAACATGGGGTTGATCTCTGTGCACTGGCCCAGAAAACGCATGATGTTAGGGTGATCCAGTTCTCTGAAAACACACACAAAAAATGTTCTTTTTGGTTTTGCTTTTATGTTTGTTTGATTTTAGGTAACGACTGAAAGATCAGAAAAACAAGACTTCACTTTTTTTTTTCTAACAGACGCTGGTGTTCTGCTTCCTCTTAATATTCCCAAACATTTCTACCAAAACAATAGCACATTACTCTTTATCTCCTACTACACATGTTGGCAAACTGATTATTGAATATGCAGCTATACAAAAAAAAAATGGACAAAGAATCAGCAACAGATATGTATTGTGTATTTTTTTTCATGCCATAAGGTGTTTTTTTTGGTGGGAATATTAAGTTTCCTGATTTTTTGTCTGCGTTCTCCTTCACCCTCAGATCTTTTGTGGAAAGATCCCTGCTGCATAAAGCCATATCTGCATACACACCAGTTCAGTTTCCCCCAACATGTTTACACAATGTAATAAAACAGCACGAGCCAGTGGTGCTACGCGATTGAACACTTTGTGTGACATGGAAATCTTGGCACACATCCAATTGTTTCTATAAAGTTAGTTTTACCATTATCTTTATTTGGAATTTTTTCTCCACCCCTTACCACCCCCACCCCCCTCACTTTGCAATAGGCAAATTTTTTTTTCCAATTAATCGTTTGAATTTCCCCTGTGGGAATGCTGTGGGCCCATCAATAAAAAAAAAAAAACCCATTCATTCCCACCTTCTCAAAACTCTGTGCTAGGAATTCCCTCTTTTCTATTCCTCTCTTTGTTTCTGCCCTGTTGTCTTCCAGTTAGCTCCTTCACGTTTCTTTTCTGCCTTTTTGGTCCATTGTCCTGCCTATTTTCCCCGGAAAGACTTAAAAGATAACATCTTTTTCCCATGCAAAAGTCTGATGCGTTGGACTGACTTTTCGGGCACTTTATAGCAGTGCAACCCATTTTCACCCACATGACAGCCAACACTGTGTTCGATGAAGAATTTGAATTTGGATCTCTCTCTCTCTCTCTGTCTGTCCCTCTCTCTCTCTCTCTCTCTGTCTCTCTGTCCCTCTCTCTCTCTCTCTCTCTCCCTCCCTCTCTCTCTCTCTCTCCCTCCCTCTCTCTCTTCTCTTCTCTCACACAAAACCCCCCATATTTTATCAAAACAAAAAAAAAAGGGGGGAAAAACAAAGCTGGTGCGGACCTGAAAGGGGCCACCTCCTCCGCGAAGAGCTGCTGTTCCTCTTTGTTGGCATCGTCCTTCAGCATCTTCACCACCACCTTGCTTCTGGCCACGCTCGTCGTGATCTTCTCCGCATCCGACTCGATCACCTGCACATAGGAGGAGGAGGACCACACAGTTACCTTTAAGACAAGGAGCATTAATCTCTTTACTGCGCTGTTGATGTATAGTGTTCGTTATGAAAACAATTGCCAGCAATGCTCGGTTGACGATCGCTGTTTGTCATGATTCAACGCTCTCTCTGTTTTATCCAGCATAGGCCTGAGCAAAATAGGATAGCAGCGAAAGGGTTTAAGTAGGGCTCTTGGTTTTGCATCAGCAATCCTACTTTACTATCAGCAAGTGATGGGCCTTGAAAGAAGTAAGGTGGACACTGGTCTATCACACTGGTGTGCAGAAACGCTGGAGATGAATGAATGTGAAGGCAGGAGCGAACAGGATATATTCCCAGGGAAAGAATATTTGACAGGAAATATATAAAATGAGAAGGAGTAAAAGGACCCTTCCCTCATAAAAAGCCAAGAAGAAAACCTCCCAAACCAAAAATAAAACAATGAACTTATTATCAAAACACAAAAACAATACGTATGTGCGCACACACACACACACACACACACCACACACACACACACACACACACACACACACACACACACACACGGGGTACGGATAGCTTAGTGGTCAGAACATTGTGCTGGCAATTTGACGACCCAGGTTCGAGTCCGGTCGAGGAGATTTTTTTCCTGGAGTTAACATCAGTGCTGACTCCACTCTCCCCAAAAGTCCTTCGGATGAGACTTTAAACTGAGGCCCCGTGAGCGAATGCACGCACAACATCTTGCGCACACGTTAAATCCTGTTCCGCTTTTCGTAAGAGTAGGCCATCCTGTGCCAGTGGGAACAGATGACATTTACAAAACTGCATACACACGGGGACTGGATGTAAAAAAGCACAAGAGTGCTTATTCCATTATCCTCGATATAAAAGAATAAATCAAATAAATCAAATCAAATAAACACACACACACACACAGACACAGACACACACACACACACACACACACACACACATTCACCACACTTATTATAAAAACAAAACAAGAAAAAATCATAATTCCATTTACACTTCTACACAAGCAGTTTTAAAAACAAGACGTGTCAATATTCATATTTTGAGACACTTCTGTACTTACATTTGACATAAGAAGGATGACTTTACTCTACTTACCACACTGAAATATAATCCCCAAGACAAAGAAAGAATCTCACCTTTCCAAACCACCCACAGCCCAGCTCTTTGAGGTAGACAATCTGACTGCGAGGGAAAGGCTGGTGTGTCACTGTAACAATACACCCATACTCACACAATGAACTAAACTGCACAAGAGCTTTGCGAGTTGAAAAACACACCAATTTTCTACTTTCTTTTAAAAAAAAAAATCTTTATTCTCTTATTTAGAGGATAAAGGAGGAAGTACTCTTTTTTTTTTTTTTTTTTACATTCAGTCCCTGTGTGTGTGTAGTTTTGCAAATTTTGTCATCTGTTCCCACTGGCACACAATGGCCTACTCTTCCAAAAAGCTGAACAGGTATTCACATGTGTGCATGATGTTCTATGTGCATTCACACACAGGACCTTGGTTTATAGTCTCATTCAGAATATTCTTGCGGGAGAGTGGAGTCTGCACTGATGTTAATTCCAGGGGAAAATATCCCCTTGAATGGGCTTTAAACCTGGGTCAGCAGATCACGAGTGCAATGCGCAACGCTCTAACCAAACAGGCTATCCTGTCCCCTACTTTCTCTACTTTCACTTGTGTAATAACCACAGTATTAAAAATTAACTAATGTAGTAACCACTCTTCTATAAGCCACAATCAGATGAAACTTATAGGTTTAGTTATTTAGTTGTTTGTTTAGTCTTTTAAATCAGACACTTTGTCAGTTTCTTTATAATCTGACTACCATTACCCCTTCTCCATTAAAGCTATGAACCTCAGGTGAATTCAACCTTCAGTCATGAGAATCAACAGTTGAGAATGTAATTCTTTGACCCCTTTTGGAGCTTAGAGTGTTTAAAGTCACACAACACACACACCACGCACGCACACAAAATGCATGGACTGATAATACACAAAATACATAGCAGACAAGAAAGTTAACAAGACTGACAAAATCAAAATGAAGACCTATTATCATGAATAGAACACTTGTCATCAAAATCATTTGCGGTCCGAAGAGCAATCCAATTTAGAGCTGTATTCAAAACAAATTCATATGGTTAATACAATATCCACTAACAAATAAAAAGGATTTTCTTATGTTTCAGAATGTCTGCTCAATTCCTCATTAGTCATGGTGCTTACAGAAAAGAAAGATGTCTGTGAAAGGCAGTCACTCACTTTATGATACTCTTACCTTTATCGCTTAACTAAAATGTTATGCATTTTTACATTCCACGCAATTACCATTGCTGTAATCATTCTTAAATAAAACTAAAATGTTACGCACTTCCACTTTGCTGCATTACCATCATAGCTGTAACCATCATCATTCAATCATTGTTAAAATATTCAGCAATTTCACGTCATATCATCATTACTGTTATAATATCACCAAGACCTTGTACATTTTTACAAAATCAGAAAAAATAAAAGATCAAATACAAAAAACCTAACCCAAGCAAACCTACCAATCTGCTTCAATGAGGTATCCGCTTTGGCAGAGCAGCCAATCTTTGGGCGCATCGGAGGCAGGGGCACTTTCATCTTTGTGGTGATGTCAGGCAGGGGTTCAACCCTGACCCCCGTGGTGTCTGAATTGTCCACATCAGTGTCCTCCATGTCCACGGCAAACGAGTTGTTGACATGTGCATTGCCCGGAGCGCTGGCGTCGGCGCTGTTGCTGAAATTCTGTAGACACATCCACAGAAAACGTGCTGTCAAGGACAATGACAAAAAAGCCTCCTACAAACTTTTCAAA
This sequence comes from Stramonita haemastoma, assembly GCA_030674155.1. Lineage (NCBI taxonomy): Eukaryota > Metazoa > Mollusca > Gastropoda > Neogastropoda > Muricidae > Stramonita > Stramonita haemastoma. Next base: position 74,912,093 of record CM060316.1, on the reverse strand, counting down.
AGCTTTCTAAGTTGACAGCAAAATGAACCAGGCATTTTTGTTCAGAACCTATAAAGCTGTGAGTAATCAACAAGATGATATGACAGTTCTGAGGATTTGTAAGCATTTTTATGACCACCTTTCCATCAAGTCTTCAAAAAGAGAATAAAAGAAAAAGGAAACCTTTGCAGTTACCTTATTTTGAACATGTCAATACATCAAGTATATTTTCAAACATATGATCTCCGCTTACTATCCAAGGCAAACTTATTCTTCAATGAAAAATGAAATTTTAAAAAAAAGTATGACTATAAACATACAAAATGACACACATATCTGCTCATACACCACATCAAATAGGAGAAGAAACATAACACACACACACACACTCACACACAATGTATGCATGTGCATGATTGCACATGTGCTTGTGTGGGCTAGCGCATGCGTGCATGTATGTGTGTGAGTGATTGACTTTTGAATGAATTTCTTCTTTCCTTTTTTCTTATAGGTATGTTTTGTTTTTTAAGGTTGGCAAAATCATGTTAGTTGAATGATATTGGTGAATTTCTTTTTCCTAGATAGATGGCTTCATGAAAAAAAGCAAATCAATGCTTATTCGATGTACCACCTGGAAATAAAAATTTGACTTTGACTTTGACTTTCACACACACACAGAGTGACACACACACACAGTGACAGACACACACACACACACACACACACACACACACACACACACACACACACACACACACTCACTCACTCACTCACCACTGACACTAATCCACCAATTAACACATATTTTGCTCAGATCCACAGCTCATAACATTGACCATATCATGGCTTAGACTGACACAGAGATTAAATTAAAAAAAAAATAAAAAAAAGTATGACTATAAACATACATGCAAAAACATATATATATTTATTTAACATATAAAATTTTACAGCTGCACACAAAAATATTGCATGCATATGGATTTAAATCAATTCCCACCAACAAAAAAAAAAGAGGACAAAATATCATCAAGGCAACACAATACCCATGTATCCATTGGCTCACAACCATCGCACACATGCATGTTCTTTAGTTACACATAACATACCAGTACACATACCCATACTTCCACCAGTAATTTTTGCATGCACATATTCTGACCGAGAAGTTTACCCACGTAAGTAAAAATAAACAACCCTCTCCCTTCTTCTGGGCATCCAAGACAAAATACACATTTTTTTAATATAATGTATGAATTAAAGATTTCCAATACTTTACTGATGAACAATTTATTCTACAGACTATAATCTTTGCAAAAGTGATTATATTTTTACACGCACACACACACACACACATACACACACACTCACACACATATGCGTGCACGCATAATTATGCGCACGCACTGTATTATGTGCATGCACGCATGCATGAATGCACACATACACAGACACACATACACATACTCAGATACCCATGCATGCAAGTGCATGCATGCACACACACACACACACACACACACACACACACACACACAACACACACACACACACACACACACACAGATTATTAAATGAGTAACTACTGTGTGCAAACATTATTAGGTTTTTTCTTCAGTCTTTAAGTACAATTTTACACCGTACATCAAAACAAAATAATGTACAATTATTAATAACAGGAGTTTCCATTAATCAATAATCATATTCAACACACACACACACACACACACACACACACACACACACACACACACACACATGCACCCACACCCACACAATAACACATGTGATGTACACACACACACACACGCATGCATGCATGCACGCACGCACATAAACAGTAAAACACACATACACACACAAAACCTCAAACAGCACAACACACACACCAACAGACAGACAGACACACACACACACACACACCTCTCACACTCTCTCTCTCTCTCTACACACACACACACACACACACACACACACACACACACACACACACACACACACACACACACACACCGGGGGACGTGATAGCCTGGTAAGTCAGACTGATGTGCTAGTGATCTGATGACGGGCGGGTTTGAATCTCATTCAAGAGGATTTTTCTTCTGGAGTTAACATCAGTGCCGATTCTATTCCTCCCAAAAGTCCTTCAGATGAGACTATAAACCAAGGTCCACTGTGCAAACGCACGCAGAACATCTTATGCATGCGTTAAAACCTGTTGCGCTTTTCAGAAGAGCACGCCTTTGCGTGCCAGGTGGGAATGGATGACAAAATTTACAAAACTGCATGCATACACCATACAGAGACTGGTTGTAGAAAAGCACATGAGTGCTTATTCCATTATCCTCGAAATAAAAGAATTTTAAAAACACACAAAAAACCAACAAAACACACACACCACAACTTCTCCTATGTATCACCATCCTTTTCCAGACCAAATCCACGGAAGATAATTAACAGATGTAAGATGGAAATATTACCAAGACCAGACAAAAATTAACAGCCCACAGATTTGAGGCAGAAAAGCCACCAAAGGAAAAAAAAAAGTCTAGCATAACAGAAGGTACTGTGTAAAGATAAATGGATTTTAAATAAATGAATTAGATGGAACACACATACACACACATGCATGCGTGCACACACACACACACACACACACACACACACACACACACAACACACACACACACACACGGGATGCGATAGCCTAGTGGTCAGAACATTGTGCTCGCAATCTGATGACCTGGGTTCGATTCCCGTTCGAGGGGATTTTTCCCCTGGAGTTAACATCAGTGCAGACTCCACTCCTCCCAAAAGTTCTTTGGATGAGACTTTAATTTAAACTGAGGCCCTGTATGCAGACGCACGCAGATCTTGTGCACATGTTAAATCCTATTCCCCTTTTCATAAGAGTAGGCCATTGTGTGCCGGTGGGAACAGATGACAAAATTGACAAAACTACATACACACGGGGGCTGGATGTAAAAAAGCACACGAGTGCTCATTCCATTATCCGCGATATAAAAGAATAAATAATCTATAGAACACACACACACACACACAACACACACACACACACACACACACACACACCACCACACGAGGAATAGTAGTAGCCTTGGTATAGTTGATAACAAGACACTGTAGCTTATTTTGTAGAAATTCATGACTCCACTGGTGTTTTACCCAGAACAGAGTGTGTTGTTAATGCCTCAGCAGAGCAACTGAAGCCACTCAGTGAAGTAGGTGCCCTCCACAGTATTTACCAACTCAATATGTGCAAGTGGGGCTACAACACCACCACATATATCATCCACTTCACAGGCAGTGGAGCACTATTCACATCACCTACACTCTTTGTCTATATCTCCCAGTCTGCTCAGTGCAAGGCAATGACAGCATGAAGCACAGCCCTGTAATGCTGTCTTACAAACATGAGCACACCTAGTATGCAATCTATACATGTATATGTAATAGTCTGAATAAAGGTCACTATGCTGAGTCAGTACAATGTTCCTCTTCGAAATTTACACTTAACATGTCCCTGGTGTAAAGGGAGGAAGGGGGCTGAAGAAAGATATTTTCAAAGTAAATGAATAAGATAAACAAACAAACAATATCATGTTGAACAAAGAAATAATAACATACTCTAAAATTATAGCAATATGCTGACCATCAATTGATCATTAATGATAACAGATCTATAATAATGAAATATTAAATAACTATATATCTAACTACGCAGTAATGCTATTCATCTATGATCAACAGCAGTTGGGGACGGGATAGCCTGGTGGTCAGTGATGCGCTCATGATATGCTGACCTGGGTTTGAATCTTGTTCAAGGTGATTTTTCTTCTGGAGTTAACCTCAGTGCTGACTACACTGCCCCCAAAAGTCCTCTGGATCAGACTATAAACCAAGGTCTCATGTGGAGCGCACGCAGAACATCTTACGCACACGTTAAAATCTGTTCCGCTTTTCAGAGGAGTAGGCGATTGTGTGCTGATGGGAACAGATGACAACATTTACTTAACTGCATACACACAGGGACTGATATAAAAAAAGCATACAAGTGCTTATTCCACTATCCTTGAAATAAAATAAAAAATAAATAAATAAATGAATCAGATAAAAAAAAAGTTGAAAAAAGTGATAAAGAAATTCCAACATTATGGTATTGTGCCAATCATCAATGAAGTGATAGATGACCAAAATCTGAATCAAATGTCCTTCTACAGTCTACTAGTACTACATCAAGTGACAACGTGCAACGCAGTGAACCAACCAAAAACACAGATCTATAAAAAGACAAATGGAAAAAGGAAGGGAAAAAGAACTGTGCCCAATCCTATTCAGTAAGTGGTGCCTCATACCTTATCTTACAATGCCAAAAGAATTTTATCTCTTGCACAACCTGGAACAAACCCAGAATAATATTGATCTGCATATAAAGCATATAATGCTTAGTTCAAAACGGCTGGTGACAGCAGTATCCTTCCTTCCAAGTTCTCATAAAGACAGGGAGAGGGATCCAAAGCAGAAAGAAACAGAGAGATACTCAGAGACTGAGAGCGAGAGAGAGAGACTGAGACTGGGACTGGGAGAGAGAGACAGAGAACAGACGAGAAGAGAGACAGACAGAGAGAAAACACAGACAGAGACAGAGAGAAAGACATACAGACAGAGAAAGAGAGACTGAGACAGAGAGACCGAGACAGACTGACAGAGAGAGACAAGAGAGACAGACACACAGACAGACAGACACTGAGACAGACAGACACACAGAGCCAGAAACGAAAAAGTGACGGAGACACACACTAATACAGAAAGACAGGGAGACAAAAAGAGCAACAGAGAATGAGCGACAAACAAATAAGAGACAGGTCAACACAGTGAGAAAAAAAACCAAACAAACAAGCAAGCAAGAGAGAGACTAAAAGAAAAAACATCTATACAGAACGAATGAGTGAAAACAGTTTGGAAGACAACATTGTTGTCTTGAACAGTTACACCATTATAGTATAGAATACCAAAGCTGCCCTTTGATTGATTAAGCTATCCAGCATGCACCCAAAGCCTGACCATCACATGGGTTATGTAGATGGTAAGGCCATTACTTAGTGGGACTGAAGACTAAACATGCAACAGTTGTTTCTTGTAGACTATAATTATCAAGATTTAGAACAATATAGATATATTTTAAATGCATAATAATTGGCAATTAATGATGAATGTGGTCATGGATTAAGTTTGTGTGGATACTACCTGTTCAGGACTGCCAGCAGCAGACTCCTACGGCAACAATTCAGCACAAAAAAAAGAAAGCTTTTTTTCAACAAATAATGACAGTCATAAAGTGAAATGATTAGTTGTTACCGTTAGTAAGATACTATCTGTATTTTTGCCCCATAAGTCTGACATTTGAAAGGAAGCACAAACAAGTTATAACACAAAAACTAACACAGTGACTTACAGACATACACACACACACATACACAGACTCACACACAGACACAGAGTACATGTATGCACATGCACACTCCTAAAATCACACATCCCCACACACACCCAATGAATGACCTCAATAATTATGCAATGTATTATATACCAGCATAGCACAGTGGTTAATAGGATTGAATGTTTGCCAAGAGGTGTGGGTTCGTTCCCCAAAAGAAGCTTGTGTACTTTGAGGAAGTTTATTTGTCTAGCTGATCAACTCCTACCACACAGAGTTGAATGTGCTATGTGATTCATGGAAAGATTACATATATATAAGGTCATGAACTTGATAGAGCAACAAACCATGCTCACTCTACAAATGCAAATTAGGGTATTGTTCAAATTACCTGGCAAACAGGAAAGATTTTTATAGCTCAAGTCCATTTCACCTGGGATACACTATGAAAGGAAGTGTTCAAATACTACACTGTATAGTCTAGATCTGAAGAAATTATCATTTGATTTTAAATGTATCTGACACTTCTTTTTGTCCACAACATCACCACTATTATTATCATTGGCCATACCTACAGCCTAATCATGCTGTGCAGAATTTTTTTTGCATACTATGCTGTTTATTCATGACTCTCATGACCACAGGCTCAGTTTCCATTTCTCTTGAAATCACAAGTTTATACCGTGTTTTGAGTCAGCAGATTCATTCACAGGTCTTCTCATGAAAAGACACTGCATAACTATGCAGTAAGAATAGCTCATACTAGGATGCTTGAAATATTTTCGACTCCCCTCTCCCTTCTTGCATGCACAAACACACACCCAACACTCAGACTCCACAGTAAATTAACAGTTAACTGACAAACATCACCAAATCAACTGAAACTTACAGAAAATCCACCGCTTGTTTTTTGCTTGAAGAAATTGAGGCAGGAGAGGCAGCCCATCAGAACCAGGACCAGCAGAACAGGGAGGGCGAAAGCTGCCAGCACTGACACTGACAGTGACACTGTCATGTTTTCAATCATGGTGACGGCGGCCTCTGCTTTATTTTTACCCACTGTTGTCTGTTTTCAATTCATTTTCAGTGGTTCCTTCTACAGAATCTGCAAACATACAACCTCCTTTTTGTTTTTGTTTTTTCCTTCCTTTTTTTGTTTTTGTTTTTTAAAGTATCATGATAATTGATACAGTTCTAAACCATATGAAGTTACAAATTCTTAAAATCTTTAGGAGTAATTACAACAACTAATCATGTATACTCTTAACATGTAAATAGATTTGTTTTGATAAATTTAATAAAATGAAACCCTGAAATCAAAGATACAATGATGAAATGAAAACTAGAGGGAAAAAAAACAACAGAAAAATGCTTATCTTATGTAAAAAACAACAACAAACAAACAAAAAACATACTCTTTTATAAATGCAAAGTTTTGTCTTTTTTAAAGAAAAAGAAAAAAAGACTAAGATTTTAACTTGAAGCCTTACAGCTTTTGAAGAAAGAAACTAGACAAGAAGAGTATTGGAAATCCTTGTGATTTTAACTCAGCCAAAATTTTTCACTGGGTAATATCACACAATAGTTAGATCATATTATTATTAGTATTACTTGAATGATAAGTTTACAAAGGTGTTCCCATAACCTATGTGGTCACAGGGTGCGAATCCCCCCAGCTTCTCTAGGGGCCAGCATATTGAGGATGGCGCCCATCTCCTCTCCCTCGCTGCTTTACCTTCCCTGTCCCTAAAAAGGGCAGATACCCACTGAATGACTGATAGCTGAATGAACTGGGGGACTGTACTGAAGCCAATAACCATGCTCAATGCTAACCCTTAGCTTGGGGAACGGAAAGCAAGTGCTCTGACAACTGAGCTATACATCCTCTTGGGTAAAGGATACACAAGTCCAAAATCTGTCATTGGATTTAACATTATATCAAAAGTTAGAAACCACAGCACTTCATAAGAGGCTTGGTAAACTCTAAAGTTTTATTAGCAAGCATAGAAGAAGTTCATGATAATGTTCAATCATTTTTGAAATCTTTTCACTTTATCAGTTGGTACTTTTGATAGCCTTTTTAGTAGTTCTTATGTTCTGCCTCATGAAAACTGGAATTCATAAAATTTTTACCAATCCTAAAGGGAAAAAAAGCAAAAATATTATCTCTGGGGTATAATTTAAAAACTATTTTACTGTTTTAATCAGGATATCTATCAAGTGATGCTGAACTCTGAAAACGTATTCCAGTTGAAGTGGGAAGTTGAAATAATACTAGCACTCACTGATAGTACTACTAATATTGTAATAGTAGCCTGAAGTAGTGGTAGTTAAGTCTAAGCCTTGCAATTTAAAGTATGCCCTATTTTTTTTTCATGAACTAGACTTTTTTAAAGACAGCTTTGCTTGTACCATATAATTTATATATTTCCTTTAGTACATATTTATCAGTATACATGTATTTAACTCATTAGTCCTCACTCACAGAGCAAATATGAGTCTGAAAAAAAGTGAAACCTTGTACAGTTGTAGTTCTGAAGATTTCTAATAGTTCAATTTATGAAAGAAAAAGACCTGTTGTACTTATACTAGTCTGATCTTCGACAAGCTCAAAAAGGAATCTTTGCATAAAAATCTACCACACGCAGCCGACTGTCGCGTTCATTCAGGTGTCAAAAGTAAACAAAGCTGGACATAGTCCCACCTGTCCGGATTTCCCACCCGGAATTAACGTCCCCCAAAAAGTTAAAAGGATAAAATCAATTCGACACCTGTTGCAAAAAAGCAGAGATATAATGATATACAGACTCTTTGGAGCTACTACCTCAAACTACATGAAAATGAAAACATAAAGTCCTGAAACACGAAGAACCGGCAGTTCAAACCTTTAGAGGGCGGTGAACAAACGAGTGCTTCTGTAACAGACCAGTTTGAGAAAGAGGAGGCGTGTCTCAGCGATAATCTCATGTTACAGTCGTCTGCTGAGAGTAGAATGGCTCTTAGCATTACCATAAATATTCAAAAGAACTGACTGAAGTTTTTTCGAACAAAATCACGTCTGTTACAGAAAATATACAAGACGAAAACTTTTATTTAGGCTAGATACTACATGATTTCTGGATGACTTACTGTGTTGTTTTCTTGTTATCCCGATTGACGAGATACCTCGAGACCTTAACCAAGAACGGTATCCAAAATGGTGGGTGATCTAAAGGGAAAGTGAGACGGAAGTGACTTTCGATAACAACCAAGAAGTAAATCGTATGGCTTCGGTTTTGATGTCGGATGAGGATATACGGAGACGAAACATACGCTTGGTATGATGGAGGCAGGAAACGGGAGCTTTAATTTAGACGGTAAGAGTTTTACAGCTTTCGAAATACTAACGTGAAAAAACACTAGGCCTATAAAAAATAATCGTTACTACGTTAGACCACCTCAAAAAAGTAAGGTGATGTGTTGTTCTTTTAGGCCTTTGCAGAGTGGCACTATAAAACGACTCAGAAAAAAGACAAATCACACGTAAAGGCATTAAATGAGTAGATTATTTATATCTATAGAAATTCCATTTTGCCCCACTATCCCCAGCCTCCCTCCCACCTCAACCCATTAGGCTACCGACAATCTTGTCTCATTTCAGTCTTGACAAACAGGTTTGGCACTTCAGAGAACGTCACAATCTGTGTCGCTGTTTTTCTTTTACAAACTTAATTATACTCTGCCAGGGTGTATGGGTGAAAAAAATCATATTCAGATATATATTGCTAGATCTGTACTGTAATGTAATGCAGAACTCTGTGTATGTGTGCGTGTGGGTGTGCGTGTAGGTGTGTGGTGCGTGCGTGCGCGTTGTGGTGCATGCGTGCGTGTGTGTGTGTGCGCGCACGTGCATGCTTGCATGCTGTGTTGTGTGTGTGTGTGTGTGTTGTGTGTGTGTGTGTGTGTGTGTGTGTGTGTGTATACAACGTATGACTTGAGTGTGTTAATATGTGTGTGTCATCTGGTGTGTGTGTGTGTGTGTGTGTGTGTGTGTGTGTGTGTGTGTGTGTGTGACTGTGTGTGTGTGTGGTGTGTCACTGTGTATGTGTGTTATGTGTGTGTGTGTGTAGTCATGTGTGTGTGATATGAAGTGATACATACATGTTGATGCACAGACTCTGTGTCGTGTGTGTGTGTGTGTGTGTGTGTGTGTGTGTGTGTGTGTGTGGATGTATGTGTGTGTGTGTGTGTGTGTGTGTGTGTGTGTGTGTTGTGTGTGTGTGTGTGTGTGTGTGGTGTGTGTGTGTGTGTGTGTGTGTGTGTGTGTGTGTGTGTGTGTGTGTGTGACTGTGTGTATGTGTGTGTGTGTGTGTGTGTGTGTGTGTGTGTGTGTGTGTGTGTGTGTGTGTGTGTGCACATGTGGATGTTTGCATCCAAGTGTATCTTTAAAAGTTATTCATTTTGTTAGGCTTTTCTCATATCACTATCAGTATCACAGTACCAGTTGATATTTATATTTTTTATATTTATATATATATATTATATATATGCAATTCTTTCTACAATTATAGTCATAGGAATTTTTCCAATAATACAGAGCACAGTTTGGTGCTGTCATGACAGTATGATATTGGTAGCGGTTATGGTGCAAAAGCATGATTTCTTTGCTTGGTGGTAGGTCATGATGATCTGTTGGCCTGGGGGAAACTTTTCCTTGTACTTTATTGTAGTTTACTGTTTACTGTGAAGACTCCCCTCTCTCTCTCTCTCTTCCTCTCTCCTCTCCCTCTCTCTCTCTCCTCTCTCTCTCTCTCTCTCTCTCTCTCTCTCCTCTCTCTCTCTCTCTCTCTCTCTCTTCCCTCTCTGTCTGTCTGTCTGCTGTCTCTCTGTCCTCTCTCTCTCTCTCTCTCTCTCCTTCTCTCTCTCTCTCTGTCTCTCTCTCTCTCTCTCTCTCTCCTCTCTCCTCTCTTCCTCTCTCTTCTCTCTCCTCTCTCTCTCTCATCTCTCTCTCTCCTCTCTCTCTCTCTCCTCTCTCTCTCTCTCTCTCTCAACACACACACACACACACACCTAACAATTTTACAAGTGGGTGGACAAGTTAAGATCATTGTCACAACAGTGTCTACTTTTGTTTTTAATATTTGGCAGTTTTTATCTAATTGTTCAGGTCAACAAGCTCCGAAACACAATTTTCAACTAACATAGATGAGGTTGTTTGCAAACTTTTTTTTTTTAACAAACAATATGCCCTTAGCAAACTATATATATACACACATGTATAAAGTTATCTGCTTGCCATGGTTTTTTAAAGTGTAACACTAGCATCTTCAGGTTTCCAAGGGGAAAATTACGTAATCATCTTGATCTTACAATTACATGAAAAATATGTTTTGAGCAATGTCACTATACTGTAGTATACTATGTATAGTATTGAGCTGTTTATTCATTGTTGAGATGTATGCCATCATCATGAATGCATCCCATATCAGACAGTCCTGATTTATAATATTATTTACTATTTATAATTTAGTAAATTCTTTTTCTTCAGTTATCAATACTTTTTAATGTCACTGTTAGTGTTACTATGTTAGCAAATGGATCATTTAAATAAATAGAACAACAAATGAAACCTGTATAATTTGATACTTTGACTCTCTGAGTATCGCCTTTTCACTTTGAACTAGACTTGAAGACTTAGAACACTATTCGCAAGTCATTGATTATTATTATATTTATAATATTATTAAATGAAGAAAACCCAGAGTAATTGATCATATTTTCACATTGTGAAAGCAGCCACTTCATTATTGCTGGTTTAAAAAACGAAACAAAAAACAGTGGTTTTGTTTCTTTTCAGAGTATTATCTGGCTGTTTAATACTAATAATAGTCAGATTTTTTCCCCCTTGAGTTCTGTTTGTTTAGGCGAGGCCTTTATTTATTTTTTTTAGAATGAGTGGAGATGCTTTGGTTCAGCTAAGACCATATCATATTTGGTTTAAGTTTATAACTTATGGTGTAAAGTTTGGCCATAAAGGGTATTTTGATTATAAATATATCTATCTATCTAGATCTAGATAAATTTTGTCTGTGACTGACTAGGTTCAGTTTTTGCCTCAAGTGTGTTATCATATAAAATAAACTCTTGAAGTTGGAGCCAGCTTGATATGGGCAGATGAGCTGATCAGAACAATGCTGTAATGGATTTTTTTTAATTGAAATATGATAAATGCTTAATCAGTAATTGACTAATTCACTAATTGTATCCAAATTTGCCCAGGTGTCTAGTTTCTCCCTTACTCAAGTTACTGTTCATTCAAGACCCTTTTGTTCAGCTGTCCTGCTTTACCACCATGCATGTTGTGAATTTTAACATTTGTGCAGAAGAGATTTACCTCCAAATTCCACTCTCTCAAATTAAATAATGTATCTGTTTATGTCATATTCCCAAAAGATCAGCAAATAAATCATGAATGTAAAACTAAAACAGTAAAAGTAAAACTAACTAGTGCATAAAATTGTATATAAAAAAAGAAGAAAAAAATTCCTCATCCATAAATCTTATGGTCATGTGATTTACTATAGCACTGGAAAGAGCAACACATTTAACCATTAATCTAGACTCTGACAATGGCCACTGGCTGCACTACATAAATTTATGGATCATGTGATTTTTTTTTTTTTATTAATATTTATTTATCATCAGCTTTTGCTTGGTCTGTGTTGATTTTTGGGTGGTGTTTTTTTTTCAGACCTGACTGAAGATGAGCAAGAACTTCTGCAAAGAATTCAGGAGAAGAAAGCCCAGTTGATCTATGAGATACAGGTACAGTTCTTAAACTGCGTTTTTGTTTAGTTACTCATGAGAAAAGAGTGAAATTGTCATTTTTAAACACTAAAGCCAATTTACTTTGACTTGTGTGAATGTGCTCAGATGGTGGTTCAACTTGCTCTTTTTTTTTCTTTTTTTTTTAATTATTCCATTGCCACTTGATAAAAACATATATTATGTTTAAGTTGAAATCAGACATTGTAATCATATTTAAAACTTACAGAAAACTTTACACTTTAAAAAAAAGTTGTCACTTATCAAATGTCAGCACTCAAAATCTGTTGTGTTCTAGACAGAATGTGTGTGTGTGTGTGTGTGTGTGTGTGTGTGTGTGTGTGTGTGTTTGTGTTTGTGTGTTACTGTGTGTGTGTGACTGTGTGTGTGTATGTGTGATCATATGTGATAAGGAGATCATACAAGTATTGATTGTCTCTTAGATTCTACATTACTGACTTACCTTATGCTATGTTTCATTCCAGGAGTTGAAAAAAGAAATAGAAGATATCACAAGTGAATTGGAAGGCATTGACTTCGACGATGAAAAGTGAGTACTCTCTATACTAGAAACCTTATTGCTGTTTTTGTTGTTTATTCATTTTAATAGTTTTTGAATATTTCATTTTTGCTTCTTTCTTTTTAATTGTCCTGATATTTGTTACCAGTGTAACAGTATTTTTAAAGCTACCAGTTGCCAAATATTAAGCGAGCACTTGTTACTGCTACTAGTTGTATACTTTTTTCTGAGAGTTGGAGTTAAAAAGTTAAAGTCTGTCCCGAGCCTAAGGCTCATCAGGCGGTGCTTATCCCGGTTTCTGTGGCGTTAAGCGACTAAGAGTCATAGACTCCCCCCTGGATAGGATGCCAGTCTATCGCAGGGTTAACCCCCAAACAAAGTTGGTACCCCTTTTACACCTGGTGGGGTGAGAAAATAGCCGTAAAGTGCCTTTTCCAAGGGCACAACGCCATAGCCGAAAGCTGGGATCGAACCCGCAACCTTTAGGTTACGAGTCCAACGCCTTAACCACAAGACTACAGCGGCGGCGAGAGTTGGAGTAGTATGCTTTTTATTGTTTAAGACAAAGAATCTCATCCATCCCATGTGCAAACACTTGTAGAATATTTTGGTCACACATGGAAACTCCATCCATCTTCTGTAGAAGAGTAGGCCAGCTAGTTGGGTAAATGACATAAATGATGAATGTGCCCAACACTGGTTACATGTAATGATGTACTATGGGCCAAGATAGACTGCCTGAAAATTTCAGACTTCTGCCCCAACAACTTCTCAAGGAGTTAACTTAGAGTCAAGTAAAGTCCAATCATACAAAGAGAACTTTATAAGTCTTCTTTTGATTCATGTAGTTAAAATTACATGGCTGTAGAGTTGGGTTAAGAATTTTCTTATACCTTTCCACCTTATTCCGTCCCCCTTCTTGTACCCTCCCTCCTTTGTCTTGTCTCTTGTCTGTCTCTCTCTTGCTGTCTCTGACTCTCTCTCCCTCAGACAGACACACACAGACACACTCTCTCTCTGTCTCTCTCTGTCTCTGTCTGTCTGTCTGTCTGTCTGTCTGTCTGTCTTGTCTCTGTCTCTGTCTCTCTCTCTCTCTCTCTCTCTCTCTCTCTCTCTCTCTCTCTCTCTCTCTCTCTCTCTCTCTCTCTCTCTCTCTCTCTCTCACACACACACACACACACACACACACACACACACACACACACACACACACACACACACACACACACACACACACACACACACACACACATTGATTCACTCTGCAATACCAATATACTGTGAATCAATAGTTTCATTCATCCACTGAAACCTTTTCGGCAGTCTTTGTTCTGAGCATGACCAGCCTAGGAAGAGGAAAACTTCTAACAAGAAGAGAGCAGTTTTTGACAGTGACATTCATTGTTGTTGTCACTCCCTGTCAGTGCTTTCACTAACTAAAGACTTTTGTTCTCTGCTGATATTACAGTGAGTGAATTCATGCAATGCAACTATTGTAAAATTACTGTGTTTAACTCTACATTGCCCGAGTTAATA
>CM060316.1:74887796-74890296 GCA_030674155.1 Stramonita haemastoma | reverse complement strand
TGTCTTCCTGTTGGAGCCAGGGCATTGGCACACTTTTTTTTGGCTTTTTGTTGTTGTTTTTTGCAACAGAGGGAAATGTTAATATACTGCCTACAAAAAATACTGCCCATTTTATGTGACTTAGTTTTCAGTTATTGTCTCCCAGAAGTAACTGAAGTACTCGAAGTCATTCGGACACTGCACCGCTTTTTTTTTCCAGGCAGTGTGTCCTGGGTAAGTTACTTAAATCAGGTTGAGCCTGTCCCTCTCCTTACTTAAATCAAGTTGAGCCTGTCCCTCTCCATACTTAAACCAGGTTGAGCCTGTCCCTCTCCAAGTAGCAGGGTGTATGCCGGGTGTGTTTGTATTATCTATCCCACCAGCTATTGTCAGCTTACTTTTCTATGAAATATAGATAGGGTTTTAATGTGTTTTTTAAGTGTTCTGCATGTGTTGCCTCATGAGACCTTGGTTTAATAACATAGTCTCATCCAAAAGACGTTCATGGAAGAGAAATTTTTATCAGGGGGAAAGTATTCGCAAATGGACACCACAGCAGAGAATCTTGCTCTAAGTTATCGTCAGATCATGAACACGATGTTTTGACCACAGTGTTTACCCCACTCCCCATCCCCCTAGGAAAAGAATGTCTTTGAGTAGAAAAAAAGTATGTAATCATTTTCAGATATATAATCATGTGACCACTGTGGGGAGATGATCTTTTGAATTCTGATTAAAAACTTTAAAAAATATTTTACTGCATAGTCAGCATTTGCGCTTTGCTGAGACTATTAAAGGAGTACATGTTGTTTTTCCCCATTCATTTCTGATCCTTGGTATCTTTCCATGGCAACCGCACAAAAAATAGGAAGAAAAAGAAGGAAGGAAGGAAGGAAGAGAGGATGGGAGAGATGAGATAGGAATACAGCAGAGGGTAGATACAGTGGCCAGATTCGGGTGTTTTATAACTCATGTCAAGCTCTTGTGTCTAAATTAGTGGCTGCTGCTACTTACTGTATCCCAAGAGCCTTCTCCATCCCCATCCCTCCTCTTGTCTGTGAAACACTTGGGTCCTGGACTGGATTTGGCGCATCACATTGCCATTGGTGTGTGAAGCAGAGGAGAACTAAGTGAACAGTCTGACTGACTGAATGACCGACTGACTGACTGACTGACTGACTTCTCTCTTAACTTTTTGACGACTGGCTGGGTCACTACTGTGAATTGCTAAGGCAATGTGTTGTGATAATTAGAACCTGGTGGAGCCCATCCCTCTCTGTGTAGCAGAGTGCATGCTGGGTATATTTATATTATCCATTCCATCAGCCATATCTGGCGTACTCTACTACAAAAGGTGGATATGGTTATATTAATATACACTCAGAATGTTCTGCATGCAGTCACACTCTGGACTTCCCGTTAAAGTACTATCTCATGGGCCTTCAGGGGAGTGGAATCAGTGTCAGTGTTAACTCCATGTGAAAAATCCCCTTTGAATGGGCACCTAAACAGTGACTGAAACCCGTGCCCTCACATACTGTCAAATAACAAGTTTGACTAACAATGCTATTC
The DNA here is from genome assembly GCA_030674155.1 of Stramonita haemastoma. Lineage (NCBI taxonomy): Eukaryota > Metazoa > Mollusca > Gastropoda > Neogastropoda > Muricidae > Stramonita > Stramonita haemastoma. Next base: position 74,888,745 of record CM060316.1, on the reverse strand, counting down.
CTATCCAATGGCCTATGTACAACATAAAATTGTGGAACTATTATTTGTGCACATAACACAAACCCATGAGAGGTACTTTGCATTCTGACATTACATACATTTTTTGGTTTGCTAGTGGTGTCAGAATTTGGTAAGCATGGCACCAGTGAAGGGAGTATAAAATAACACAAATTCGTAATCACCCGGCAGGCCTCACAGCCTGGAAAAAAGGGGGGGAGGGGGAAGTAATTCATGTAGATCTAGTATTTTTTGTGCCATTTTTTGGTGTCTGTAGAATAAAATAAAAAAACAACCTCCATTGTTAATGCCAGGAGGGAGGTGATGGGGTAGACAGACAAAGAAAAATGGTTGACAGACAACATAGATAGAATCCAGTGATGTAGGAATACATATATGTGGAGACTAGGCGTTTGGGCACACAACATAAATGGAAGATTTGAATGATCATTCTGTACATACAAGGTGTCCAATATAGTGTTATATAGTTAATAGTATTCCCATCCGGAGTAAAAGAAACATCAACAAAGTGTGAGCAACGGGCACAGCTTCAACATTTTTTTTAATTGGTCTCGACCTTATTTATTTCGCCGGATAGCTAGAGGACGCGAGGCCCAGAATCCGTCTCAAAGTACATCACCACCCCATAATGAGACATACGCGGTCCCCAACCATTCAACTGACACCTTGTTCAAAATTAACACCCCCCAAACCGTTTGGGTCTGTGCATTATTAAAGGAAAAAAAAAAAAATCTTCTTGTGCCGCCGGAGATAAAGTACGATTATTATGTTTTTATTAATCGCTATTATCTAATAGACCTTAAAAATTGATGGAAAACGCCCACAAAGCCAGTTCATTTTCGCTTAACCCATGTTTTTTATTGCACGAACGATCGTCCCGTAATGAAATGATTAAACTCAGAAAGGGATGGAGGGTGGGGGGTTGGGGGGT
>CM060316.1:74860728-74887696 GCA_030674155.1 Stramonita haemastoma | reverse complement strand
TTTTGTTTGTTGGCTGGTTGATTTGTTGGTGGGTTTGTGTATTTTTGTTTTGGATTGGTTTTGGTTTTGTTTTGTCTTTGTTTTTGCTCATTTTTGTTGGTGTTTTTTTCATTTAATATTTTTTGGAATTTTATTCAAAGAATGATGAATTAAATGCAAGGACTGAATTCTGATCTTTGACTTATTTATCTGCCTGTTGTGAGTGTTTTTTTCTGTTTTGGCTGTAATAACCTACTAGTTTGTCAACGTTAATGTTTTATATCATGAACTGTATTTTGCATGTTGGTGATGTTAAATGCTAGAGATCAATAACACTGAGAGAGAGTTGATATGTTTAGTCATATTTAGAAGTAGCAGCCTTTGTGTGGTCTTAGCGCTCGGTGGGGCTAAAAAACGGTATAGATTTTGAAACTTTTGGCATCAGCAAATAGAAGTTCATTGAATCACTCTGTGGCTCCCCTTTCCCATTGAAGGGAATGCTCGAGTCAATCAGAGACAGACAGACAGACAGACAGACAGACAGACAGACAGACAGAGAGCGTCTGTCTGTCTGTCTGACTGTCTGTCTGTCTGTCTGTCTGTCTGTCTGTCTATGCGTTTCGTATCTTCTTTACCTCCCAATTTGTTCGTTTTGTTAGCCCAGACACTTGGGTGTTTTGTTGTCTCTCCCCCCCCCCCCCCCCACCCCCCTCTCTTTTTTTGGTTGTCTTTTTTTCCCTTTCCATCATTTTTTTCTCCTTTCATCAACTTTTCTGACTCTCGTTTCTTTTCTTTTTTTCTTTCTTTCTTTTGTTCCCACCGGCTTTTACAGCCTGTGTGTCTACTCCCTTTCATTTTTTTTCTGTCCCTGAACCCCGGTCCTTCCTCCGTGAACAAGAATGGATGTGTTGTTGCACCTCCATCTCGGGGGATTCTAGCCCTCAGCAGGAGCTGGTCTGTGTGGGAGAGGGGTCTCAGCTGGTGGCCATCCTTATGATCTATTGACCAGGGCAGGGCACAGCCTCCTGCGGGCATTTCGGAAAAAGCTGCAGAATGCTGGTAGGGGGGACGGTGCCAATTCGGACGCTGTGTCAGCTCCAAAGGTCACTTTGAGGACTGTGAGCAAGGGAATTTGTGGGCTAAGAGTAGAGGTCTGACTTCAGTATTTTTGGACAAGGTTTAGAGTTCGCGTCTTTGTCAGAATGTAGAAGGTTAGACTGTATTTTTGAATCGCAGATTTCGTCTCGTTTTATGCTCGGGTATCATGTAATTGTGTACTTTTCCTTTTTAAAGGGAATATTCTTCTAGTAATACACACACACAACACACACACACACACACACACACACACACACACACACACACACACACACACACAACACCACACACACCACACACACACACACACACACACACACACACACACACACACACACACACACACACACAACAAACAAACAAACAAACAAACAACAAATGCACACACCATCTCTCTCTCTCTGTCTCCCTCTCTCTCTCTCTCTCTCTCTGTCTCTCTCTCTCTCTGTCTGTCTCTCTCTCATGGCCTTTCAACCCCAACAATCATGTTCTCAGTATCGCCTGCCCAGACTATGTGACTAGCTTTGATAGCAGTTGATTTAAATTATAATAGCACCATTCAGTTAAAAGCAAGCAGAAATGTATAGCCAGGTTTAAAGGTAATGGTCTGTTTGTTGCTGTATATTTTGTATTTTGCTTCCATCTGTCTTTCCGTCTAACTTTCATGTGCCCCCCCCCCCCTCCTCCATTCTCTCTCTCTCTCTCTCTCTCTCTCTCTCTCTCTCTCTCTCTCTCTCTCTCTCCTCTCTCTCTCTCCGCCTTTCCCCTTTTCATGCGAACGCGCACTCAAATGTTTGAACTTTAACCTGAGCGTCATTTTAAGGTCCCCAATTGTTCCATCAGCGTCGCTGCAGGTCACACACTGCGAAATGCAGTTGATAGATAGGCCAGCAGCCTACTGTGGCATTCATCGCCCAACAGCAATAGGCAGAGAGACTGCATGGAATAAAACTTAACTAGGAACAGCCGCAACGGCCGTGTTCTGTTTGTTCTCTCGCTCCGTTTCCATCTCTTCTCTTCTTTTCCACAAATAAAACTAACATAAATCTGATGGTGGCATTGGGCACATCATTCCGGCGTACCTTTCTTTCCATGGCAAGTCATGTCGTGGCGTCACTCCATTCTGTGCTGTTTTTTTTATAATTATTATTTCTTGGGTCTGGTTGACGCTGGGATTTATGATAGGAAGTTTTAGAGTACAACCCTGTCAAGTAGTCCCAAAGCGCATGTATTTCCATTTGTTTAGTAGAATAATTACATCATCCTCATCACTACTGGTCACCTTGCAATAAAAAAAAAGGTCCGATTTGGTGACCCCAGATGCTCTGAACTCATGGTGACCTCAGTTTCGGTTTTCCCCATACACTTCAGTGCCTGTGGTGAGTTTGTGCCAAAGACTTTGGCCACACCAGGTTTGTGTCTCACACAGTCTGGCTCTGCTACTGAGCTGTTACTGTCGTCAGCAAGAGGCTTAGTATGTGGCGACCTGCGTATGTTAGCTGCCAACAAACACTTCTGGACACCGTCAAAGTGACCAAGCAACAGTGTAGGGCTTCTCTGGTTGGTGGGCCCGTGGCAACCTCATGCTCACTGTTGACTTCTGACCCTAAGATTGTGACATAGCGAATGCGTATATGGATGGGATGAAGAGTGTGAAACGAGCGGCATGGGAACAGTAGGACAGGAACGTCACAAAAGATAAGGCAGCAACTCCAAGAAGAAGAAGAAGAAAATCTCAAAAGATAATTGAATAGAAAGTATTCATAACTCTCTCTCTCTCTCTCTCTCTCTCTCTCTCTCTCTCTCTCCTCTCTCTCTCTCTCTCTCTCTCTCTCTCTCTCTGTGCTTGAGAGAGAGATATAGGGGGGGGGGGAGGGTGATGGGTGCGCACATGAAAATCCGTGGGTACATGTGTGTGTGTGTGTGTGTGTGTGTGTGTGTGTGTGGTGTGTGTGTGTGTGTGTGTGTGTGCATTGTGGTGTGTGTTATGTGTGAGTTTGTGTTTGTGTGCACCACACTGGTGTCGGTTTGTGGAGGGCTTTTTCCGCGAACAAGCATGTACACTCCAAAAGGAGCAATGGAGAGACAGAAAGGTCATGACCTTAATCTTTCCAACCACCCCAATCGTCCCCTCCCATCCGTCCATTTCGCTTCCTTATTATAGGTATGCGTGAGTGTGCATCTCTCTCTCTCTCTCTCTCTCTCTCTCTCTCTCTCTCTCTCTTCACACGACCAGCATCTTTCCTGTGCGTTGGTAATGTGTCTGGCGTTGGTGAAGTGTGTGAATGGATGACCCCCACCCCACCTCCGCCCACTGCCTCCTAGCTTTATCCCCCCCCCCTCTCCCACTCCTCGCTTTTCCAGCCTATTCCTTGACCCCCCCCTCCCCCAGCAAGTCTAGCCAGTAGCCTAGTCAGTTTCTATGCTCACTTCACTGTGGGCCTACTATCTTCGCCAGTGTCCTTCCTCCCTTTATCCTTCTCAACGAAGAAAGACATTCATGGTGCAGTTCTACAGAAAGAAGTTTCGTTTGTTTATACCGACAACTTTTGTTGTTGATGTTTTGTTGTTGTTGTTTTTTACGCCATTCAGTGGCGGTGTGCATGACAGTTGACAGTGATTTGTTTCACCTGTGGAATATAGATCTCTGTGTGTGCTATGAACTGTAGGGTCTGCTGTGGAGATTTTGAAGTGTAGCAGACGTAAAACAGGTGAAAATGTTGAATTTCTGTAGGCCTACTAAGTTGAACTGAAGGCTAGCCTAACACAAAGTTAGGCCGGACAGCAACATTCACCGTGCGAGATTTTCTTTCTTGGCCTGTCGGGTTCTGATATCTGTTTTGTGGTCGGTGGATATGACATGTGGTGATGCTAGCCTATTGACGCAGCGCAAGGATATGGCTCAGGCCTAGTTACCGGTTTTACCGCGAGGCAGGCCCCCACACGCGATCCCTACCCCAGGATGGACCTGTTTTGTCTGGGGTCTTTTTGGAGAGGGTTTTTTCCTGCTTGTTGGCTCTTTTCTATTTTTTTCCCCCAGAGCTTTTTTTAAATTTTTTATTGTGGAAATGCTTTGAGAATCATTATCAAAAAGGATCTCCAGCCTTAGCAGTTTTGAATGATGTAATTTAGTGAAAAGTGGTGGGCAGAAGTTCCAGAGAAAAAGGCTAGCTCTCTCTCTCTCTCTCTCTCTCTCTCTCTCTCTCTCTCTCTCTCTCTCTCTCTCTCTCTCTCTCTCTCTCTCTCTCTCTCTCTCCACACACACACACACACACACACACACACCACACACACACACACACACACACACACATAGACACAGACACAACACAGACACACACACAACACACACACAACACACACACACACACACACACACACACACACACACACACACACACACACACAGGGGCTACTTAGCCAGAACTTCAGTCAATTAGCCAAGGCAAAAGTGTCCTTTTGTGACACCAACAGAAAGCTGTTCCCAGTACCTGTGTTCTAGCTGCCCTGCTCTTCTAGGAAAAATAGATGGTCATGATGTTCAAGATGTGTATGTTAGCAATGGGATCTCAGGTTATACTCATAGTCTTTTAAGACTTTCAGGGGAATGGAGGTGATACCAATATTAACTTCCATTGAAACTAAAAGTGTCCCCTTTTAGTTTCAGAAATGGACACCATAGTGCTCAGAGAGTTGAATCCTCACCCCCAGCAACCAGATTACAAGTTCAATGCTATAATGTAATATAACCTCTAACTCTAAGCTACCCTACTCCAAAAAGCCCACAATATGTGAGGTAAAAACTCTGTGATGATGCATACACCTCACTGATCTCAGGTGCACCACGGCAGAGCTGTAACTAAGTGTAAGTACTATGGCTTGGGACACTTAGTCATTCCAACCAAAGTGTTTTGTTTCCTCTTAAAAAAACAAAACAACAACAACAAAACTGTGCTCCCTCAGCAGAATGAAAAGCAGCTTGCCTACCTCAGCAACAAAAATGCTGTCTTCGGGAAAAAAATATTTTAGAAGTTACTGTCATTGAATGTTCCCCAGCTTAACACCCAGAGTGCCAGCCAGAATGCACTTTGTCTCACTTGTCACACCTGAGAAACACTGTGACTGTCAGACCGTAAACTTGTACACTCTGGATGAGAAGTTTATTTATGGCTGTTTTCTGTGACTGTGATACATCATACAGGCAGACAAATTGTGCGTGTGACTTCAGAGGATGTTTATTTTTCTCTTTTACTGGTAAATTCAGTCAGAGCCTGTTAATGTCATGGATGAAGACTTGTAAAATGCAACATGCCATTTTACTTTTTAATTTTAGAGCTTAACATCAATTACTGACAAAGTTTTGTGGGAAATCAAGTAAAAAATATACAGTTTAAATCTTCACTTGAGCCAGTAAGGAGCAAGCAATTACAGAGGAAAACAAAGCCGGTGCTGTTTTAGAACATGTGTGTTTCTGAGTTCAGTGAGGTAATCAATACTGCTAATGGCGTAATGTTGTCCATTTTGAAATCACAATGATTTTTCAGAAGTGTGTCTCTTCATATATGACAGCAGTTTCTCAGGTTGACGTTCAGAGAACTTTTTGATGGATTTATGAACATCTCCTCTGTTGAACAGTTACATGTCGTGTCATGTGAAGTGACAATTAATTGTGAATCATGTGCACCACACAAATGTGACCTTACGTCTGTGCTCTGTGTGTGTATGAATCAGGTTCATTGTGATGCCTACATCCGGCAGTAAGACTTTGACACTGGTTACAATATTTTCTTCCTTAAAAAAAAATATCAATGATACCTTTCATTGATTATCTTGGATTTTTGGAAGCCAAATTTTCCTTTGCACGGAGCAGGATCAGAAAATGCTGACAGAAAACAATGAGGTAAAGATTCTGGATATAAATAATGTAAAACCCAACCTTTTTGTGCGTGCGTGTGTGTGTGTGTGTGTGTGTGTCACTGTGTGTGTGTCACTGTGTGTGTGTCACTGTGTGTGTGTCACTGTGTGTATAGGCCAACGATTCCTCTCTCTCTCTCTCTCTCTCTCTTCTCTCTCTCTCTCTTCTCTCTCTCTCTCTCTCTCTCCCTGCCATATTTTGCATTCAGAAGCTGAGTTCTCACACACGAGTTCACTGCTCTCCCTCCACTGGATTTCATCATCCCATCAGATTCAGGATTGAACCAAAAAGCAGTTAGTTTTAAATTTATAAACACAATAAATCATTTTTAAAAATACTTTCAAAATTGTACCCTGTGGACTAAGATCAGAAAACAAACAGTTATTTGAACATACATGTGTACACATTTTTTTCTTTACCCCCTATTTTTTATGTGTGTGTGTGTGTGTGTGTGTGTGTGTGTGGTGTGTGTGTGTGTGTGTGTGTGTGTGGTGTGTGTTAAGTAGCACTCACTCTTCACTTTTCCTACTTGTCATTTCTCTTTTTCTTTTATTCATGTTTGTTTCAATGTATTGACGTTGTTCTGTTTTGTGGTTGGGGGGAGGGGGGTGGGTAAGGAGAAGTAGGAAGGAATGGGTATGGAAATGTCATGCATTAAGGAATGTGTGATTGGAGTGCAATTCTGTCTGATTTGCAAAATCTGTGTGCAATTTGGCAGATTTGCTGTTCAAATATATTCCTTTCCTAAAAAAAATTCAGTTGGAGTTCCTGACCCTTTCCTGCTGTCAAGTGCTGCTCTTTAGGTTTTGTATCAATTGTTGTTTGTTTGTTGTTGTATTTTTAAAGGATGGGAGGATATTTATGGTATCAAAACTATCATTTAGGAAAAAAATTACCTTTGTGTGGAGAAGTTACAAATAAATTATTATAATTTATATTACTTAGACGTTGATGTAATGAACTATTTTCTTCACACCCCATGTAAGAGGTGTAATCTTGAATACTTCAGTTTTACAAAGTTTCTATCTAAGAAGAGGGGAAAAGTCCTCTACTTTCTCAATGAAAACAGCAGCAGTCAGCACATACAGATGTGTGCTCTGCAGCTCTAGACAGACTGAAGGGCAGTGGTATGGTAGACAGACAGACAGACAGACAGACAGAGCTGTCATTGTCCAGGGGTCAGCAGAGGTCAATCCACAGGGCAGGCAGGAAATGCCACCTCCTCCATTACCTGTCAGTCACTGACCACGGCAGAGGGAAACTATGTCCCTGCCACCACACTGCTGTACAGCCCTGACTTCAAAGAGAAAGAGAAGGGTTGGGAAAGAAGTGAGGGTGTCCTAGGGGAGAGAGAGGGGGAGGGGGAGAGAGACAGAGAGAGAGGAGAGAGAGAGAGAGAGAGAGAGAGAGAGAGAGAGAGGAGAGGGGGGGGGGGGGGGAGGGAGAGAGGATATACATATATATGTATATATATATATGCCAGATGGTAGTGTCTCACTCTCAGGTATGTGTGGTGTTTGTGTGAAAAGCAAAACCCAAGTGAATATATTTCCAGATCTTGATACATTGAATTTAAGCAAACAATGCGTTTCATCAAGCCGTTCATCTAAAAAACAAAACAAAACCCAAACAACCCCAAACCTAAAACACAGACAAGTGTGTGTGTGTGTGTGTGTGTGTGTGTGTGTGTGTGTGTGTGTGTGTGTGTGTGTGTGTGTGTGTGTGTTAGAAATGAATGGTTTGGGCAGAGCTCTAGCTCCATGGATAAGATTGATATTTCCAGAATGGCAGAAGGCAGTAGACAGGCATATGGGAGAATCAGAGCAGTGGCTGTCCTGAGTGATGTATAAAGAGGTTTTAGTCTACTTTCAGAAAAGCCATAATTATTGATTATTGTTTAAAATATCAGTCGGTGTGGTCACTGAGTGACCACCAACCTTAAAGATCTGGTAAAGTAAAAAGGTGTCCCATAACCTATATCAACTGTGGTTGTATGGGAGCAAGGCATCAGAGACCTCACTTCTCCATGGGCCAGCATATTCTTTTGTGTTTTTTTTTTAATTATTCTTTATTTCAAAGATAATGGAATAAGCACTTGTGTGCTTTTTACATCCTAATGTGTATGCAGTTTTGTAAAATTTGTCATCTGTTCCCACTGGCACACAATGGCCCACTCTTCTGAAAAGCGCCCATTTCCTCTCCCTTGCAGCTTTACCTTCCCTGATCCCAAGGAGGGCGGAACCCATTTACAGCTGGGTGAACTGGGGGACTATACTGAAGCTAAAGTGTGCAAACAGTCACCCATTTACTTGGTAACCATGGGCGATGCAGCTTAACATTGGCTTGGGAAAAGCGGGTGCTCTGACCTCTGAGCTATCCCTTATGGTCCCCTGAAAATCTTATTTGACAGAAAAAGGACTGGGTTGGGGAGAGAGGGAAAGAGAAAAGATGTGAGGGATGGGGTTTAGAAGGGGGGGGGAGAGAGAGAGAGAGAGAGGGGGGGGGGGGGAACCTGGTAAGTTCTGCACTAAAAGAAGACTATATACTGCATCATGGCTTATTTCCAGGCAGGTCTTCTTGGGAAGAAAGTTTCACCATAAAATGGCACCATTCATTTTCTGTAGACAGATTTCTACTAGGGAAGTGTTGAGGGAGGGAGACAGAGGGCTAGACAAATAAAACTGTGGGCTGACAGTAATGCAGAACAAACTGGCAATATTGCAGAACGTACAGGGAATTATCATTCCTCAATTGCCAGGCTTTGGCACATGCCTGACATAAACAGAAGAATCTGGTGTACAGCTGTTCAGTGGAGTTTTTCAGTGACTCCAGGGAAGAGAAAGGAGGAAAGGAAACTGAATTTACATGTAATAATGTATACAAAGATGTACACATTGGACATGGGACCTTGGATTATTCATTAATGTCATGAAAGACCATCACCCAGATCACCACCCATTTAATTGATTCATGGTCTTATGAGAAAAAAAAAGGGGGGGGGGGGGGGGGCGCAGCATCAGAGAGGATCTGAACCATGGCTTCCTCACTTTGTAATCTATCCAGAGTGTGTCATCTCTGGATCACCAAACAATGAACAGTCTGGTTATGTACAATTAATTATGAAAATTATTTCCAAACACCAGGATAAACTCGTAACTGAAGAGAATGAACAGTCTTCATTGATCTTCTCTTGCAGACTTACTAACTCTCATACTACAGTAGGCCTACTTGTAAGCTTTCAGGCATATGATAAGTAACAGTTTAGTCCAACAACACTAGAGCTTTATCAGAGATGTGTGGCCCAGTTGTCAGTTATCAAGTGCTAGATATCGGTCACCAGAGGCCAGGACAGAGGCTGACAGGTGAGACAGGGCAGGCTTTGTGCTTGGCTGGACACACAGCTCAATCCATAACTCAGGTTGACCACTAGATGTCAGACAGTCACTGACCAACTGTCAGCTTTCATCTGTGTTTTGTCTTGTTGGGGAAGAGAGAGAGAGAGAGAGAGAGAGAGAAGAGAGAGAGAGAGAGAGAGAGAGAGAGAGAGAGAGAGAGAGAGAGAGATCCATGCCTTTCAATTTCATCAGCCCTCTCTGAATCATGTGAGAAAGAGGAAAGATCATCTTTTACAATACACTGTCATGAATGGAAATATTAGTGGGTTGGGTAGTGAAAACATGATTTTTTACCCTGGCTTTAGACAACCAAAACTTCAAACCTGCAATTTAATTAAACAAAAAAGTACAAGGTTTGTGCTTAAGCTTTACAAATTACAGAACTTCCATTGAATAACATGACAAAAGGCTGAAGAGTGAAGTACATAAAGTTGTTAGGGTCAAAGTATTGATTGTGAAAATTTTGTTACGATAAAATTTCATCATGAAAGCATATAAAATGACATTGTGGTCTCAACATTTTTTTTACTGTTCTCTAGTCATGAACTGGTAAAGGTAGTCAGGTTTGATCCAGTTCCCCATCCCTTACCACAAGAAGTATTTTTGGCCTACATTCATATTTTCAAAATCATAACTAAACAAGATTATGTTAGATTATGAAATTTTTAAAAACTGTCCCTGACCTCTCCCCCCCCTCCCCATTCCAAAAAAAGAGAAAATAAAGGGAATCGTACAAATCCTGAAGTGTTTCATGAACATCAAACAGGTCAAAAGTGGTTGACTTTGAAGTAGATATTATGTTTAATAGATTTAACAATAATTCTGGACAAACCCATACAGCAAGTGATAAATTGGTAAGAAAAAAAACATTATTTTTGCTCATGTGAATTACTTAAAAACATTTTTTGTAATCTATTTGCTCATTAAAAATTGTGGTTAAAAAAGGAAGATTATTTAATAGGGGATAGCCGATTAAAAAAACAAACAACAAAACTGAATATAACAAAATGCACATGAAATAATATAGAAGATGACCTTTTGACTAGAAAAACTGCCATAAGATACAAGACTTAGGGATGGCCTCCACTGTCTGTGACTGACAGGGCTATTGTTGGTGGTGCCCAGTGGTGGTCGTTCAGATTATGCTTCATTGAGCCAGGTCCTTTCACTGTACCTGACTGCCCACTGAGAACCTGTGTGGCCCTACCATGTGGTTATACCACAAGGGCTTGGTATGGGGAGAGGCCTCCAGGAACTTACTGTCTTGCCAGAATTGTTCCCCCTCCCCCCTTAAACAAAAAATCCCCCCCTTCAAAACAAGCAAGAATTTTTCTTGTTCTCTCCATTAATGACTGAACAAAGGGAATGGTGGCTGTGTGTGTGTGTGTGTGTGTGTGTGTGTGTGTGTGTGTGGTTGTGTGTTGTGTGTGTGTGTGTGTGTGTGTGTGCACGCGCGTGTGTGTGCGCATGTGCGCGCGTGTGTGCGTGCGCCCGCATGTGTTCATGATCATAAAACCAATCTTTTTGCATTAGCATGAAGATTTTTGAAGTGCAAGTGAACCATTACCAAAAATGGCTGTTAACAAATATTTATGATATCAGTAATTATAATTTACTAATAGGCAAGTTTAAATCATCTATGCTAAGAAGTAAGATAGATTGGATTTACACTGTGAAAATGTTCTTTTGTTTTACTTTTTAGTGCCCATTGTGCAGAGAGAGAGAGAGAGTGTGTGTGTGTTATGTGTAGTGTTAAATTTTAAATGTGCTAGGTTTTAGAACCCAAATTCTCAATGGACAATAGGAAGGGGGCTGAGCGCAATACAGAAAGTATGAAAAACATTTGAGATACACAGTAGAAATATTACCATGACATATCATCATCATGTCACATAGTAAACACATTATTAGGTAAATTGAAGATGAAATAACAGCCACAGTACCAGTTCGTTATGGAGAACTTTAGTTGATCATACAACTTACAAGATATGCAATTTATAAAGTAGAACTTTATGAAACATTGGTGTTAAGATTTCTTTTTTTGACAGTTTAGCTACTGACGTGATGCTTCCTTTAAATCAATGTGTTCTGGAGATCATTCATTCTCATGCAAGCATTGACAGAAAAGGTTGGGGACAGAGAAAGAGAGGGTGGGGAACTGAGAGAGACTCAGAGAGAGAGAGAGAGAGAGAGAGAGAGAGAGAGAGAGAGAGAGAGAGAGAGAGAGGAGATCCGGAAAGGATGGAGAAGGGGAGTATGGAAAGCTACACTGTAATGTGATTGCCACAAAGGATGCAGCAGCAGCACGCATTCTCACGGTAACATGACAGGAGCAGGCCACAATGCCGTGGGAGACACACTGCTATAATCACCAGGCTAAAAATTGTGCATGGTAGTTGGTGTGCTCCGAGTGGCACAGTGAGTGCTCAAAGACCAGGTTTAAAGTGTAGGCCTTGCCTGGCCTGTCCCTGTTCACTGTATTCAGTCATTTAGAGCTCTAGGAGGGGGGGATGGGGAGAGAGAGAAAGAGGGAGGGGGAAAGAGGGAGGGGAGAGAGAGAGAGAGAGAGGAGAGGGAGTGTGAGGTGGTGTGTGTGTGTGTGCCACACTGATAGAAAAAAGAATAACAGAGGAGCAGAGTGGGGTGGGGGCTTACACAGAGGTGATTAAAAAAAAGAAAAAGAGGGGACAAATTGCTCAAAAAATAGGGGGGGGGGGGGGATGAGTAGAGATATATTCATTCAAGATTAGACTTGATATCCCTGATATATATCTAGTGAAGGTACATGATTTTAGATGAGAGCTGTTATACATGTATGTACATGTTATGTATCTAAAATTGTTCATAGTTATCATCCAGAAATAGAGAAAAATATCATTTTACATAGATCTACATAATTAATGCAAGTTTGCTTTTTCAGAAACTGGTGTTAAGAGCTGTAGCACCCTGTATTTATTTGTCAGTGTTGTTGTTTAAAAACAGTTTGATAAAAAAAATGTATTCTTTTTTGTTTTCAGCAAACCAGACCCCAAAGCCAAAGAAATCTCCATTGGGAGAAAGAAATTCAATATGGACCCCAAAAAGGTAAATTATACACTTAAACCAGCTGTTTGTGTGTTGTTTGTTTGTTTGTTTGCTTGCTTGCTTGTATTTTCTATGTAACTGTAATGCATTTCTGAGGATTCTATCATTGATTTTTGTTTTGTTTTTGTTTCTTCTGATCCCTTCTCCTCCTCCCCCTCCACCACACACCACCTTCTCCTCCTCTCTCTGTCTCTCTCTCTCCCTCCCTCCCTCCCCCGCCCCCTCCCTCATCTCTCTCTCCTCCCTCCTCTATTTCTCTCTCTCTCTCTCTCTCTCTCTGAGTCTGTCATGATATTTTGATAAGAAATTCAACTAAATGATGTTTGTAGAGTCTGTTGGAAACTTTCAGTTATCCAGATTTAACATTCAGGCATGGGATTTCTCCACTTTTCCGCCGTCACTACTTCGATTTTTGCCGTTTCTATTTTAATATTTTCCGCTGTCCGCTGTTTAAATAAAAAAAAATTCCACTGTCTGCCGCCACAACAAAATTTATTCATTCATCTTGCTAAACGATCAGAGAAAGGCATCGGTTGCCACAGTTGAGAGCTTTGACCTATATTCTGACGTCACTTTAGGAACACGCAAACATATTTTGAATGCTAATAAGATAGAGAAATTTTAACCAATCAGAAATCACTTCATTCGTAGGTCAAAAGTCGATAGCTTCCCGAGGACTCCCGATGTTCACTATAGCCATTATCGGAAGAGGGGACTGTGGTAAAAAATTGTTCAAGAGAACTGTTGAATGTTGTACTACAGAACTCAAATTAAAAAAAAAAAAACCCAGCAAAGAGCGCATCTTTGTATCACTCAGAAATGAAAGGCTAAAAAAAAAAGAAAAAAAGATTACAAGTGAAATGCATTCTGCAAAGTTGATTAAATGGATAGTCTAAATGTGCTACACAACTCTAGTGCCTGGGTCAAACTTGTAAAAGAGGGGGGAAAGGGAATGAAATATCTCCTGAAGAAGACGATTGAGCACTGATTGAAATATCTTCGCTAGCTGCCAAAGATACATAAGTGTTCAGTGTTGATTCCAGGGTGTGCCCTTGCGGGATTACCACTTTTTTTTTTTTTTTCAACTTTGCCACAAAATAATGTGACCAATGTGCCCTAATCGGCACAACAACAAAAACCAGTGGTCAGCGCACATTTGAACAAACAGTGCGTCATCGCAGCTGCCGTTTGTATAATTTCTAAATAGCACTAAATGCGTTGGTCATTAGGTTGATATCCCAGAGATGGCAAGATGCACTATTTAGCGCCTACAATTGTTGCAATGAAGGGCTGGTCTGACGTCATTTTCTTGTTTACGTCATTACATCATTTTCCAAGAAACCTTGCACTCCTGAAACAAGTAACATCATTGTGACAATAGAGATCGATTGAGGAGATAGCAGAAGAAGCCATGTCCCAGAAGGGTTCAGAGCTGGTAGACCTAAGAGTTTTCAAGACGGTTTTCCAGATCTGGCATGACAGATGGCCCTGGCTTGAGAGAACAATGATGCTGGCACGCAGTAGACTATCCACTGTGTATCAAAAATGAAAAGAACATTGTCTTCACTGGAGGAGGATGTGCTAACTCTGATCAACAGGAGTCTGTACAATATGAAGCTCTTCAGAAAGACTTTCATCAGTTTGCCCTCTCTCTCTCTCTCCTCTCTCTCTCTCTCTCTCTCTCTCTCTCTCTCTCTCTCTCTCTCTCTCTCTCTCTCTCTCTCATATCTGAAGAGAAAAACAAGACTTTGATATTGGCTTTCAGTTTCACATCCCTTCTCATCTAGATCTAGATCTCTTGCTCTCCAGCTCAGAAAGTGCTGATTTTTATATTTAATTGACTTTGAGTCCCTACCCCCCCCCCCCTCTCTCTCTCTCTCTCTCCTCTCTCTCTCTCTCTCGAATTTTTCAAAGGTGTGTTCAAAGTGCTCCTCATAAATGTTTTTAAAAAATTGACTTTTCCTCTTCAAATCTGGAGATTTTTATTGTAGTAATGTTGTTCTGTGATGTGTGCAACTGATGGTCATGTCGATTACTGAAAAGGTCAGTCATAAGGAATCATTAACATTTTATTAATTACTATCCATGAATTAAAGAAGGACATGTAACTGAATAAAAACCAAATCTGTCCAGAAATAGGACGGGTGTGTCATTGTACTGGCATGTGTGTGCAGTGCAGTGTTGTAAATAATGCTAGAGCACACCTGCACTGCAAACAAGGGACAGCACACCATAACAGTCACTTCTCAAGAGTTTTTTCTCTTTTGAATTTGGTTTCACACAGGCATTAAGTGCACATGTTGCTAAACACAGGTATTGGAGGAAGAAAACAAGTCACTGGATACAAGTATTGTAAGTGGAAGAAATCCAAGCTATTGGGCACAGGTATTGCAAGTGGAAAAAGAAATGGCTCAGCACAAATTCTTACTGCCCCCAGCAGGTATACTGCAAATGCTTGACTGGCGTCTTACACAGATTCAACAGGGATTCCATATGCACACAAATGGCATAAAAAGTAGTATTGAAAATTTTGTTTATTAATCTCAATACCAGGATCTCAAGCTTCTTCAAAGAAATATACACATTGAAGGAATATGTTGTACAACAGAAAAAAGACATTCAAGAAATACGAGAGGACAGAGAGCTTATTCTTGACAGACTTGAAGCTATTGAGAGACAAGTTGAATCCACAGAACAAGCTACCAAAGCATGTAATGTGAAATTCATCAATGTGCAAGAATTTGATGGTGAAACTGAATACATAATTGCAAAGTATGTTATCGACATTCTCAATGACTATGCCCCTTACATGAACTGGCAACAAGAAGACATTTGAAGAGCATATCGACTTGGAAGACCACACTCTTGGAGAGGAGAACCATGACCCATCATTGTCCACTTCTGCAGATGGTCAGACAAGATGGCCATATTGAGAGACAGGGAGCTACAAGATAACCTCAGAGGGAGTGGCATCAAAGTAGCTTTAGACCTTATCACACGCCAGCGAGAAATGGTGGATTGGCATTAGGGGCAGGGACAAATTGCCCTCTGTCACCATGGAAAGCTGCATGTCAGAAATAAGCAGCCATCTCCATCATTCCATAAGGGAAGAAGACACTTCAGCCAACCACCTTGTGCTCAAGAAGAACACTGGCTCCCAGTTCAAGATGGAAGGTTCAGCAGAACAGCAGATACTGTTTCTTTCAACAGCAGCCAGTTGGAGAAGCAAAAGACACTGCAAGGCAGGTTTTATTCACGTTGCCGGGAAGACAGTCCTCAGGGTCAACAGCAGTGCGGCAGGTCATGGCCAAGGCAGCCCCAGACGGAGCGTGTCACCACAGCCACATCAGGGGGTCCAGGCAGCAAACAGAGGGCAGCCTGTGAGATACCCCTACACTGCAATGAGGGACAGCAAACAAAGGATGCAGAGAAATCCTGCTGGCCGAGCAAACAGAAAAGAGGAGGGCAGTATTCCAGTCAGTCCAGGACCTTACTCCTACAGTAAAGCAGCAAATCAAGGGAGAATGGCCCAGCCCAGCAGGAGAATTGTCTTTGTGAAAGATGGGAGCAGAAGATCTCCAGTATCTCCAGATCAAAGCCGCAAATCTATTTTTTATTTATTTATTCATTTTATTTATTCTTTATATCGAGGATAACAGAATAAGCAATCATGTGCTTTTTTTCATCCGGTCCCCGTGTGTATGCAGTTTTGTAAATATTGTCATCTTCCCACCGGCACACGATGGCCTACTCTTACGAAAAGCAGAACAGATTTAACGTGTGATCTGATGTTGTGTCTATGGTCAGTAGCAAAATAGAAAGTACAGTGCAGGCACAGCCACAGAATGTCATGTTAGCAACCATGAAAGAGACAACCCGATGGAAACAGAAGACTTAGTGTGACACATCATCTTCCTTGTGAAGATGTCAATATGACAAGACAAAGGACCATAGTAGACAAAACTGAAGACAGTGATAGAGATAAGCCTGATGTAGCAGAGGACAATGAAGAAGACAGTTACAAGGAAGATACAAATACAGTAGAGAGCAATGAAGAAGATAGTGACAAAGAAGATACAAATACAGTAGAGGACACTGAAGACATACCTGATAACTATGAGAGCAGTGTCGACATGTCTGACAAAGAAGGTGAAGGCGACACATTTAGCAGGGGAGGACATAAACAGCATAAAGGGACTGATGAGGGGACTGATGAAGACATTAAAAAATGACCCATTTCAATAACCCTGATACATTCACTTTAAGTTCAAGATAATTCTAAAGAATTAAAGACTGGTTTTTAACCTACCTTTTGTCTCCAAAGCTCTTCAGAAAGTTGTTCTGAAACAGCTCAACAGCCACCTTTATTCCAATAGTCTGCTTCCTCCTTTTCAGTCTGCCTATTGTTCTAATCACAGCACTGAAACCATGGTAGTCCACACCTTAAATACGCTTCTGCTTGCATCTCATGCAGGAAGAATCTCCCTTGATACCCTTCTGGACTTATCTGCAGCCTTTGACACTATAGACCACTCAATTCTTCTCTCCTGACTTAAAAAAACATTTAGTATAAATAGCATAGCCCTCACGTGCTTTCGGTCATACCTTAGGGACCAATTCCAGACATTTATCCTAAACAAAATTTAATCAAAACCTGTCAAACTTGAATGTGGAGCCCCACAGGGTTCAGTTCTAGGGCCAGTTCTCTGCCCTGTCTACACTGCTCCACTTTCATCTATAAGAAACCGTCACAAGATCAATCATCATTTTCATGCTTACAGTTCTCAAATTCAAAGTAGTGAAACTCCTGAAAATCTGCCCTCCCTCTTGACAGATATGTCCTACTGTCTTCAGGAAATTCAAAACTGGATGATTTGAAACAAGTTACAGCTGAATGTTGATAAAACTGAAGGCATGCTCTTAGGGACAAAACATGAATATATATATTGCACTGTTGCATGTTATGTGTGTACATGGAAGAGAGGGCAAAGAGAGAGAGATACTTTTTTTCCTTTAATTTTTGTAAAGCTATTGTTGATGCTAATGAAAACTGTAATCTATATAAGCATGTGCATAATTTGCAAATGTAATAACTGTGGAAAGGAGAAAAGCAAATAGTTGATGTGGTGATATTGTGATTTTTATTTTTTTCCATGCCTTTGTTCTTTCTTTCTTTTTTCAATTTAATAGGTTTTATCATGAATGTTGTTTTGGATGTTCTTAGTAATGGGATTACTAATATTATTATTATTGTTTTGCTGAATCCAGCAAACCATTGGTCCCTACGAAAATCTTCTATCAATCAAAAAGAAGCAAAAACTTAAATGGTAGAGGCATGTCACAAGATCGATAGGACTTGCAAAAACAATAGGCCTACTGCAAGGCACTGTCCAAGGAGGAAGAAAAAGAGGCAGACGAAGGAAAAGATAGGACAACATCAGCAGGCCTAGAACTCACCAAATTTTTAGAAAGGCAGAACAGAGAGAAGAATGGAGGGAACTGGTTGTCAAGTCTTCAGGGGTGCCCCCACAGTCACCAGACTAAGGGATAGATAGATAGATTATTGTTTTGGTTTGATAGTCTAGTAGACTGTGAGTTTAAACAAAATTATTTAGGGATTCTTGTTTTCTTATGAACTGTTTTTTGTATCATTACTTTTGTTTCTTTGATTGTTGTGTTCTTCCCATCCTCCATACACCCCCCCCCCCCCCCTTCCCCTGGTTCTTTTCAATCGCTATTTTAGTTATTGTTGTGTTATTGCTCTCAGTGGTGATGGGTGATTTATCATATAATTGCAACATTATTATCAATATCAATATTGTTGATTCATTAGTCAGATTTTTTTGGTTTGTTTGAATGTCATGGTATGGATATAAAATTGTGGGTGTTTTATTCCTGATTTAAATTTTTGTTTTTGTTTTGTATTTATGAATGTAAAAGCATGGGTGATATTGTAACCTGATATAACTTGTTTGTTTGACATTTAGTGATGCTTTTAAGATAATATTTTAAAATAACAGTGTGTGCATGTGCAGGCATGTATGTACCAGTCTGTACACTCAAAGCAGCCTTTCAACTCTCCCACACTGTCATGCATCCACACATTCACTCATTTTTTCCACAATAGGGTAAGGTTTTTTGGGGGTTTGTATGCAGGCAGGAAATAGAATTTGTTGTGATCTGATGTACCAAGGGGGGATAGAGCAACAGATTTAAATGAATCTGAAATGTTTCCAAAACATTTGTCCAAAATTTGATTTTGATGAGTAGAAGAAGTTACATATTGTTCAAAAGCAGGCAAACCATATTTTCGATCTTTCTTGGTTTCTTTTTTTTTTTTGCTTGCTTGTTTTCAGTTTTTTGGGGTTTTTTTTTTTAATATTTTGTTTTTTGTTTGGGTTTTTTTTTTTTTCTGTGGTTAATTCAGTTGGGGGATTTTTTTTTCTAGATAGATGGCTTGATGAAAAAAAAACAAATCTATTGCTAACTTGATGTACCATTTGGAAATAAAATTTTGACTTTGACATTTGACTTGTCTTCAACATTCACAGACACACCCAGACACACAAACAGACCTAGACACACATACACTTGTTTCATTTTTGTTAGTTTGCTGTTTTTTGTTTGGTTGTTGGTGGTTTGGGGGGGGGGGGGGTTGTTTTTATTTTATTTTTAGAGAGATGACTTGATGAATAAAAGGTAATTTATTGCTTACTCAGTGTACCATATGGAGTAAATTTTCACTTTGACACACACACCTACACACACACACACACACACACACACACACTCTCTCTCTCTCTCTCTCTCTCTCTCTCTCTCTCTCTCTCCTCTCTCTCTCTCTCTCTCTCTCTCTCTCTCTCTCTCTCTCTCTCTCTCTCTCTCTCTCTCTCTCTCTCTCTCTCTCTCTCTCTCTCTCTCTCTCTCTCTCTCTCTTATTCAAGTAGATTAGCAAGTAAAAGCAACAGGTAAATTTTTTTTATCCAATACTTATGGGTTGACTACATAGTTATTGTACAAGTATAGTTGAATAACTGACAATCAAAGAATGTGAAAAGAAACATGACAGAATATGAAAGATCAGTTACCCCCCTTTACTGCAAATTCTGGATGAAATATCATAGAAAAAAGACCAAGTATCCTGTTGAGTATATATAAAACCACTGAGTAAATTTAGCAACAAAATGACACAAAGCATGATCTTTATAATAGTATATAAAACAAGTGGTTAAGTATCTTTTCAAAGACTGAAAAAGATTTGATTTCAAAATGCATAAACTAAAAAGCCATATCCAAGTTGATCTACAATGGAAGCATATATAAGACGGCCGAGATGAGGAAGAGTCAAGGTCCGAAGTCAGAAGGCACAATGAGAGTTACCGAAACAACATATGTGGTGTTGTTTGTCCAATCAACGAATAATGTGCCATAGTGTGGTTGCCACATATTCGTCGTGCGGGCTGGTAATGTGTTCTCCTAGCCTACTGACCATCACTGACCTTTTTGTTTTGATTTTTTGTTCCGTGACAACATAATTACATTTTCTAGGACTAGCCTTCCCCCAAGCAAATTCGACCACCAGCCTCGGTAGAAACACTAAAACTCAACCTTTCCTTCTCTTTCAAGAAAAAGATCTGTCCAGCCTATAGGCCTAGCCTATTATGTAAAGAGGAATTCTTAGCCTAATAATGAAAGCAATGTAGCTTTGGAAGTATTTACTGTAAACGTGCACCCATAAAGTGAGATAAAATCACGATTCATGACACACGTCTCGCTGGCGGCCATTTTGAACTAAAACCTATCTTCCGGCAAAATCTAGGCCTACCTCTGCTTTAGAGTTTTGATCAACATTTCCTTTTTGTCGAGTAGAAGCTAGTTATGGAAAAGATGGTTGTGTAAATCATTTATCTTTGTAAATATGGCTATATCTATGCTTTGTGATAATTTAAATGAAGACTTTCTCAGTATTTAACACAGTCTCGGTAGTAGTATTCACCCGTCAGTCTCGGAAGACTGGAGTTGCGCTCTAGGCTAGTCTTTAGAGCGCAAAGCCTGGGCAAGTTAGTATGGAGGGCAAGCTGTTACCCATGCAGCGGACCCCACCTCTCCACGCCACTGGAATGATCCATTGGAAAGGCAATGACCGATACGAATGGTTCCAGTACCGTCGCAGGGGGGTCAGCTCGGTAGATCCCAGGGTCGATAGATCCCAGGCTCAATAGCCTAGATCCCAGGGTCGATATATCATTAGTTTATGTTGGATTCTAGCAGATGGGTGGTGGTGGTGGTGGTGGTGGTGTGTGTGTGTGTGTGTGTGTGTGTGTGTGTGTGTGCTGAAAGTAGTCTTTTTCTTTTGTTTTATTACCAAAAGGTGCTAAGTTTGACGGACTTTGGCCATAGTTTTTTTTCTTTTGTGTTATTACCAAACAGTGGTAAGTTTGATGGACTTTGGCCATAGTTTTTTTCTGGTTTTTTTTGTGTGTATGTGACTATATCCATGTTTGATACCGCTTCCTCTGAAGTCTGAAAAATCAAACAATCCAAAGTTTCTGCTTACCCTTTTGTTTCTCTCTCTCTCTCTCTCTCTCTCTCTCTCTCTCTCTCTCTCTCTCTCTCTCTCTCTCTCTCTCTCTCTCTCTCTCTCTCTCCTGTGTCTGTCTGTCTGTCCTTATCCTGCCACTAATTTTCAACTTTGCTGATCTCTTTATCTTGACCTTAAAAAACAAACAAAAACCAAGATGGTAAAACCATATAATTGTGTCTCCAGTCGATTTTTGAAGAGTTTACCAAGTTTTCTTTTATCACTGAATTTGTATGGTCAGATGGCGTCAATTGACGTCATCACATATGCGCTACATTTTTCTAGGGTTAAAATCTAACACAATATTTGTGCAAAGTTTCAAATCCCAGTCTTAAATGAGTTCTGAGATACAGCTTCCCCAAGGTTTTTACCACAAAAAACACACAAAAATTAACAGTTTTTAATGTATTTCATCATCGGCATGCATGCAAGGTGAAAAATAACAGGTTGTGCATCATCCTCTCATTTGAATCTGTGTGCAAAGTTTCAAAGCCCAGCTGCAGGCTCAAAGGGGTTCTGAGATACAGCTTCCCCAAGATTTGACCACACGCACACACAGACGAACAGGGGCTTGTCCTTGGTAGTGTCTCGTAGCCCAAAAGGATTGGAAACACAAAAACCAAAATTAATCAAAACTTTATTTTTCTGTAAGTTCTGGGATCTATTGACCCTGGGATCTATCAACCTCCACCCGTTGCAGGAGCCACCAGAACGTTGCCATATACAGCCCCGAGCCGCTCTGGGATTCCAACTCCCCGATTTTTCCTCAGGAATGGTGTCTAAACATGACACCAGTGTGCATGCTGGTTTTTCCTCATTTTTATAATTTTGTCATCCGCTCCTACCGGCACACGATGGCCTGCTCTTTCGAAAGGTGGAACGGGGTTTTAACGTGTGCGCAAGATGTTCTGCGTGCGTTCGCACACGTGGCCTCAGTTTCTAGTTTCATCTGAATGACTTTGACATTCAGTTCAATTTTTTCGTCAAACTGGGAAGAAAGGGTGAGGCCGGGTATGAACCCAGAAACTCACAGTTTACATATTGGCAGGTGATCATCTTTACCATCCTGCCACCTTCCTCCTCGGTATAGGCTATATTAATATATAGTAGGCCTAGGCCTCCGTCAGTCGGTGTTGACTTTGGGGGGGGGGGGCTATGGAATTTGCGCCAGAAGAAAGGTCATTTGTTCAGTGACAGCGCTGGCTGTGGCTGGTTAGTCCAATGCTGGATTGGCAGTCTCTGTCCATCTGATGCAGAAGTGGCTTGTTGTGGTGGCTTGAGTACATGCCTTCCGCTTGGCTCTCTTTTCACTTGCTGCAGTGTGGATCTTTTCTTCACCACACTTCAGCTGATTGTGGAGAACACTGTGCCATTTGCTGTGGTGAGCTGCTACCTCCTCCCAGTGCTCTGTGTTGATGTCCAGGGCTTTCATGTCACGCTTGCAGATGTCTTTGTAGCGCAGTTGGGGGGGGGGGGGGGGGGGGGGGGGGCAAAATGCTTCTCTTGCTGGAGACAAATTCACCATAGAGGAGATCTTTAGGAATGCGTCTATCCTCCATCCTTCGCACATGACCAAGCCATCGGAGTCTGTGTTGTCTGAGGAGTGTGTACATGGTAGAAGACCTGCAAGCTCAAGGACCTGAGCATGAGTATGATGCTTTAGTCTACTTGGCTACCATGCCTTCTCCTTCCCTCAAGTTCTATACTATTCGGTTATTCAATGTGTGGTTTACACTATACAGTAAAGAACTGTTTCCATGTAGGGAAGGAATTGTTTATTGATTGTTCCCAACCATGATCACCCTGGGCAGAACTTCAGAACTGTGAGGAGTAGCTAGTACTGAGTAACAGAGTTTGTTAGGCAAAGTCAGAGAGGTGGTTGCATTCTTCGATAGAAGGTAATGAAAGAACCCTGGTGTGGGCTTCTCTTTACTCTTGGATGCAGTCCTCATTTCTGTACTCACTTGACTTGATTGTCTCTCTTATCTCTTTGAGATATTATTGACCAGTGCACTGCTTGGATTTTTCCCCATGCCAAATAGCAGGGTGTATGCAGGGTATGTTCATGTTGTCCATCCTGCCAACCATAACAAGCCAAACTATTATGAAATACACATTTTATAGAGTTTTAGTGTGTGCACAAGATATTCTGTGGGAAACTCGGTTTACAGTCTCATTTGGACTTTCAGGGAAGTGGAATCAATACCAATGTTGGCCCCAAGAAAAAATGGCTTTGAACAAACATCTGAGGGAAAATGTGAACCTGTGGCCTTAGTTACCGTTAGACCACAGCTACCCACCAGGCAACTCTGCTCCCCAGTGAAGAGTGGCTAATAGAATTGTTAGAGAGAGAGAGACAGAGAGAGAATAGATGTTCACATTCTTTTACAGAGGATAATAGGACACCCAGGGCAGTCTTTTTTTGTCTTCAGATGTTGTCATTCTTGTACCTAGGATAATAGAAACCTGGGGCAGGTTCTGGGTCGTAATAATATGTCTGCTGTCAATTTGGCCGCCTTCAAAAGAAAAGACTGCGTGTGCCCGCAGGGGTGTAGCGTGGGCTGCATGATTGGGTCAGTCAGGCTGTTTCAGAGAGTGTGGAGTCGTGCTGGATGATGTGATTTGGGCATTACTTTCCAGGGAAGGGTGTGAGGGCTGCCTCAGTAAGGCAGGTGAAGGGGGTGGGTTTTTTCCCTTTTCCTTTGCGAAATGTGGGTGGACATGACAGTGACATGCACATTCTCTCTCTCTTCTCTCTCTCTCTCTCTCTCTCTCTCTCTCTCTCTCTCTCTCTCTCTCTCTCTCTCTCTCTCTCTCTCTCTCTCTCTCTCTCTCTCTTCTCTTTTTGGGGGGAGGGGGGTATATGGAGGGTTTTCTGGGTTTAAAAAAAAAAGAAGTCTTGATTTGGTTTTAGTTATTTATTTTCTGTAAGATGTGAAGAAATAGTGTGTTAGTAAATCAACGTTTCATTTACTTATCTAGCCTAGTTTTGTCTGTTTTGATATGTCCCAAAAAAATTTTTTCAGGTACAGATGATAATAGAGCTATTTACTGCATTTAGCAGCAATCGCAAATGAGAAAATAATGCATCATAAAAAAAAAGATTGAATACATACAAATTTATGTTAAAAAGTTGTAGCTTCAGATTTTTTTCTTCAGGTTTAAATATGAAGTCACAGACATTACAATTCTTGAGTAAATCTCAGTTTGAGTAGTTTTTTTAAAATCGGATTTAATGATCAATGTGACGTGGTGGAATTCACGCTGCTCCTCCTTTTCTGTCAACTTCTATTCTGACATGACATGACATGTCTTCCTTAACTCCTTGAGGAGTTGCTAGGGCACTGCACTGAGTTTTTTAGGTAGTGAGTGAGTCATGAAAAAGGATCGGCTTTGCCAAGTCAAGTTCAACTTTTTTGTTTTGTTTTTTGCTGTATAATACTAACTTTATTCGGCTATTAAAAATTCCTCTGTGTCAGATTTTCTGTTATAGTTGGCAGACGTAAATTAATACTAATAGTAGAGCAGGAATCGCAAGACTGGAAAGCGTTGGTGTTGGATTTATTATTGTCACACAGCTTCATCCGTCTTGACTTGTATTGCAGTCTGACCAGTGTCTGACTCTGTGTCTGTGTCTGTGTCTGGCTGTCTGCCACTTTATCACGGCAGACTGAAGGTCACAAGAGAGACTCGAATAGTGGTGAAGGGCTGGTTTCTCTTTCTCTTCACTGCCAGGCTATGAAGTTTCAAGTGCCCATTCAGAGTCACATCGTATAAAACACACATATATGTGAATGTTCACGCACACACATGTTTGCATGCACACATGTACACACATACGTACACACACACACAAACACACACACACACACACACACACACACACACACACACACACACACACACACACACACACACACACTCACACACACTCACACACACACACACAACACACACTTACACACACAGACTTTAGCACAGACATGCATGCACTTAAGCAAGTGCATGTAATGTTGCATTCATACTGATGTAGTATATGATATGCATGTATACATGGTTGCTTCATCCTCAGAAGAGAGAAAAAAGAAAACAAAAACAGAGGATTGTCATCTACTGGTGTAGTGTGTCTTCTGTTAATGTTCTTTTTTTTTTTTTTTTTTTAAAGCACATGAGCCTATCCAGCATTGTTCTGAAAGAAAAAGACAAGCTGGAGTCTTTCTCTTTTTTAAGGAAGCATTTCCATGTGTTGTTATCATTTACCTTAATGCCATTTGGTGGGTAACAGAAACATTTTTTGGCTTAATGGCATACATTTGTCTGTTTATGGAGAGGCAAAAGGTTTCTCTCTTTGTTTATGGTTCTGAGATGTAGTTTACTGATCAAAGACAAGGAAGTTGTTTTTTTACAGGCTGCTACAGCTACTGCAGTAAAAAGAGACATCTGCACATGTATATTGTTATGACATTCCACACCTCCAGTTATCTACTTCTACTGGGGATTTTCTGGGGGAGGGGGGGGGTGTGTCTTTGTCCCAATCTCTCATCCTCTAAATCCTTCACTCTACCTCCACCACCACCACAACCCAGACGCATGACCAGGGGTTTACTTGGCTTCCCACTTCCCTCCCATTTGAAAGTTTGTAAAAAGTGGGACAGAGTTTAGAGGTGCCAACAGCAGAGACCTTTTAGCTGTGATGTTGGCTACCAGGTGACAAGGTACTGCTTTTAGAACACCACCCCCTCCCTCCCTTCATGCTGGGCATGCTGAGATGGACCAGCTGATCAGAATCACATATTTCTCCCCTTCTTTGTACCCCTGTTGGGAGTCTGGTGTGCCCCCAGCCAGATTAGAGCACTGTGAGGAAGATTAACAGCACAGATCTGCCTTTGTGGACATGGTCTGTGTGGTGGTGATAAGAAAGAAGGAGGGAAAAGACTGCTGGGATCTGCTGCATCATTACTACTGCTTTTTCCTTTACCCTGTTTGGAGTCCTTAGGGCACTGACTGAAGAGCTGTTTGTGATATTCCCCAGTTTTAGTCATTTGTGTGCCGATGCCTAGGTCTCTGCAGTGTTTCCCTGTTCATTGGACAATGTTGTTCAGCCATCATTTTTTCTGTTTTCCTCTTATTCCCTTAGTTTTTTTTTTTAAAGAATGGCTTTAGCGAGGCCATTGTATCTTGTAACTTAGCCTTATCAACTTAGTCTTCTTCTTTGAACCAGATGACAGCAGACCTGGTATGAACTGTTGATGGTTTGGTGCTTTTGTTCATTAGTGACATGTTGAGTGTATCTGATGCTTAGTAAGATGGCATTTACAGGGGTGTTAATTCTATGTGGTATTTGGAGATGGGGGCACCTTGAGAAATAAAATTGTAGTTTTTCACATATATATATATATATAATATATATATATAATATATATATATATATATATATATATATAATATTATATATATATATATATATATATATATATATATATATATATATATATTATTATATATAATGATTATTAAGAAAAATTAGGTACCTTTTTTTTTGCTGGCATATTGAACAGAATGGAATTTCAAACTACAGTGGAACATAAATGTTGTTGTGTGTGTGTGATGTGTTGTGTGTGGTGTGTGTTGTGTGTTGTGTGTGTGTTGTTGTTGTTGTGCTGTTGCTGTTTTGTTGGTTGGTTGGGTTTTAGTGTTGTTGGGTTTTTTTTGTTTGTTTGAGTTTGTTTTGTTGTTTTGTTTTTGGGGGGTATGATGCTTTGAACCCTTTGTCATACCTCAAAGTATTTTTGTGAAAGAAATCCTAGTCACAGTCTTTTAGGATTTAATCCAAATTAAGAGCAGAGACCATCCTAAGATAATCTGGACCATTTCGACACATGTTGAGCAACAGCATAGAAACAAATACGTTTTCTT
>CM060316.1:74805728-74858228 GCA_030674155.1 Stramonita haemastoma | reverse complement strand
TAATGGAATATAACCACTCATGTGCTTTTTTACATCCAGTCCCCATGTGTATACAGTTTTGTAAATTTTGTCATATGTTCCCACTGGCACAGAGTGGCCTACTCTATCTAAAAGTGGAACGGGTTTTAACATGCACCTGGTGTTCTGCATGCGTTCACACACAGGACCTAGTTGATAGTCTCATCAGAAGGATGTGTGTTTATGCGCATGTGTATGCGTGCGTGTATGTCAATGAGAGTGTGTGTTTGTCTTTGTGTGTGTGTGCGCACGCACGTGTGTGCGGTGCATGCATGTGTCCTGCTTGTGTGTGTGCCTGCAGGATATTGTTAAATGGAAGCTAATTAACCTATTCTTTGGCATGCAATATTGGGACCTTGGATTGACAAAAATCCCATGGGAACCTGCTTCTGTCCTGAAGAAAGGGGCCTTTGAACTCCCTACATGGCGTGTGTGTGTGTGTGTGTGTGTGTGTGTTGTGTCTGTCTGTCTGTCTGTCTGTCTCTGTTTGTCTGCCTGTCTCTGTCTGTCTGTCTGCCTGCCTGTCTGTATGTCTGTTTGTCTGTCTGTCTGTCTGTGCACACAATTATGAGATGAGGGGGGGTGGGGGGGCTGCATACATATATATGCATATATAAATGTGTTTGTTTTTTAATGCATGCAATTCTTGTTAAAGCCAGTTTGTATTGTATTGAATGTTTGTTGTTTTTTTAAACTTCATTAGCACATCTTGCTACAGTGAACAAGATAGTTGCATAAGGTGAAAAAGAAGTCTACTGTGTCACTATATCTGTTCAGTTGGAACTTTAAAGCCGTTATTACTGTATTACAGTAAAATGGAAAACAAAAGGAATGTGTTTTTCTCAGAGTGATAGAAATGCATTCTGTCGTAAAAAGTTATTTGATTTTTTAGAAGAATGACCTGGCCGATCTGTGTGTGAAGGGTGCAGGCATGTTACACTGATGTAAAGTGTGAGTTGATGTTGACAATATGAACTGACAATTCGATGTGACCTGCACAGAACTATGGAAAAGTATGATTTACTGTCTGAAAGTATGATCTGACAATACATACATGTACATGTGTGATGTGTGCAGGACTGATTTCAACATGGATGTGTTGAAGGCCTTTGTCAACTTACACGAGTTCTCTGACATGATCCTTGTTCAGGCCCTCAGGTCAGTGGTTTTGTTGTTTGTTCTTTGACGCTCTCTCTCTCTCTCTATGATTCTTACATTATTTGTTTTGCTTTGCTGGTTGGATGTGATGATGGTTTGCTTGCTGGCATGTTTTCATATATATACTGATTGTTGGCTTGAACATTAATTGTGCTTGGGGAAGACAACTGGCTTGGGTTTGGATTTTTTTTTTCAAGAACTGTATTTTTAGTGTGTGTTAATCTTTTTCATTGGATTACCTGTCTAGTGTAATTACTCTTCTTGAAATGTTGCTGCAGTTTTGATTTGTTTTCCATGGAAGTTGTTGTAAAGATTGTCAGAAGAAAGAAGATATTTTAAAAAGTGTGATACGTTTTGATGATGTTGTTTGTTGCTTGATTAAGGTATTTTTATGAAGTCAAAGGTAAAATGAGTAGTAAGTGGATGACAGTAGTGATTATGCGATTAAAGGTATGTTTCATCCTGTTCTTTTAAAATACATTGCCGTCAATGGATCAGTGATGCTTTGTAAATAAATTGCCAGCATGGATGAATCTCATGTTGGATAACACCATTTTTCTCTGCTCTTAATGTTCAGTATATATGTGTAATTACCTGGGAAAGGATGGGCTCTGCTAAGTTAAACTCATCCAGAACACAGTGCTGAAACATTCCATGCAATGACTCCCCCCAAAGTGAAGGAAAGCAAGTGGAGTCCATGTGTGTATGTTGTCAGGCAATTCCTGTGGAGTTTCCGACTTCCCGGGGAGGCCCAGAAGATTGACCGCATGATGGAGTGCTTTGCTGCCAGATACTGTGAACTGAACCCTGAAGTCTTCACAAACACTGGTGAGAGGAGGGGTCTTATCTAATGATTAATGTTCAGACAAAAGAGATGTGTGGAATGGAGGGAGCATAGAACAGGCAGAGAGCTCTTTCCCACAAACACTCCGGAGGGTCATTCTCAAAAGCTGGCACATATCAGACAGTTGTGATTATCCTTCATTTCAATATCTGCTGAAACTAAAGACTCCACTTCTACTAGGTTGTCTCTTCAATGAAAAAAAAGATCTTTTGGGGGGTTAAATTATGTTAAGCCATAAGAAGGCAGGTATGCACCACTGATGCACAAAAACAATCAGCTTTAGGATTTGAACAGAAAATTTCAGGGGGATAGTGAAACTCTCATCTGATGAGGCTACTGCAGTTCATGAAATTACATTAAAAACTTATGAATTTTGCATGTGTAATTTCCTCTCTTTAAAGTTGACCTGCCAATATGCAGAGAGATAATAAGTAAATAAAGTCTTTGTAAGGAAATAGCTGAGGGAGATAGTGTGTGATAGTCCTGTACTTTATATCACTGTAAAGGCACACCAAGTCTTGCACATTTGTTCCCTGGGTATATACACAAGGTTAGATTTTCCCCGCTTTCATGAGACAATTATAAAAGAACATCTAAAATCGTGAATTTAAATGAAGAACAGAAAAAGCTTTCACATCACATTAACACAAAGGCAACACACAAACACTTATCTTGTTCGTTGACATTTTTGAATGCTTTTAACTCTGATGGTAATAAGTTTACACTCCACACGAAGACCTATAGTCCTCTTCACTAGAAGACTGTCAATGTCAGTTTGCCCTGCAGGACTTTTCGCTGGGCAAAGACATAGGTTGTTCCAGCCATAGCTTAGAAAACTCTGCTTCACATCCAAAGGCCCAGAGAGGATTTTTACAACCCTCGTCCTGTTACAGGAACAAAGGCCAGAACACATTCTAAAATCTGGGAGACGTATGCATGTGGGGGGGGGTGGGGGGTGATATGCTGCTTCATCACCACCCTTCCATCTCTCTGCCTCCAGGGTACAATAAAAGGTTAACCCCCAAAACAGACATTCTGATAAAGCGCATCAGCTAAATGAAATCAAGTAAATATGTGGAAAAGAAACTCTCATCAGCTACTACCTTACACTGAAAACATCTTCATCTTTTGTGATATCATTTTGAGTTCTCTCTCCTCCTCTATGTGCGTACCCAAAACGCTATGAGAGATTATCTCTACCTGGTAATTAGGCTCTCTGTCTGCCTAATTCACATTGTGACTTGAGGGAAACAAATCTGTTTTACTCTTTTCCCTGATGTGCTTTTACAAACAAAATGAGAAAAGAAAAAAGTCCATGATCCAAAAGCCTGGTGCACACTGTGACTTTGCTGCCCAGACACGTGCTACGTGCTGTCCTTTGCCATCATCATGCTGAACACCAGCCTGCACAACCCCAGTGTCAAGGACAAACCCACGGTGGAACGCTTCATCCAGATGAACCGAGACATCAACGATGGGGGAAACCTGCCTGAGAGTCTGCTGACGGTTAGTGCTTGTGTGTGTGTGTGCGTGTGAGTGTGAGTGTGTGTGTGTGTGCGTGTGGGTGTGTGTGTGTGTGTTTGTGTGTGTGTGGAACTTTTAAAATCATCCTCTGTCAAAAGAAGAAAACAAAGCAAAACCCAAAAAGCAAAGGTAAAAAGTTATTAAAGAACACACACCACACACACACACACACACACACACACACACACACACACACACACACACACACACACACACACACTCTCACTCACTCACTCACACTCACACACACACACACACACCCACACACACACACACACACACACACACACACACACACACACACACACACACACACAACACAGAACATCTTTCACACATGCTAAATCTTGTTCCGCTTTTCATAAGATCAGGACCATTGTGTGCCGGTGGGAACAGTTGACAAGACAAAACTGCATACACACAGGAACTGGATGGTAAAAAAAGCATGAGTGCTTATTCCATTATCCTGGATATAAAAGAATAAATAAGACAAAATAAATAAATAAATACAATAAATACAAAACACACAGGTGCGAAAAAAAAAACAAATGAATAAACACACACACAAAAGATAACCCTTGTAACACCTGGCTAAGTGAAAAACTCACTGACTCTACCACCATTCACAGAGTCTGTACGACAACATCAAGAAGGAGCCCTTCAAGATTCCTGAGGATGACGGCAATGACCTAATGCACACCTTCTTCAACCCTGTCAAGGAGGGCTGGCTCATGAAGCAAGGTGATTTGGGGGGTTCTGCTTTCCAGTGTCATGCTGTTTGCTGTGTGGTGCGTAAGGTTGATGACCTTGACCCTCCCATCTCACATTCCCGTCAACTCATGCTGCCTGTCCCTTGTAAAGTAACTCCCTCCTCCGCACTGTCATTCACATTGTGGGAATAATATAATATATATATATATATATATATATATATTATAATATATATATATATATATATATATATATATTACACAACACATACAACACACACACACATACACATACACACAACACACAACACACACACACCACACACAACACACACACACACACAAACACAACACACACACACACACACACACACACACACACACACACACACACACACATATACACACACACACACACACACACACACACACACACACACACACACACACACACACACACACACACACACAGGCAAACACAGAATGCTTGAATACACATTTTCTCTCTCTCTCTTTTTTTTTTTTTTTTACTCTCACTCTGCTTCACACAGTTTTGGTCATTCTCTTCCTACTCCCGTCCCCCCATTCAGCCCCCCCCCCCCCCCCTACCTTTTTTTCATTTTTTATCTGAAAGTCTATGTCCATCTCTCTCTCTCTCTCTCTCTCTCTCTCTCTCTCTCTCTCTCTCTCTCTCTCTCTCTCTCTCTCTCTCTCTCTCTCTCTCTCTCTCTCTCTCTCTCTCTCTCTCTCTCTCTCTTCTCACTTCTGCCATCTTTTTCCTATCCTTTGCAAATTCAAGAAATGATGTTATGCAGTGTCTGTCCTCGTGCTCATCCACCATTTTGCACATACCTGGCATATCCAGCATAAACCTCCCTTTTTTGTCTTTTTTTTTTTTACTTCTTAGTTTCAAAGTGTTACTAATAATTTTGTCCTTTTTTTAAAAAAAACCCAAACTTATTACATTGTTGTGCATTCAGTTGATGTAATTTTTTCAGTGTCACTTTTGTTTGTTTGTTTGGGGTCTTTCTTTTTTTTTATATAGATATTTGTCAATTTCATACCATACTGAGAACATTTAATAGAAATAAATGATTTGGAAGATAGTAAGAATGATATTGGATTGCTTGCTTGCTTGGTGTAGAAATTTTCATTTGTAACTGTGGGTATCTTTCTTGATATTGGTTTGGCTGAACTGGAATGGTAGGGAAAAAGAAGAGAGGGAAAATGCAGAGAGACGTTGTCAAATGGTGTAAGTTAGTTTGATACATATATATGTAGAGCACTTACTCCTTAGCTCAAAGAATAGATGAGGCAGTAGTTTTGTATTGCAGTCAGTACTGTACTGGATTGTATTATGCTTGTATTGTTTTCTATTCTTGAAGTGTCTGGTTTGTGAGGGTGGAATTTGCATACCAAAGTGTTGGGGTATTTTGTGGTGGATTTGCTCTTTTTAAGAAAAAAGTGATAGGGGTAGCTCTTGTTGCTGTGGGTTCTTTTGCTTGTGCTAAATACATTGTCACTCACAAATGAGCTAAGTCATTTGGTGTCTTAGCAATCACTGAGACATTGACCATTGTGCAGAGAAATGTACAGAAAGGAGACTGGCTGTGAATCTCAATCCCCTTGCTCTGTAGTCTTGTGTTTAATCTTTGTGTCATGGTAGAAAGTATTGCAATATTCTTAAACTTTTCTCCTTTTTTAGTACATGCTTATGGGCATGCACATGAGAGGCACACGCACACGCACACGCGCCACACACACACACACACACACACACACACACACACACACACACACACCACACACAACACACGCCACACGCACACATGCACATCGTATGCATACTTAACGTGATCAGCACAGGTATGCGAACATCTATTATGTGGGCAAGGGAAGCAGGAGACGATTATGACTTCATCCTAAACTCCTCGAGGAGTCACTAGTGCATTGCACTGAATTTTTAAGACAGTGCGTCTAGGGCAAGTTGATCCCAGGGGAGCCTATCCTTCTCTGGGTAGCAGGATGCATGCTGGGCTCATATCATCCATGTCACCAGGCATAGCTGGCCCATCTTTTTTGTGAAGGTGGTTGGGGCTTAATGTGTCTGCAGGAGGCTGTGCCCAAGTTTGCACATAAGCAGTGGTCTGTAGTCAGTTACTGTCAGGTCATGAGTTCAGTGTTCTAGCCGCTAGGGGAGCATTATGAATATGACTTTTTTTTTAATATAGTTATTATGATAAAAGATCATTTTTGTTTTGTTTTTGTTTGAATCAGGTTTAGTTGTCAGAGAGAATTTTTACTTAAGAAATTTAAAATGTAAGAGCAATGAAATCAGATTGATGAAATGAGATTTAGGTACTTGCTATTCAAAGTGTA
This sequence comes from Stramonita haemastoma, assembly GCA_030674155.1. NCBI lineage: Eukaryota > Metazoa > Mollusca > Gastropoda > Neogastropoda > Muricidae > Stramonita > Stramonita haemastoma. The sequence continues at coordinate 74,851,595 of CM060316.1, read as the reverse complement.
TAAACATAGCAAAGTTTTCCTTTTGAAACAGTGATCTTTGTTGTAGAACATCAGTGTTGTTGTACAGGAGTGTCGTCATATGTAACTATGTAAACTGCCAAGATGTGTGTCCATAGAACATAGAAATGTGAAATGTGCTTTGAAGTTTGTTGTGTCTGTTTTGGTCTACTTTATAGTATTAATAGCTGTTTGAATTCAAGAAAAGCTATTTTACTTGAATGGCAGGCAGCTTTTATTTCGCCATAGAAGGGATTTGCCTTGAAGGGTAGATTCACATTTTGTCCTACAGATAAGAGTTTGTAAGGTAGAAAAACAGAAAGTCAACAGGAAAACAGGTTGTGTAATATCATCATTTAGTGCGAGTTTTTAGGTCAAAGATGTGCCTCATGTGAAATATGACATATACACAACCCCAGTTGGAAATAAGAAGTGCATGTATATATAGTATGATAGAATTGGAAGGGGCTTTAGTGGCCAGGGGAGAGCATGTGTGTTACTGCTGAAAGTCAGCATTCAAGAGAGAAGGATGCCACACATGGCAGTATCATGTCCTCTGAAAACATTGCTTGGAAATAATGACCATGTGTGGGGTGCATAACATTGCTTGTGGGTTTAGTGGTTTGTTACATAGCGTAGATTATGAGTGTGTATGCCAATGCATGTGTGTACATCTAACATACAGTTCTAGTAGTACAGTAACTGAAAGGATAGATATATCCGAAGACAGGTCAGTCAGAAATTGTCTTCAGTGAATCATGTTAGAATTCCTTTCTGCTTTCATCAAGTTGGGTAAGTTAGATTGGAGTGGATGAGTAGGTAAATGAACAGGTTTTTTTGTTTTCTTTGTTTCTCTTTCACTGTTCCTATCTGTCTTTGTCTTTTTTCTGTTAAATTTTCTGTCTCCATTTCTTTTTCTGTTACTTCCCATGCATTTCTCTCCCTCTCTCTACCTCACTCTGCTTTATAATTTTTGGTTCTACATCTGGATGTTGTTTCCTATCATCATGTTGAAATCTGATCAAGTTTGTACGTGCCTGTGTTGAAATTTGATGAAGTTTTTGTGTTGCCTTTGTTTTAAATTTAAGTTTGTGTGTTGCCTTCTTGTTGAAATTTAACAAAATTTGTCTGTTGCCTTTGATAAATTTGAATTATGTTACTTTACTATGTGTCAAAATCTGATGAATTGTATTTCTTGCCTGTGTTTTGAAATGTGATGTTACATCACTTACCAAATGTTAAAAATCTGAAAATTTGCCTAACTTTTTTTTTCAACTGAAATTAGGCAGGTTTTTTTTCATTTGTTTTCCATTTTTGCTATGGTAGTTTTTAAAGATGCTTTGAAAGTAACTTTTTTAGTGCATTTTATTTAGAATATTACAGTTGGCTCTAACATGTTTTTGATTTGTCTGTTTTTACTTCAACTAATGCAGGGGCCTCTAGGTTCAGTAAGTTCTCTTCCATTTGTTTTCTGTTTTATTTCTTTATCATTTTTTCTATGTATATTTTGTTCTCCCTCCTTTATGTTTTGGGGTCAGATTATACACATACACTTAATGCTTTATTAAATTAACATTCTGAGTCTGCAGTCAAAAGAAAGTGCTAAAGTCAGTTGTACAAACTTGTCACTGTATTCAAAAGAAAGTATTATAATCCAAAGAAAAACAGAAAACCAAGCTTTTTCTATTGTAATGGTGAATAGTAGTTGTTTCATATTATCACCCTCTGTCTATTGTTCTGTTCTGTTGTGGGTTTGGCAGTAGAGCTTTAGTTCAAAGTGAAGTGTACATTGTACAAAGTTTTTGTTTTACCTTCTGTAAAGAAATGTTTTGTTTTTATTCATTAGCTTGGATTCCAGTCTTACTTTTCTTGGAAATAATTCAGCGGGAATAAGGGGAGACTTGTGGTGTATTTGTGCGTGAGTTTGCATGATGATGTGCAAATTCTGTGGTTTGTAGTGTGTTTAGTGCTGCTTAAATTGCTGCAAAGTTTTAATCCACAGATCTTGCTGAGTTTTCCCAAATATAACCAAAACTTGTTTCAACAGTTGAGATTAACCAGTCATCAGGATTTTTGTGTGTGGCCTGTATTGCAGGGAAATTTAAACATTGGTTTGACTTAAAATTTGTTTTAATCAGCCATTTTGTTGTATGCCCTGATCATCATTAAGTGATCCATTTCTGGATGGCCAGGGTATTGGCAGATAATTTATGAGGATGGAGTTTGCAATGCCAAGACATGTTCTCTGCTTTTGATTTTTTTCTGTTTGTCATTATTTCTGTTTGCGTTTGTATACATGTCTCTTTCATCCTAGTGCAGGCATCTGATAGGAGCAGCTTGTGGATTGTTGATCAACATGCTAAGACAGCTCAAAGTCCATATTTTGTTGCAACTTTCTTGTGCTGAATGATCATGTGTATCTCTTTTCCTTTTCTGTTGCTACAGTTATTTTATTAAAAAAAAAAAAAAGAGAAGAAGAAACAGAAAAGCATGCATGTGACTATTGATTTGTAATACACCAGAGTCTGCCCATGCATGCTTGTTGAATATAATTGCGGACATCTTAGAGGCTTTGAAAGTGGTGATTGTGATGATGGCTTGGCTTGACAGTCATTCTCCTGTTTTCAGGATTTGTGCAGGATTTCTCTCTCACTCTGTGGCTTTTCAGCACTCAGTTGATACTCACTCCATGCAAACACGTGCTGCTCATGAGAGATATTTTTGTTTATGAAAAGTTCAACGTCGCTGGAAACAGACAAAAATTGTTAGGCATTTTTTTGTTATGTGTTATTTATTGTCACTGAAATAAGTAAGCTCAAAAAGTAAACTGTTTTATGAAGGTAATCTATAGCATGTCCGTACTTTTTTTGTTGTTAAGCTTGATATGACATTAAAACTCAGATGTATGTCACCAGAAGTTGACTATAATCAAATGTGAACAGATTTTGTCAAAAGATTCCTTTTTTGTTGGAAGTAAAATATAAATATCATTAACAAGAGGAAGTGTAAGATTCTTAAATAGTTAATTACTTGCTCTAGCCTAGACAAGCTTGGCCAGTGTTTGTTCACTGTGTGCAAGGCTATCAGTGTTGTCTGAAAAGCCAAGTAGTCTCCATAGCAGATGTGTGACATTATAAGAAATGCTTGGCCTGCAGTGTTGAGGGGTGTGTGTGTGTGTGTGTGTGTGTGTGTGTGTGTGTGTGTGTGTGTGTGTGTGTGTGTGTGTGTGTGTGTGTGTGTGTGTGTGTCCCATGGTTTATAAAGTCATAAAAAATGTAGACTTTAATTACAGAAACTATAAGTCAGCAAATGTACACAATGTCAGTATCATAATTATCATGATGTTATTGTCATCATCATCATCATCTTTCATCATCATCATCATCCATCATCATATTTTTGTTATTGCCCTCATTGTCACCATCATCATGAGATGACATTCAGTATCATTTACAGATGCCAATATTGGTGCAGCTTCCCCCCCCCCCCCTTTTTTTAAAAGATTTTTTTTTTTAAGGGTTGGGGATTACCATAATTGATAGCCTGGTCTTTGGTGGGAGTTTTTTCTGACTAATTTAGACTTAGACATCCCCAGGGTGATTGACTTCTCACTCTTTCATTGGTGTTAACTTACTGTTTGCATGGTTTTCAGGAGTTCATTTATATATTTCACTTTATTTCTACTAGGTAGTTTGCAAAAATCACTCTTTTTTTTTTTTTTTTCTTCCTGAAAATTTGTGTGTGGTGCAGTTCGCTGCGTGCGTGCGTGCGTGTGTGCGTGCATGTGTGCGTGTGTGTGTGTGTGTGTGTGATGTAGGAGATTTCTTATTGTTCATATATGTATATGACGTTTCTCACATTGTGTAATGGGGAAGGGCAGAGGGAGGTTGCATGTGTGTTTTTTCCCCCAAAAATATTGCAGTTTTTTGCATGGGTATTGGTTGATTTTTTGTTGTTTTATTCATAACAAGTTTTTGGTCATGAAAAATATGTGTAAATGTTATTTTCATGTTGATGGAGAAAAGTACTGACATATGTTTTTTGATTGATGTGTTTAACAATCAAATAATCAAACTTGAGGAATGGTTTTAGAAAGGGGGGGGGGGGGTATATATGTATATGGTGTGTGTGTGTGTATATATATATACATATATGGATGCCATGTGATTCTTCTCTCTCTCTCTCTCTCTCTCTCTCTCTCTCTCTCTCTCTCTCTCTCTCTCTCTCTCTCTCTCTCTCTCTCTCTCTCTCTCTCTCTCTCTCTCTCTCTCTTCCCCCCTAGTTAAAGGGAACAAGTTTTGTTTTGGGATTTTTTTTTTTTAAACATCTTGTGCTTGAACAATTTTTAGGTGTTTTTACTATGTGTATGATTTTTTTTTCTTTTTGTTTTTCATTCTGAATAGCACATATTTTAACAGCATCAGTTTGTTGTTTTTGCATTGACAATAGTATCAGTGTAGTGTCAGAGAGCATTGTATACACCTGCTGGTTTCAAATTATCCTCATCAGTTCTGCCATTGCCATTATCATCATTATCTACATTGTTCACAATATCTTCTTCAGTTCTACCATTATCGTTACCATCACTATCTACATTGTTCACAGTATCCTCATCAGTTCTGTCATGATCATCATTATTATCTACATTGTTCACAGAATCCTCATCAGTTCTGTCGTTGTCAATATCATCTGCATTGTTCACAGAATCCTCATCAGTTCTACCATTGTCATTATAATTATACATATACATTTTCACATCTAGTGCTCTACAAATAGTGATATTGTTACCATTGGTTTTGTTGATGCTAATCATCACAACATCGTTACTGCATTTTTCATTTCTTTCACATGTGTGTATGTGCATGTGTTGTTGATTTTCACCCCATAGTGGGTGTTGTTTCTCTCCCTTTCTAATCTCATCTCATTATTGTTAGAGTTATGTTGATATATCAATTAGTCTGTTATTTAAAAAAGCACAAACTGTTGTGTGTTTTACTTATTTATGTGTATATTCATATAAAACTCATATTTCTTAGTGTATTCTCAGTGTCTTTCTGTCTGTTTCTCTGTGCTTTTCTCTTTTTTTTTCTGTTACTGTCTATATGTCATCCTCTATTTTTTCTAATATTTTTCCCCCTTTGTTTTGTCTCTTTCTCTGTGCTCTGATTTTTAACTAAAACTGACATGTTACATGTAGACCCCCTTAGCTTATACATGTATGTGTATATGGATTTGAAACGGTGGACCTAAGGGAGGAGCCAGTATTTGCTATACAAGACAACTTTCAGTCTGCTTTATCTGTTCTGTCCTGTGCTCGTTACAACACATATCAAGTCTGACGTAATGCAGTATCTTGTACTATTGATCAAAGGTATACTATTTCATGCTTTTGAAATAACAGTCTTGTATGATTTTTTTTTTCCAAGACAAAGCTTTTTCTTCCTGTACAAGTTTTGAATGCACTGTATTGTCATATACTTTTTTTTTAGCAAGACAGATTTTGGTGAATTTTTCTTGCTTTCTTTTCTTTGTTTTTTTTTGTTTTTTTTTACAGTGAGCTTTACATCAAAGCATGCATGTACACATATTTGCGCATGCAATCATCTGCATGCAGAGGCAGATGTAGTTCCAGTGTACAGGCTTCATAATGAGTGCTTCAAGTGAATGATCTGCTCCAGTAGTATGGGGGCATGTGTACATCTAATAACAAATCTCAAGACAAAAGTATTCTGTGGTTTTAAGGGAGTTTGTGTTGGTGTTTTGTTTTGTTTTTCTCCTGGAGGTTTAGGGGGTGGAGAGAGCGGATGGAGAAGAGGTTGGAATGGGTTTTTTGGGTTTTTTTTTTTTAAAGGGGGAAAAACTGATATTGAAATGTGTGTGTGAGTGTGTGCGCACACACGCACGCACGCACGCACGCACGCACGCACGCACGCACGCACGCACCACACACACACACACACACACACACACACACACACACACACACACACACACACACACGTACGGGGACTGGATGTAACAAAAGCATGTAACTGCTTATTCCATTATGCTTGAAATAAAAGAATCTCACTCACACACACACACACACACACACACACACACACACACACACACACACACACACACACAACACAGAGAAAGGGCTCTTTTTTTGTTTGTTTGTTTGTTTAAATGTCTTTTTTTTTTTTTTTAAATGCATGCAATGTGGAGTGAGTAATGACAGCCTTGGGGTGATGAGAAGGGCTCATTATTTCTGCCAGATGTATTTTTTTTGTCACTGGTTATTATTTCTGCTACATTGGCTTTCTTTTCACTGCTTCTGTTTGACACGGGGGGACAACAATGTAACAACTTGCAGTGGATACCAAGGTTGAAACAATGTTGCTTCAGTTCCTTCACCAGTGGACTTTTTTTTGTTGTTTTGTCTGTTTTAGTAGAAATCCTTACACAACCTATTTGGAATAGGGAGTTTATGGAATGAATTAGTACTGAGGGATGAAGAAAGTATAGTCTAAAGAAAGTATGTAAATAAACTTATGTTTTCCAGTTTCTCTCTATCTCTCTCAACCTCTGTGTGTGTGTGTGTGTGTGTGTGTGTGTGTGTGTGTGTGTGTGTGTGTGTGTGTGTGTGTGTGTGCGCTTGCTGCTTGTTTCTAAAAACTTGTGTGTGCACGCACGTGTGCAAAGTTTGTTAATCTCTGTACTTCTATGTTTTCTTCCAAATTAAAACTAGTACTTAGTATTTTCTTTTCTAGAATCAGGGTAAAGTAAAACGGCTATTTCGCCTCTTGGAACAGAAAATATAGTGAATAAAAGCTGTTTTTTCCAAATACTTGAGTAGTTCAATGTTTCCTTTAATGAGATTTTAGAATCTGTTATTTCATGTGATATATTAAGGAAATTGAAAATAACGCAACATATCAAGAAGCAAAATGAGTAATAATAAAAAATAGCAAGAAGCAAAATGGAGAATAATATCAAAGCAAAAATCATAACTGAACAGCTTTTTCTGCCATGCAGTATTCCAACACAGTATTTTTAAGCTGCATAGAGGTGAATGTTTGCACGTGTGTGTGTGTGTGTGTGTGTGTGTGTGTGTGTGTGTGTGTGTGTGTGTGTGTGTGTGTGTGTGTGTGTGTGTGTGTGAGAGAGGAGAGGAGAGAGAGAGAGAGAGAGAGAGAGAGAGAGAGAGAGAGAGAGAGAGAGAGAGAGAGAGAGAGAAAACAGAAAGGAGTGGTGACCTGGTTTCATGGTGAGACTGCATGTGCAGGGGGCCGCTATAAGAACTGGAAGAGGAGGTGGTTCATCCTCAATGACAACTGCCTCTACTACTTCCAGTACACCACTGTGAGTACACAACACCGTTGACAAGTTATGTTATGTTCATGGTCTTTGAAAGCATGCAGTGTGTAATGTGTTCAGGGAGCTTAGGAAATGTGCCTATGCTTATATCTTCTTATATAGTAGGCATCTGTCAGTCTCAGAAGACTATGGAGGTGCAGTCTAGGCTCTAAAGCGCAAAGCCTGGAGGGCAAGCTGTTTCCCATGCAGCAGACCTCCCTTCTCCATGCCACTGGAATGATCCATTGGAAAAGCTGTCGCCGATACGCTTGGTTCCAGTGTTGTCACAGGAGCTTCCAGAAGGTTGCCTATAGGCCTACAGCCCTGAACCGCCAAATTTCCCCAACATGACACCTGTGCGCATGCTGGTTTTTAAAAAAAAAATTTGTCATCTGCTCCTACCAGCAGACAAAGGCCTGCCCTTCTGAAAGGTGGAACGGGTTTTTAACATGTGCGCAAGATGTTCTGCGTGTGTGCAGGGCTTTGGTTTATAGTCGCATCCAAATGAGACTATAAAATATATGCATGCATGCATCTTAGAATTCTTACAGATTTCTGTGAGCCACACAACAGAAATGCACACCAGTGATAATTATTCCTAGGAAAGGAAGCAGTTAGACTCGTCGTTAATTCACTGCCAAATTTTCAGGGGATCACCAGGATCTTTGGGAGGTTCCACCTGACTCTTTCCTTCATTCTTTGAGGAGTCATTGAGACACAGCACTAAGCTTTACACACAGTGTGTCACAGGCAAGTTGAATATCTGTTGGAGCCTATCTCCCTCCAGGTGGCAGGGTTATCCATGCCACCAGCCACAGCTGGCCTACTTACTAGTTTATGACTAGTGCATGGGCTTTCATGTGTGCACAGGAGGTTCTGGGTGCCTCTGCACACAGAACAGGATGGGACATCAGTTTATAGTCTGATATAAGAAATTCCTAGGGAATAGGGTAGGTATTCATGTTTAATGTCCCTCCTATGGACACAGCAATGGAGACTTGAACCTCTGCTCCTCCTCAGTGGCCATCAGATGATGACCATGACACTGATCCCCAGGCTGTCAGCGGGTAATGTTCACTTGTCACTGCTGTGTGTGCCCAGGACAAGGAGCCCAAGGGCATCATTCCTCTGGAGAACATTGAGGTGAGAGAACTGCCGCCAGAGAAGACCAGTCGTCAGAACGCCTTTGAGCTGTTTCTCGTCTCCGGCAGTGAGGTCATCAAAGCCTGCAAGGTGGACTCTGATGGAAAGGTCGTAGAAGGTGAGGAGATGGAGTCTGCTTCTGCTGTAAGTAGGGAATTGATAGTTTAAACCACCTTTTGGGTGGGTTTTTGTTGAAAGAACTGAAACCTAGCATAAGATCAGTGCCGTGTAATGTTAACAAAGATAATGTAGTTAGAGAACTGATTCTTATCATTTTTTTTTTTTTTTCAGATTCAACTTGGTTGGACGGATCGTTGAATAAATATAGACCAAAAAAGTAACCTAAGCCGCCGCTGTAGTCAAGTGGTTAGGGCGTTGGACTCGTGATCTAAAGGTTGCGGGTTCGATCCCAGCTGTCGGCTATGGCGTTGTGCCCTTGGAAAAGGCACTTTACGGCTATTTTCTCACCCCACCCAGGTGTAAAAGGGGTACCAACCTTGTGTTGGGGGTTAACCCTGCGATAGACTGGCGTCCTATCCAGGGGGGAGTCTATGACTCTCAGTCGCTTAACGCCACAGAAACCGGGATAAGCACCGGCCTGATGAGTCTTAGGCTCGGGACAGACTTTAACTTTAACTTTTAAAAAGTTAACCCACCTCCTTTTTTTTTCTTTTTGTAGGGTTATGTGTGAGTAGATTTTTTATGTGCACGTGCTTGTGTGTATGTGTGTGTGTGTGTGTGTGTGTGTGTGTGTGTGTGTGTGTGTGTGTGTGTGTGTGTGTGTGTGTGTGTGTGTGTGTGTGAGAGAGAGAGAGAGAGAGAGAGAGAGAGAGAGAGAGAGGGGGGGAAGATAAACCTTTTGGGGGGGGGACCTCACAATTGATATGGTGCAGTTTTAACAGAAGTAATGACTGTGTAGGTTGCTGACCAGTCTTTCCATGCCTGTTGTCCTGCACATCTCTGTCTGGCTTTCTTGCTGGCAGGTTTCTGTGTATCGTTATTTCAATCATTCAGCCATGTTGTAGCTGATCAGTGTTTCAGGGCATCATTAGCATGAGGTAAGTGTATCTTGGCCAATGGGATTAAAGGTTGTTTTTTTTCTGTGTATACTTAATGCTTGATCTCTTGGCGGCTTCATGTTGTTATCTTTGACATAAGGTTTTGGGGTCTGAGGGGTGTGAGAGAGAGTGAGTGTGTGTGTGTGTGTGTGTGTGTGTGTGTGTGTGTGTGTGTGTGTGTGTGTGTGTGTGTGTGTGTGTTATGCATGCATGCAGTAGTTGTTTATTCCTTCAGAGGAAAATGTTATAACGATGATGATTTACTTTCAGGGCGCCACAATGTATACCGTATGTCGGCCTCCTCCCCTGAGGAAAAGGACCAGTGGATCAGTTGTATCAAGTAGGTCTGACTTTGGTGCTTCTAGTGAAGGGTAACTATGGGATAGAGTTAGTTTTCCTTACAGCTTTTTGCCTGTTCTCAGTGTCAGTTTTACAGTGCTCCTCATAACTCCAAAATTAAGATGTCTGTAAGTGCCTTTTAGATATAAACCTGTCAGACTGTTCTTTTTTATAGTCTCTGACAAGGCAAAGCTCTGACCGAATCCCTTCAATACGGTGACAAGAAAACATCGGATGATTTTCTGCTTTTTGATACAGTACTTTCTGTGGCGAACACTGTTTGCACAAGACAGCTGGCTGCAAGAAGTCTATCAAAATGCGGTAGACTTGTTTAAAAGACCTGCCGCCTGCTAGGTTCATTTCAGTTAGTTGTCATAACAACAGAAATCAAGCTTACCTTTCTTTCTTGTTCTGTTTACAACCACATGAGCCCCCCCACCCCACCCCCTCTTTCCCCTGTCCCAAAAGGAAAAAGTATGTATGGGCGAGTTGATGGATATGTAGTTCAGTGACATTAATTTTTTTTTTAAAGAAAATTTCAAGAGATCAGAGCAGATGAAGAGCAGATCCTGTCTTTTCTATGAGTTTCTGCTAAATAGTGGACAAATTGAGGTGTTGAAAATTGGCTGAGAAAATGGAATGGCCCAGTAGTGGACTGTTCACTCATAATTAGGATGTATACATTTGAACTCTGTTTGGTATATTTTGCTGTAAGTGAAAATGAAAGCGAATATTTGAAGTGTATGTGAGTTTCATCTCCAAAAGACATTATGGTGGATGGAAGTGTCAGCAGAGATGCACTGTCAGGTGAGCCCACATACAGTCTTTGTCCATCATCTTCACTCCTCATGGGCTCCATCCTTGACCTACTCTCTGGTATCAGTCATGTCAACGGTGGGATAGACAGACAATCACAGATGTGGTCTGACACTGACTGAGAGCATGGGTTTCAGTCTCCTCTGTCTGAGGGAATATTTTACCATGGAGGCAACAACACTAGAGTAACTCCATCATCCTAGAAGTCCTTTGGACGAGACTGTAAAGGAAGGTGCGTACATGAATCCACATAGTACATCTTGTGCACACGCACACCTTAAAACCCCATTTGCCTTTGGCTGAAGAGATGGCCTCTACGGCTGGTGCTATGGTTGGCAGGCATGGTCATACCCTGCATGCATCATGCTAGCTAAAGAGGAATGGGCTATGCCAGGTCAACTTGCCCTTGACATAATGACAGCAAACTGCAGTGTCATCCCAGTGACTCCTCGAGAGTTGGGGAGAGTCAAGTCTTCAAGTCGAGTCCATCTGCCATGAGTATTGTGGGGTGAGAAGAATAGATAGTATTCTGGACTGATACCAGTGCAGAGAGTAGGGTAGAGGATGGAAGCACATAAGGAATGAAAAATAATGGACAAAAGACTGTAAGTGCTCAATAAGCAGTTTGTTGATGTGTCTGATGCGTTGTGACCTACTCCTGTCCCACTGCAGTGTCAGCAGTCAGTGGAAGTTGTCCTGTTGCTGTGACCTCTAGCCTATCCCACTGCAGTGTCAGCAGTCAGTGATAGTGAGAGTCTCCTTTTTTCCTCTCTGACTTCAGGTCCAGCATCAACGACAACCCTTTCTACGACATGCTGGCTGACAGACGCAGGAACGCTATTGGACAGGCGGCACGAGGCAATTGAAGGGGGCTGTGGTGAGGGTCCCACTGCTGGTCACTTCACCCCAGGGCCTTGTCTCTCTCTACTAGCTGACAGCTTGGGGCAGTGCACATGAAGCATCTGACAGCAAGAGAATGCTGAAAGCACAGGGGACTGGAGAGCCCCATAGGCAGTGCACATGGGGTTGACAGTGAAAGCTTACTTACTTACTTAGAGGCTGTTTGTGTTTGTCAACTGCTGCAGACCAGAGGTATGGGTGTGTCAGTTCACAATATTGTTTTGCTGAGTGTACTGTCGGCGAAAATGTTGAGAATGAGAGTGAAGGTGAATCGGCATGGTTGTTTGTTTCAAATGACAAGACATGTTGGTGCTTTTTGTCTCATGTGTTGGATTACTGGAACTGAGAATAGTTTTTTTTTTCTTGGTATTTCATTCTTTTTATTTTTGTTTCTTCGGTTTTGGTCAGGAACAAAAAATGGTAATGTGTATAATTTTTTTATTTTTATTAAAAGTGATATTTTTAAAGCATTCCAAGTGCAAATTCAACCAATAGCTTATTTTTTAAGTATGGTTTTATGACCACAACCATCTCTTTTTTTTATATAATCATTGATTTGGGGATTTTTTTTGGGGGGGGGGGGGGATGGGGGAAGGCTGTTTTATTTTAGTTTTTTTCGTTTTTTTACCATGACTTTTTTTTTTTTTTATAACAGATTTATGACAGAGTAAGCCATAGCTGGTTGATTAACTTTGTGTTTGTAAGTGAAATTTGAATCATCTTAAGACACATTTCTTTTAACAATTCTTTGATTTGAATGACAAAAAACCCAACCCAAATTGTGATATTTTTAGTTGCAAAATAGTAAAATGAAAAAAAAGACTGTTGATAACATACATTAGGAAGTGTCTGTGAATGTATGTTGGGGTACCTGTGACCAAAAGGACCAGACTTAAGGATACTAGCAAATGTGTATGACAGAACATTGCAGAGAAAATGTGTATGACAGAGAAAATGTGTATGACAGAGAAAATGTGTATGATTGAACGTTGCGAAAATGTTGACAGAGAAAATGTGTATGACAGAATGTTGCAGAGAAAATGTGTATGACAGAATGTTGCAGAGAAAGTGTGTATGACAGAGAAAATGTGTATGGCAGAATGTTGCTGAGAAAATGTGTATGACAGAAAGTTGCTGAGAAAATGTGTATGACAGAAAGTTGCTGAGAAAATGTGTATGACAGAATGTTGCAGAGAAAATGGTATGAGAAGTTGCAGAGAAATGTGGAGACGTTGCAGAGAAATGTGTTGACAGAGTTGCAAGAAAATGTGGATGACAGAACGTTGCAGAGAAAATGTGGATGACAGAACGTTGCAGAGAAAATGTGTATGACAGAACGTTGCAGAAAAGGTATGACAAACTGCAGAGAAATGTGGATGACAGAACATTGCAGAGGAAAATGTGGATGACAGAACGTTGCAGAGAAAATGTGGATGACAGAACGTTGCAGAGAAAATGTGTTTGACAGAATGTTTACTCACAAAACCAAATATATGGTGTGTACAGACTGTATACATACCTGCATGTAAATATGAGGCTGGATATTGTGTATACCTTGCAGAGGCATCGTCTTCCTATCTGTCATGATTTATTTTTTATTTTCATACCCCAAAAAATCAAAATAAATTTTGGTAATATTTAGACCGCAGACACAATAGTGATGTGCACATCTGGTCAGAGTGCCTAAAAATTTTTTTTTTTTCCATACAAATTTTTTTAAAATTCTTTTTTGATATTGCAGTGATTATTATTACTGATAAAAGCATTGATACTTGTGTTCAAATATGTAGATACAGACTACAGCAATTCTTGATATTTGTATGTCTGTGTATTCCATTCATGTATAAAATGTGTGTGTGTGTGTGTGTGTGTGTGTGTGTGTGTGTGTGTGTGTGTGTGTGTGTGTGTGTGTGTGTGTGGTGTGTGTGTGGCATGCTCACCTGCACACACATTTATCCGTGGGCAGTGTTCTGAAAGCCGCTGGACCAATTCTAGTGTAGCTTTGACCAGTAGATATTGAATTTTAAAATAACCAGTTTTTGTTTTGTTGGAACAAGATGGTTTTTTCTCAGTTTCATTCATATTATGAGTGTGGAAGCGAGATAGAGAAAACGTATGATTGAATTCATGAATAATGCATAAACTAAAGAAGCTGTTGAAATAAAATGCACAAATAATGGTATGACCCTTCGCAGGCAATTCAGTTTTTTAAATGTTGTCCCATGTTTGATATTGAACTTCGAGAAATGTTGGAGTAGAGGAAGCTGCATGTGAAAGGCAGTGTGAAAGAAAGACTGTTGTTTATGGGACAGAGAAGACGCATCATCATAAAGCACTTACCAAACCTACTGATTTATTCTCCTGTTGACTTACTTGTGTACAACACCACTTACTTCTCACAACTGCAGATGTCTCTATAGGAAATGTGGGCTGCTGTCTCTGTACAGTTTAAAAAAAAAAAGATTTTAGATAATGTTCATAAATGTTTTTTATTTCCTTTTAAAGAAAATGTTTTGTTTAGATTGAACTTTGCCAGGGACTCTTCTTTTGTTGCAGTGGTTTCTTTTATCTGCACAGAATGTGTGTTTCTCTAGAGACATTGTGTCATGTGGATTTTCTAGCTAATGTGGTACAGTTCACGTGAAATATCCTGCTCACAGTCACACATCTAGCAAACTGAGCATGTATGTGAACTGTGACATGTTCTGGTAATAAGGTCTGTAGCGAAACTCAAGATTCATCCCGCTCTTATTCCAGAGTTCCTCAGAATAGGCAGTTAGCCCATCAGTCAGTCAGTCATCTGATATGACTGTCATGGTTGGTAGGGTTATAAACAACATGAAATGAGTGGGTCACTTCTCACCTCTGTTCTTTGGGGTCTTGTAGGGAGAGGATCCAACCCCCTGCAGGCAGACTGTGAATTGGCTGTGATTACCAACAACACTTACAAAGACATTGTCAACAACGTAAAAATCAACAACACCCCTCCCCCAAGGAAAACCACATTCAACTAACAAACAAAAAAAAACATTAAAAAAAACAACCTAACCAAACAAGAAACAACAAAATAGCTTCGTATTTCAAATTGAAAAAGTGATGTGGAAATCGTTAAATTTCAGTCACCAGTTGTTTTGTCCAAATTCCTGTCTTGAATTGTAGTCGATGCTGTTTTGTAATTGAAATATTTTCCTCAGTGTGTTTTTAATTGTGTTTTTTTAAAATTAATTTTCACTATTCATTATGTAAAACTAGCTGGTGGCCAGACATAGTGTCTTACTTTGAAACAACAAAAGGAATTTTTAGGGTTTCTTCCCTTATCTCTATGAATGGCGACTGTGCCAGTGTTCTGAAATACATCCGCTCTTCACTGGACTGAGATGAAGTGTTCCTGCCACATATCTCTGCTGTTATGAGGGATAGGAATGATGTAGAATAGTGCAATGCAGGTTCCAGTGATTTGTGGTTCCAGTGATTTCTGATATTATAGGCATAATGGCTAGTTTCCCAGGCTGCTTGTTTCTGTGTGACTGCCAGCAGAGAGAATTTTCAACAAATTGTGTGTGTGTGTGTGTGTGTGTGTGCAGTGAATGAAGGATTGAATGCATGATTCGTAGAACTTGTACAAACCTACACACTTGTAGGTATGATAGCTGCTCTGGAGGAGAACATTGAACTGTTGGGGAATGGGAGGGGCAGCAGTTTTTTTACAGTGTATCCCTGAAGTCGGAATGTAGCTACCTTCATGGTGGGCAAAAATGGTTGCATATGTAAAATCTCACGATCGGTGGACCTCAGAGCTCTAGCTGAGGAATGATAAAAGAAAAGGACAGTATGCTCCACACAGCATCTATATTGCATAATTTTAACTGAGGAAGATTATAAATCATCATTGGAGTTGACAGTTCTTACACAAAGAACTGAATTGTATTCATCCTACCAAAGTTGTCCGTGTGTATGGATTTGTTATTTGTTTGTGATGTTTTTTATATGAATAATTTTGAAAAGAAACTGACTGCTACGATCAGAAAGTAACACCAGTATTTGACTGATGACAGAGAGTGATCACTGCTGAAGACATGGAGCAGTATTGTCTGAAGTGTGCAGACAGTTGTGACTGCCTTATTCCAACAATCAGAACAGCTCTAACAGTATTGTACCAAGGTTGGATGTCACACACCCGATTTGTGCCATTAGGTTATTAAAACATTCTGTTCTTTCAAATGTGTGCCCCAAAACTCAGTGTCCACATTGTTTTTCCATCATTTCTCTTTTCTTTTTCAAGACACTGGTTATTTCATTTCTTGTACATGAAAGGAAGCAGGTGGTTCAGTGATTGTAGTGTGAAAGTAAGAGGTTTGTGGAAACATAAATTGTTTATATACTAAATGTGATGACAGTAATTTTTCGATATGATCACACTGATTTAAGATTTTGTATGTGTGGTATTGTTAGGTTTATTTTTTGGTTTAGTGTTTTGTTGTTGTTTGAAAGTCTCTGTTGACTATATTGATTATTTATGCGAGATATTTGTGCATACTGGTAATACTCAGATTGTCAGAGCTGCTAGTCATGTAATGGGAGTTTAAGTGTCGTAGTTAGTGTTGTGATTGGAGTTATTGTGGTTGGTACAAGAATGTGATAGCTGGTGTCCAGGTTTGCCCATCATCTGGCTGTTGGTAACTTCAGTTCTGGTCATTTTTCCCCCTGTCCTAATGCCTTCCTGTCTGTCTGTTATTTTTCCGACACTTTGCAGAATTTCAGTCTTTATTTTGTTACATATAAAGCTGTTGAAGAAAGAACAGTTCAGATTTTAAAAAAAGAAAAAAAAGTTTGTTTGGTCTTTTTTTTTTTTTTAAGTAACTAAGATGGAAAAAAAAAGTGATTTTAGTTGTTTTCCTTTCCTGTTTTCAACTGTCAGCATCAAGGGTAATGGCTTAAAGAGGTGATGTGCTCCTCTCTGTTTTTCTTCCATCTGTGCTTTTGGAAAATGACATCCAAGTTTAAATGTCTATAGAAAGTGGAAGACCTACTAGATTCATGTTTTAATCTGTATATAGTTGCCCAGTTTTAATCTGAGGTTAAAAATGCTATGAGACATGACTGCTTTAATATTTTTTGGGGGCGGGGGCTGTTAACAAGATAGGATTGGCTTGGTTAATTTCAGTAGCATAGCTATATTTATTACTTCTTTTTAAAAAAAAAAAAAAAAAAAACTGCTCTGGAAGGAAGACAAGTTGATAGGACAGATTTTTTTTCCTTGTCTTTGCCCTCTTTTCCCATGCTGCTCCTCTTGTCTATCGTCTGTGCATGTTGGACACAGTGATTGACTTCACCCAGAATCAGATAGGTGATGTTTGCCGCGATGTGCACCACAAGAAGTTGAAGAAAAAAAACAATGTTGGCTGACATGTTGACCCAATGGAGACTTATATTGTGATTCTCTCATTTTGGGGTGTGTGAATTGTATTGGATTTGGAGAAACGATTGTAAATGATGTACGTGAATTTGTGTGGACCTGCTGTGAAATGTGAGTGTTATGTCTTACATTGAAAGTGTGTTTTATATCTGTATTTTATGCGTATGGAACTCCCCTCTCACCTTCACATTATGGTCATGTATTAGTAGACATCTGATGTGTAACAATTTGTAATACCATTATGTTCCAGGATATATTTTCATGAATACACAACATGGAAACCAAAGAGTGTTTGTGTGATACTTTTTCCCCCCTTCTTTTTCCAATTCATTTTTAATCTGACATTGTTTCAGCATAGTTGCTTTTGTGTGTGTGTGTGTGTGTGTGTGTGTGTGTGTAGTGACTTGAACTCATAATTCAGTGAACGAGACCAATAGTTTTTTAAAAAGAATACTGCTACTGCTAGTGTAACTAGCTGGATTTGGAGGTGTTTTTTTTATGTCAATTAACTCAGCCGCTGTAATTAGTCAGTGGTTTACATGGTGAACAACCAGCCTAATGACATTGTTCATCAAAGACGCAACTTGTTGGATGATTCACCATCTGACCCATGGTGAACAACCAGCCTAATGACATTGTTCAGTGAGTGTTCATCAAAAACACAACTTGTTTGATGATTCACCATCTGACCCATGGTGAACAACCAGCCTAATGACATTGTTCAGTGTTCATCAAAGACACAACTTGCTGGATGATTCACCATCTGACCCATGGTGAACAACCGTCTAATGACTATTGTTCAGTGTTCATCAAAGACACAACTTTTTGTTGGATTGTTCATCCGATCAGGTTCTCTGGGTAGCAGGCTGAGTCTCCCCCTGTGGGGATGCTGGGGCCTCCCTCTCTCAATACATTGATGCAGCTTTTGCCTGTGTTGTTTTGTTCTGGCAACCAGGGAGTGATTTTGTAAACACTGGGATGGGCATTTGTGCCTTTAGCATTGAAAAAAAAAATTCGGGGGGGGGGGGGGTACATTGAAGTAGGGGGCGGGATAGCCTAGTGGTCAGAGGATTGCACACATGACAACCAGGGACTGAGCCACCAAGGAGGTGCTTGTTTTAGGGAATTTTATTCTGGAGTTAACATTACTACAAACTCCTCTCCCCTAAAAGTCGTTTGGATGAGACTATGAATCGAGGCCCTGTGGGCAAATGCACGCAGAACATCTTGTGCACATGCAAAAAACATGTTCTGTCTTTTGAAAGTATAGGCCATTTTGTGCTAGTAGGAACAGATGACAAAATTAAAGAAGTGCATGCATGCAGGTGCTGTGCTTAATATCATCCCGAACCCCCCCACCACCTTATCTAGCCAGTGAACACCCCCACCCCTTATCTAGCCAATGAACAACCCTCCACCCCTTATCTAGCCAATGAACAACCCCACCCTCCACCCCTTATCTAGCCAATGAACAACCCTCCACCCCACCCCTTATCTAGCCAATGAACAACCCCTCCACCCCCCACCCTTATCTAGCCAATGAACAACCTCCACCCCCCACCCCTTATCTAGCCAATGAACAACCCTCCACCCCCTCCCCCTTATCTAGCCATGAACAACCCCCCCCCCCTATCTAGCCAATGAACAACCCTCCACCCCCCCCCTTATCTACCAATGAACAACCCTCCACCCCCCCCACCCCTAACCCTATTTACCAATGAACAACCCTCCACACCCCTAATAAAAGAAAACAAAAAAAACCTCAACAAAACAATGCCATCATCAAGGCCTGGTTTTCTTGGCCCAAGGAATAAAATAATTACGGTAAATTGTCATTTAATAAGGGTTTTTTCAGCATACCAGATATTTGAAGGCGTCGATTTTGAACTTAAGTGAACTTGAAGTGAATGTTATTGGAGTTGCTGAAATTGAATAAGGTGACAGCCCCAGTAAGGCCTTCATGGTAGGCGGAGCTTCAAAATGATGCAGTATGAGTGTGTTCGTGTGTGTCGTCTATTCCACCTCTCTTGTCAAAAAGGTAAATGGGGCTTTTTTGCATAGATGATCGGACAAGACAAGATAGACGGTCTGTGTGCATTCATACACTGGACCTTGGTTTATTGCTTTATAATCCCAAGGACTCTCACAGGGGAGAGCAGTCAGTAACAAAGTTTACTTCAAAAGAAAACTCCTCTCAATTACACCTCAGTGGAGGCTTAGATTCGTGCCTTCAGTTTCCAGCAGATCACAGTCACCATGCTCTGCACCACTAGGCTGTCCCACCCACGGTAGAAATACACTTCATGCCAAAGTGAAAAGATGGTCTGCAGCTTTTAGTACTGACAGAAGGCACTGGGCTGTTATGAGGTATAGCATGAACTGCAGCAGTACAAAGGTTTTTGGAACACTCCAAATGAGCTAAAACTATAAAAAAAAAATTATAAAAAACCAACAAAAAAACAAACAAAACTGCTGCTGATTAATCAGGCTCAGAATCTTGAGGGCCCTGAATGATTTAATTTAAATACAGAAGACCATAAAACAGCCCCAAACTTACAATATGGTGAAAGTATTTTCCCTGAAAACTGTCTCTTACAACAGCAATTTGTTGCGGACCCCCCCCCCCCCCCCCAACTCTCTTTCTCTCAGGTGGACAGGAGAGCCTAGTGGTCAGAACATTGCGCTCACAATTTGATGACCCGGGTTCGATTCCCAGTCAAGAGGATTTTCCTTCTGGAGATAACATCAGTGCTGACTCCACTCTCCCAAAATTCTTTCGGATGAGACGATAAACCGAGGCCACGTGTGCAAACGCACACAGAACATCTTGCACACATGTTAAATCCTGTTCCGCTTTTCGTGTTTTTGTTTGTTTTTTTAAATTCTTTTATATCGAGGATAATCATTGATGGGATGAGCACTCTTGTGCTTTTTTACATCCTGTCCCTGTGTGTATGCAGTTTTGTAAATGTCATCCGTTTCTACCGGCACACAATGGCCTACTCTTATAAAGGATTTAGGCCATCATGTGCCGGTGGGAACAGAATAAATTCTCTCTCTCTCTCTCCTCCTCTTCTCTCTCTCCACACAAGCCACACAAACACCATGAACAGTCTCCCATTTTCTTCTGACAACAGCGAATCCAAAGTAACATTCAAACATGACTGCCAAAAGTGACCCACATGACACAGATTCACTTTTTGTTTTGTTTTGCATACTTCACACACTCAAATACATCCATGCAATGCCATTTGACAACAAACCTGAATTGTGAATTCATTCAATTATTGATGCCCTTTGCAAAACTAAGGACAATTCAACATTACAAAAAAACAAACAAAACTCGCAAAAACTACAAATTAAACGAGTCACAATGAGTGTGCCAGAAAATGAGTATATAAGAAAATGATTAAAATGTGAGGAAGAAAACATTCAAATTAAAAACTACATAACCAGAAGCAAAAAAAAACCTACATAATCAGAAACAAAGAAAAACTACATAACCAGAAACAAAGGAAGATGACAAGTGGCAACTAGACCAGGGTGGTAAGGGGTGGGTGGTGTGGTCTGAGGGGGGCAGCCCTAACTATTCGTCGCTGAGAAGCACTTTTACTAACTATATGAAACCTCATAAAAAGACCCATATGTGAGAGCAACCGAAAGTGCGCACTGCAAATGAATTTTACCAAACAGGGAAAGCTGCTAAAAAAAAAAAAAAAAAAGCTGTCTTTACAATTATCACTCAAATCCCCATAGCAGCCTACACAAATTCCACGTAAACATTTTTTTTGTTTTGTTATTGTTTTGACACTACAAACACTGACTTCAATTAGAAAAAGGCATAAAACTTTATCAAAAAGAAAACAAATTTTTGGTTATAATTGATGTAGTATCCTACTATGACAAGCAGCAAAACACCAAAGCAAATCTTATTTTAATGACCATGAATTATTGAAGATTATCACAGCTAAGTATAACTTTCTGTGAATATTTGGCACATGGACTCAGTGTCTATGCTCCGAAAACAAAACGTGGAAAACGTTTTTAAAAGCTAGTGTTATATGGTGGAATGAAAAACGGCAGTGCATGTATAATAAATGCTTTGTGTCAGGAAATTCATCTCGACAGTCTGTTTCAAACTGCTTCTGCTCTACTGTCAAATCAATATGAACTACAAAAAACCTGCCTTAAATAACATTATATTTAAGCAACTGAGAATCCCTTCCACTCTAAAACAATGTGCAAAGAAAAAAAGTTTGGAAAAAATCTGAATGATCAGCTATTCCCATTCTCCCATCCATGTTGCCATATATTCAAATGAAATGTCTTGACAGACTTACAACGAACTGAATGGATAGAGTGCGCACCCTGTTTCCCCACATCCAAGAAAGTAATTCATTCCAATAAGGTCACATGCAGTGAAATGGAGGCACATAGTGCAACAATACTGATTGGACTCTCCCAATACTGTGGATTTTCTACAAATCCTACATGCCCACACAAACACGCTGACTGACCTGTTTGGAAAATTGTGAACACTGGCATGATTTTGATTGAAGCAGCGTTTAAAACTGAGCTGCAAACGATGTATCCCCACCACAGACAGCATCATACAAATGCATAATTGTCAATAACACCCCACCAACATTCACCACCACAAGATCATATTGTCACCACCACCTTTTATGCCAATTCTGTACTTCAATTATAGAATTAAAAAAGAAAACATTTCCATACAAGAAAGGGGTTAACAGGGAGTCTTCAATCAGTCTTTGTGACACCCAGAAACACTGAAGACAAAGTATACAGCAAGTAAACAACCAGACCTATGTTTAATACTGTCAGCATCAATTGACTTTTTTTCCTTTCATTCCTTGGCTACAGCTCTGTGATGTTTAACCACAATTTTGATTTATTCTTTTATATCGAGGATGATGGAATAAGCACTCTTGTGCTTTTTTACATCCAGTCCCCGTGTGTATGCAGTTTTGTAAATGTCATCTGTTCCTACCGGCACACAATGGCCTACTCTTACGAAAAGCAGAACAGGATTTAATGTGCGCGCAAGATGTTCTGTGTGCGTTCACACACGGGGCCTCCGTTTATAGTCTCATCCGAAGGACTTTGGGGGAGAGTGGAGTCAGCACTGATGTTAACTCCAGGAGAAAAATCTCCTCAAACGGGAATTGAACCTGGGTTGTCAAATTGCGAGCGCAATGTTCTGACCACTAGGCTATCCCGTCCCCCCTTTTAAAAAGTGTATGCCTGTTATAAAATATATCAATGTCAGTTATATGCTTTATTCTGACTTTTTTCCTTCTGGGTAGTAGTGGCTTTCACACTAGTGTTGCTTTACAGTTGAAAAAAAAAAGAGGAAAACATAATTTGTTTGACTCCCATATTCTGCTTAAAATCCCCTCCCCCCTTCCCTTTCTGAATTAATCAGGATATATGATTTCCTCCTTCAAATAAAAGCCCACCTCAATAATAATCTGACTCAAAGTCAATCTGACTCCAATTCATTGAACTGTGTGACAAAATGAACAGACGTTACATTTAAATCAGAATACATCACTCAGTTAACAGGCAAACAAAATGATGCTCACACATTCACAGAGTACTTCTGGCAGTACATCAACACACGACATCGCATACCTTTCATCCGTTACAAAATCTGGTACACAATAAATTATATCACATACCAAGTTGATACCCATTGACAGACAAACCACAGCTTTTGACATTCTAGCTCTGCAAATGGCACACACCAGAACTGACATTTCCCACCTCCACTCATGGGCTGACCCGCAGACAACATAATCTCAAAAAGCTCACTCAGTATCTATCATAGGAACTACCAGCAGTTGATGACTCGTGTATGTGATGATGCCCTACAACACTTGCAAAAAGAGTCCCCTAGGAAGGACCTGATCACTGTCAGGAGCTGGCTGAAGAAACAGAAGGCCCACCTGGTGATGCTAAAAGGCGAAAAGACACTACCAACCCTTTCCCTGCTGCCATTTACACCTGTTCACACGAGAATTGACACTAAACATGCACAGGTATACAACCCTGCCAAATAACCTAACTGTGATGAGGTATAAAAATTCTATCATGTAAACGGAATCCTTTATTGTCATGAAATAACCTCCAACAATATCAATATCAATACATGCAAGAAGTGCCGTGTGATGCTGGACCTGGTTTTTCATAGCGTAACCGCCATGTTTGAGAAGTTAAAAACACAGCAGCAGCAGCAGGAACAGAGTTGTACGTACAGTCTACTGGGAACGTCATTCTATCCAAGAATGCTTGTTTCAACACAGGGACCTCCCTACTCCTACACAACTGTGCATTATGTTTGTGTCCCAAGAACAAAAACAGACACTGCAGTTTCAACTGTTCTATTCCACAGCCCAAAACCTAGACAGTGGTGTGCAAGCATGATGTGCCTGCAGCAAAGAAAGAAAATTTCTAACAAAGAGCATGGATAAAAAAAAATCCCCCCCCCCAAAAAAAGATCAATACAAATGAAGAAAAGTCAACACCTCATATCCATTCCCAACCTGTCTTCCTTATCATTGCTGGGCTGAATGTAACTTCTCTACTTTAGAGATCATTACAGTATTCCTGTTCCTATGACAAGGTTTCACCAGCCACATAGCATCATTAGCTGTTGCCGGCTGTATTCCCTGTCTATTTCACTCACAATGCATCCACTGGTCAGTTGACATGACTTCTAATGCAGTGTCTTGCAGCCTACACATCTGCTGTTTCTCTGTTATATTTTTGTAACAGACCTTGCCATTTATTGTTATTTGTAAACTACTTTCTACACAGTAATTAGAAAGGCAAGCTCAATCAAATGTTCATTCGAATTCATTTGAATTATACAGATTGCCTTTGTCTCAAAGTAAGTTCCAAATGTTTTGTGATGATGAGATTATAGTGCACATTGAATCTACTCTTTTATTATTTTATTTATGAGTACAATATTTCCTTTTCTTGCTGTTGTGATCTTATTTTTAATTTTATTTCCCAGTCAAGATTTCTGATTTCGGGACTGTAAAGTTATTATAAATTTCACATGAATACTATCCAACTGAACAACAAGAGAGAACAGTGGCCATACTGCTTTACTCTACAGAAATTGAACTGAAACCTAATCTATCTGCCTGATGAAGTGGCCAAGATTATCAAGCATTACAGTATTTTTCATAGGTACCCAAAAAGGAAGCAAGCCCTCCCTAACACGTGAAAGCACTTCATCAAAGCTGAAGGAATCCCTTGTCTAGAGAGCTATCTAAAAAAAAAAAAAAATGCAGCAGATGATGCTCTGCAAAAGGGAGGGGATTTTTGTAAAGTCACAAACTGATCTGGGTGAGGAAAAACTTGGCTGTCTCTACACATGGATGAAACTAGCTCTACCTGACCCCACCTTCCCACAGTGAGGGAAGAGGAGAAATGTCTACTCTGCTAAAGGGGACAGGAGAAGCGACAAAAAGAGATGATAAATGTGCGCTTTGTCTGTACATCATTCTCATCATCAGCTGCCACCTCCCAGCAACCACTCTCTTCATCACTTTAAAGGACATTACGGACACAATCTTTCACTAAAAAAAAACAAAAAACACACCCCTAGTTGATATGGGTTCACTTCTTTGTTTAAACCATCAACTTTGAAAGATACTCATTTTTTTTTGCTTGTCTATTTTTAGGTGTGCTTGCATTTTCCTTCTTTCATTCTTAGGTCCATTATGAAGAAAATGCAGCCTGTGACATGACAATGAAAGTCAGCATCAGAACTGCTACTTTGCTTTGTTCAGTTCTGGGCATTTTGAAACATCGACATTCTTGATAATAATAAAAATAATTATTTTTTAAAAAAACAGAAACAGAACGATATTTTAATTTTATAAAACAAACACTTGCTTTCTACACTTTCTTACTGGGGAAGCTGACAGACACAAAATGGCAAGTGTTCAGGTTTTGGTGTTTTTTTTTTTCTCTTGATGACAAAAATTAACACACTGGGGTCATCTGGAGTATTTTGGTGTCCTTTCCCTCACTGATGTTTTCACGTTTTACAGCTCCTTATAGGATCCTTCTACATATCTGAACTTCTGCAGACATGTAAAACATATATATATATATATACTGGCAAGATTAAGGCACTAGCGAGTCTGCATGCGGGCTTTTCTCTTGCACACAATATAATCTTAAGGGAATGAACAATTTTGAATGTCACAGTCTCTGGGCAACTTCTTGTTGCCGTTCTTTTTTTTTGTTTTACAGTGATCTTTTGATCCGAACACAAGAAAAAAGTCTGGGAGAGAGGAGTGGCTGGACTGGCACTGGACGTCGGGGCAAACTGTAGAGATTTGTTTCTTTTGTGTAGTTTACTGATTTTTGTGTATGTTCCTACTGGGTTAAAGCCCAGCAAATTGTCACAGCCATTGCAGTGACTACAGGAAGGAAAGATGGGGAAAGGATAAAGAGGTTCTGACAGCTACATTCAAGCCAACCCATTCCTCATATGCCTCTGACCAAGGGCATACATGACATCCTCTTATCAAAAAACAAAATGGGACCCCCCCCCCCCCCCCTCCCCCCACAAACATGCAAAAATATACACACCAACAATTCATTATATACACTTGCGAGTAAACACGCACGCACGCAGGCACGCACAGCGCACACGCAGACACACACACACACTCACGCACACGCAATGCAGGCATGGATACACTTTAATACTTGACTCTCTATACATACACTGAGAGAAGTCACTAACATTGCTGCCAACGTACGTAAGACCTGAACTTCCCCCATACCTCCATGCCATGTTCAAAAGTACACCACACCAGTCTGGCTTTGGCACTGGAAGCCACTGACAGTTAATTAATTAATCAAGGAGGAATGGAAAGAAGATGAGTGACTTGGTGTGTGAATGCTGCACGACACAACCACACAGTGGCAAAAACTGACACCAACATGTACCAGTCAGTCCTGTCCGACCCTGTGAACGCTCATCTGCATATGTATCAACATCCATACTTGCTGAAGTATCAAACTGACTGACACACCACAGATTCATACAAAATCACAGCTTCCAGATCCATGAACAGTTTCCAATTATGCATGAAACATACATACTGTATTCATGTATATACGCACACATTGTACTAACCTTTGAGTAAAAATCTTGTGCTCCACAAAAAGGACACTACAGTCACAATTCGGGAAAAAGAAATACACAGGAATACAACTGATTGACACATGTATGTCTGTTCAACAATCTTCCACAGTCACCTTTTGTATTTCAACTGTTCATTTGAGCAATAATCACAAAGATTGGGGAGGGGAGATGGAGGGGGGGGGGGAGAGTTCACGCTTTAACATCTATCTCTTTGGTCATTATCAGAGCATAGAATTGGCAGAGAGAAAAAAAGAGGAAAGTACGCCGGGGTCCAGGGGCCGCTTAGGCCCTGGTGGGGTGCAGGGGCGAAGCCCCCTGGCCGAAAACGATTTTTAGCATTTTAAAGGCAGTTTGGAGGCCTCTCCAGGCACCATTTTGAGCAATGTGGAGGGTGTGTGTGTGTGTGTGTGTGTGTGTGTGTGTGTGTGTGTGTGTGTGTGTGTGTGTGTGTGTGTGTGTGTGTGTGTGTGTGTGTTACTCTGTGTGTATGTGTGTGTGTGTGTGTGTGTGTGTGTGTGTGTGTGTGTGTGTGTGTGTGTGTGTGTGTGTGTAAGCGGGAAAACAAGCAATGTAGGCATAAAAGGGAAAAAAAAACAGATAAAAAACCAACAACATAAAAACACTTTAAACACAAAAAGTACATGAATACACATCACTATATTCAAATGGTAAGAATACAATTTGAATCCAACATAAAAAGCAAAACACTCCTCTCCATAATAAGTCTAGGATAGAATATGTGATGGTGGAAGTTGGAAGGGAAGGAGGAAAGGAAGGAGAGAAGAGAGAAGAGAGAGAGAGGAGAGGAGAGAGAGAGAGAGAGAGAGAGAGAGAGGAGAGGAGAGAGAGAGGAGGAGAGAGAGAGAGAGAGAGAATTAAATCGTCATCTAAAACAAACAAGTCAACAAAATATTTCAAAAGACTCACACTTCTATAAAAACTAATTATCATCAATGAAACCTATAACAGGGTTTGCACTAGGATTTTTTAAAACCGGTACTGCGAGTTGCCATTTCAGAGATACCTTGACCAACTCCCCCAAAATCAGTCCCCAGAAAATAAAATCCAGTACATACTGTGAACAAAACGAAACTATTCAGTGAGGGGGGGGGGAGGGGGGGATTGTTCGGCAGCAAAACTAAATCTAAATTGAACGCAAATCTCTCAGAGACTTTGACTGCCATGCTGCTGCCACTCGCTTCTTGGGCATGAAGCCATGCAGGAAATAGGATTTTTTTCTAGCGCATGTGTCCTGTCTGTGTCAGTCTGTTGTTTTGCATGACATCATTCGTGTGACATATTCTTCTTTCTTAGTTCTATGCTTAGCGCTCATCTAGATCTTTCTTCAATTTAGATTTAGTTTTCGACTCTTCTCTCTCAAAGCAACGCGCAAATTTATAGTCATAGAGCTTTTCCTGTAAGAGTAGGCCATCGTGTGCCGGTGGGAACAGATGACATTTACAAAACTGTATACAGACAGGGGGCTGGATGTAAAAAAGCACAGGAGTGCTTATTATATTATCCTCGTTATAAAAGAATAAAGAATAAATCAATCTAGGCCCCATTTACTCATTGTGAATGGAAGTCAATGTCATGCCAAGAAGAGCGCGAAGCTCTATTCTTTCACAGTAAAGCTTGCTGTTCTGCATGCTAATGAGATTGGCGCCAAAGATAAAGAGTTCCTAAGAACGGATGGGAAGGGGTAGGTGCGTAAGCACAGGCGCATGACAGACTGTCAGAAAATGTCACTTCAGACTTTTTTTTTAGACGGAAATCTAATCGGTCACAGGCAAACAGAATCTGTACGCTGGGTACCGGCTGCTTTGAAAAATTTTGTTACTCCCTGTTTACAATCGGTAAAATACCGACAATTACCGGTTATCGCAAACCCTGTATAAGCTCACAACAGTGTTGATTCTAGGATTTCAAAAAAGGGGGCCCAAGGGCCCCTAAAATGAAAAAAAGGGGACATTTGCCCCCCTCCCCCCTTTTCTCTTCATAAAAAAGGGGACAAGTAGTAAGTAGTATTTGCTCATAATACCGTTAGTACTCTGATTTCTGCTATTTTTCAAGAACGAGAAACAAAACAAACAGGATGGTATGTAGGCAGACAGGATTTAATATACACCTTATCATGGCTTATGTATTGCAGCTGGCCTGTAAAATGATTTTCTTACACAGGAAAGAGAAAGAGAAGGGGGGAGGGAGAGAGAGAGAAAAGGGTGGGGAAGATTGTGGTACATTCAGATGTGGAGGGATGCATACTACATAGATACAGGAGGAGATGCATTGTAAACTGTATACAAGAGAGAGAGAGAGAGAGAGAGAGAGAGAGAGAGAGAGAGAGAGAGAGAGAGAGAGAGAGAGAGAGAGAGAGAGAGAGAGAGAGAGAGAGAGAGAGAGGGGGGGGGGGGGGGGGGGGAGGGAGCAAGGGATGTCAAAAGTCAATTTTGTATTTCCATTCAGAGTTGGAGGGAAAACTAGATTTAGATCTAGATGAGAAAAGAGGTTAAAGCCAATATCTAAGTCTTATCTTTTCCTCCCATATGTGAGAGAGAGAGAGAGAGAGAGGAGAGAGAGAGAGGAGAGAGAGAGAGAGAGAGAGAGAGAGAGAGAGAGAGAGAGAGAGAGAGGAGAGAGAATTTCCACTTTCAGAGTTTACGATAGAAAGATCTACGCCAATATCAAAGTATTACCCCTCCCCCCTCCACATGAGACAGAGAGGGAGGGAGGGAGGGAGGGGGGGGGGGAGAGAGAGAGAGAGAGAGAGAGAGAGGAGAGAGGAGAGAGAGAGAGAGAGAGAGAGAGAGAGAGAGAGATTTTCTGTTGGAGAGAGAGGTGAAATCCAGTATCACAGTCATGAGAGAGAGAGAGATCAAAGTCATGTTTGATAACACAACCGATAAGTCTACCCCATACCGTCATCATTCTTCAAGCCAGGGCTACTTGTCTAGCCAGATCTGAAAAACCGCCTTGAAAACTCTTTGGTCTACCAGCTTTGAACCCTGCTATGACAGGGCAGCTTCTGCTATCTCCTTAACGATCTATGTCATTGTTTATGTCACAATGACATCACTTGTTTCAGGCCTGCACGGCTCCTTTGAAAATGGCGTAATGACGTAAATGAGTAGTTAAATGACGTCAGACCAGCTGCTTTGTGATGATTGTGATGACTGTAGGCGCTAATCAGTGCATCTTGCCATCCCTGGGGTATCAACGTAATGACAAACACATGTAGCGTTATTTTGAAATTGTACAAACGGCAGTTATGAGGGCACTCTGTTTGTTCAAATATGCATTATTCAGAGGTGTTTTTTTGCATCGTTAGGGCGCACTGGTCACATTATTTTGTGGCAAAGTTGAAAAAAAAATGCAGGAATCCCGCAAGGGCGCACCCTAGAATCAACACTGAAATTAGTTTTTCATAAATAACATTTAAAAAATAAAACAGCTGCTATGTCCAGCCTTCAAACTGACTGAATGATGACTTTGTCCAACAACAATACTGTATTCAGTCATCTCAGCCCTGGTCTTTATCTCCTGTTAAAACATGGACTTCAAATACAAAACAACTGAGTAGACTTTGTTCATCTACTCTGTCTTCCCTTACAAAGACCAAAAAACATAAAAGAAAAATTACTTCTAAACATTTTTTTTTTTAACGAATGTTTAAAGTGGCAAGAGAAAATACAGTAAACCTGAAAGTAAAACCGATGCCTTTAAGTGTAATGCAAATGTTCACGTAAAAATTTTTTTTCATAGGATACTCACTCATGAGTTAAAATCAATGAAAAACAATTCTAAAATCAAGTCAAAGAAAGGCTATCTCCGGTAATAAAATCAAGTTAAAGAAAGATTATTTCCAGTAAATATATGCTTCTAAAAAATTAGTTTTAAAAAAAGATAGTGACTATGGAGTATTTCTATAGTAAAAAAAAAAAATTGTGGTTATGATATTATTTTAAATTTAATTTTCTATTTCTTTCAAAGGAAGCATACATCTATAGCAGGGTTCGCACTAGGATTTTTAAAAACCGGTACTGCGAGTTGCCATTTCAGAGATACCTTGACCAACTCCCCCCAAAATCGGTCCCCAGAAAAAAAAATTCCAGTACATACTGTGAACAAAACGAAACTATTCAGTGAGGGGGTGGGGGAGGGGGGGATTGTTTGGCAGCAAAACTAAATCTAAATTGAACGCAAATCTCTCAGAGACTTTGACTGCCGTGCTGCTGCCACTCGCTTCTTGGGCATGAAGCCACGCAGGAAATAGGTAGGATTTTTTTTCTAGCGCCTGTGTCACTGTCTGTGTCAGTCTGTTGTTTTGCATGACATCATTCGTGTGACTTAACTTGCGCTAAGCCTATTCTTTCTTGTTTCTATGCTTAGCGCTCATCTAGATCTTTCGTTCAATTAAGATTTAGTTTTCGACTATTCTCTCTCAAAGCAACGCACAAATTCAGAGTCATTGACCCTCGCTTTTCGTAAGAGTAGGCCATTGTGTGCCGGTGGGAACAGATGACATTTACAAAACTGCATACACACAGGGACTGAATGTAAAAAAAGCACAGGAGTGCTTATTCCATTATCCTCGATATAAAAGAATAAAGAATAAATCAATCTAGGCCCCATTTACTCATTGTGAATGGAAGTCAATGTCATGCCAAGAAGAGCGCGAAGCTCTATTCTTTCACAGTAAAGCTTGCTGTTCTGCATGCTAATGAGATTGGCGCCGAAGATAAAGAGTTCGTCAGAACGGATGAAAAGGGGTAGGTGCGTAAGCACAGGCGCATGACAGACTGTCAGAAAATGTCACTTCAGACTTTATTTTTTGGAGACGGAAATCTAATCGGTCACAGGCAAACAGAATCTGTACGCGGTACCGGCTGCTTTGAAAAATTTCGTTACTCCCTGTTTACAATCGGTAAAATACCGACAATTACCAGTTATCGCGAACCCTGCTATAGCACCATTTCTCCCCCAGCATGATAATTTTGTGTGTGTACCTGGTTATGAGGGAAGTAAACATGGTTTAAAAAAACAACAACCTAACTTATTTTATTTATGGCATGGAAAACCCCCAGCTAAATTCAAACAACTGCTTCTTATAAGAAGAGTTTTCCAACACTTTTCCCCTTTTTCATCACTAGTTCACACCCTCTTCCACAAGTACACATTACACATCTATAGCTGATTCCCAATACTTGTGTGACCAGCTGACCATAAATTCCATTCTATAAAAAAAAAACCCAAAAAACCCAAAATGACTATTGCATCATTCAGGCTATCACACAACCATCACCATCATCCGATTCCCAGACAGACGTTGCTGCAGGTCTATCCACACAGACATACGCAAGATCTCGCACCACCAGACTACTGTTGACGGACAGTTCACAGTCAGATGACGTCCTGATCAGCAACGACACAACACGTCCATTGTGGCCAGCAGAGAGGACTGATCAACAAATGATGACGATGATTGCAACACAGCTTTTAAAAGTTCTGTTGTTGTTTTGTTTTCAAAATAACCCCCAAACTACCCCTTGAAAAACAAACCCCTGACAACAGTCAGTCGATGGTCGGTGAAATCATGAGAAGCATCATCACATGCCTTCCTGGTGACAGGTCTAGTAGCGCCTCTGGTAGCTGTAGTTTCGCTGAGGGCCATAATAGTGACTCCCACTGAAGTTGCTGTAACCATGGAAGTCTCTGTGATAATGACTGCTGCCAGGGCGGGGGGAAAAACTGTGGTCACCATTCTTCCTGTAGGATTCTCTCGAGGTTGGATATTGCCTCTTGTGTTTCTTTCTCTGCCAACACAAAACATAGGTTATCAAAGCTGGTGACAATACTTATCATCGTAACAATGAGAAATAATGCACATCTTGTAACCATACATAAGCATGTGTGAACACACCCTTAATATATGCAATCTCTCTTACACACACACACACACACACGCACACACACACGCACACGCACACGCACACACATACATGCGCACACACACACGTACACATGCACACACACATACACACACACACACACACACACACACACACACACACACACACACACACACACATACATGCACACACACATACACTCTAATATCACTTTTATGTGAACAGACGTAAAACTGAAGACCAACAACGCACACACACACACGCACACACGCACACACACACACGCACACACACACACAAACGGAAATGCTCCTCCTAAGATTAAAAAATCCTTCAAAATAAATCCGCACAGGCATAATCATTTACTAACGTTCCCAAGACCCAGAAATGACCTCTACAAGTCAAGTTTTCTGTATTCGGGTAGTCATTTATGGAATAATCTCCCAGTAGATCTAAAAAGTACTACAAGCAAAACCCAATTTAAAAAACACTTAAAAAACTATCTCATGAATAACAGTGTTGAAAAAGACTTGTAAGTTTCACCTTTTCACCACTGTGTACTTTTGTGCTATTCACTGATATTTTGTTGTTGTTATGATTTTCAAAGTAAGTTTGTTGCAATATAATTATATGACTTCGTGCTGAATAATGCAACGGTGCACCTACGCGCGCATATGTGTATGTTTGTATGTATATAAGATGTTTTTATATGCTGTTTGTGCAGTGTGTGTGTGTGTGTGTGGGGGGGGGGGTGTGTGTGCGTGTGTGTGTGTGTGTGTGTGTGTGTGTGTGTGTGTGTGTGTGTGTGTGTGTGAGTGTGTGTGTTTGTGCATGTGTGTGCATGTCTATGTTTCACATGTGTATCTAACAAATAATGACGGGCATGGGTGGGTGATTTGTCGATAGCAAGTGTTTATTAGTATTTATGCATTTTGAATATTGAAATGTTTAAATATTGATATGCTAAAATTTTGCTTAAGATGTGTGTAGTTGGCTAGTTTTCTGAGATTATCATTTTAGTCCTCTTTATTGCTGTTATCATTGTCGTTGTCATTATTTGTTGATATTTTTCTTTTTCATTTTCTTACATACTTTTCTTTGTAGATGGCTTGATGAAAAAAAGCAATTGTTTTGCTTACTCAATGTACCATCTGTAAATAAAAATTTGACTTTGACTTTGACACATGCACACACACACATACACCACACACAAGCATGCACTTCCACTCCCTCATTCTCTCGCACTTTCACACTCTGCACATAAAATTCTTTTCTACATACATGTGTGTATATATATATATATATATATATATATATATATATATATATATATATATATATATATATATATATATATATATATATATATTCCAATGCAGAAGACAGTATGATAAGTAGAGATAAAGCACCATTTCCTTCAAACTCTGAATCTGAGCACCCTATGGACCAACCACACTTCACTTGATTAGGTCCATCTGCAGTGCGGGGGATCCAACACCACCTCACCACTTCACTCCACTTGTCACCAACTCCATGAGAAGTCAATAGGGGCACTGTTCAGGCAGTGTGTTGTGGGCAAGCTGAACCTGGCACAGCCCATCCCTCTCCAGGCAGGAAAACAAGGGAGACCTGTTGATCTTTATATCGTGTCATGTTCCATGTTCCAGTGTGTGTGTGTGTGTGTGTGTGTGTGTGTGTGTTGTGTGTGTGTGTGTGTGTGTGTGTGTGTGTGTGTGTGTGTGTGTGTGTGTGTGTGTGTGTGTGTGCGTGGCTGCGCGCGCGCGCGCGCGCGCGCGTGCGTGTGTGTGTGCTTTCATGCATGAATATGTGCGTGTGTGTGTGTGTGTGCAAGCGAGTTTGCACATGCGCACGTGTGTTTATATGCGTAGTACAGGTAATAGTTTATGCCAATTCCAACTCACCCCACTGACTTGATACCTGGAAGCACTTCTCTGGTACCTCTGGTTGGACCATGCTGACTGGTCTCCTCTCCTCCACATGTTGTTCCCCTGCTGTTGGATTGAGCAGCAAAACAGGGGTAATCTTATGAAAAAACTAGTAACCGGGAATCGAACCCGGGTCATCAAATTGCGAGCGCAATGTTCTGACCAGCTGCCACTGTAGTCTAGTGGTTAGGGCGTTGGACTTGTAATCTAAAGGTTGCAGGTTCGATCCCAGCTTTCGGCTATGGCGTTGAGCCCTTGGAAAAGGCACTTTACGGCTATTTTCTCACCCCACCCAGGTGTAAAAGGGGTACCAACCTTGTGTTGACGGTTAACCCTGCGATAGACTGACGTCCTATCCAGGGGGGAGTCTATGACAATCAGTCGCTAAATGCCACAGAAACCGGGATAAGCACTGGCCTGATGAGCCTTAGGCTCGGGACAGACTTTAACTTTAACAATGTTCTGACCATTAGGCTATATCCCATCCCCCGTGCAACCCTGTCAAGTAGTCTCAAAGCAGATGCACTTCCACGGAGGAAGTACAACTTCTCGGCAACGACAGCACGGTCAGACAATGGAAATGTGGCCTCTAAAAAGAGGCTGCATAAATACTACATTTTACCGCTATGGGCAAAGTGCATGCAACTGACGGTTTTCGATCACCCCCCAACAATACAGAACGTCGCACAATTCACAGGTGTGGATTTAAAGTTAGATCCACAACGCTGCGATTGGCAGTTCCGATCGCATAAAATAAGTATGTCTTATTTTTGGCTTTATTGATTTTTTTAATTGCTTGTAAATTCATGTCTTTCTACCAATTGTGTGTGGTGGTGGTGGGGTGGGGGGACGGGTGGGTGTGGATGGTGTGTATGTGTAGGGGGGGGGGGGGGGGGCGTGTGTGTGTATGCGTGTGTGTGTGTGTGTGTGTGTGGATTGTATGGGGAGAGGGGGAGCGTGTGTGTGTGTGTGTTTGTGTGTGTGTGTGTGTGTGCGTGCGTGCATGCATGTATATGTGCGGGTGCGAACGCGTGCGTATAATGTGTAAACAATGGTGATCATAAGTCTTTTCTAGTCAATGGTTTTTAAGAACATTGTATCTAAACATTGGTGTGTGTGTGTATGCGTGTGTGCGAGCACGCGCGCGTAGAGTGTGAGTGTTTGTGACATTTTTATTTGAAGTTATATAATGTTTGAACAAATATGAAATGTAGCTGGGTTGTTCTCTGGAAAGATGTACAAAAGTGTGACATGGAGGCTAAATAATGAATTTTCACCCAGCAGTTTAAAAACTGACTTTTAAACTAGTCAAATCTTTCCTCATTAAGTCCAGAAAAAAAATTGGGATAAATTGTCAAGTGGTCTTCCATGTATGGGACATTAAATGTCATAGGTCACCAAAAATAACAGTGCGACATAGTAACCAAAAAGTCACTAGAAAATAAAAAGATATGATAAAAATACTGATTTTAAACTTCTTTGGACTTGTTTTAAGTAAGAAAAAGAGTCTTCACTAACAATAGTGTGGTAATGGGCATCTAGTGTACCAAGGATGTATGCTTTAACCCTCTTGTTGAATTCTACAGAGCTGAACTGCCTGTAGATTTTGAATTCTTTGAAAGTTTTCTACCCCAAACTGACATAGTTTACTCCTAAGACAATTGTCTGTGTGCATGACAAGCTATCAAGATGAAATTTTGTCACAAGCTAGATATATCTTTGTACTTACATTTTAAGGCAAGTTTACATGTCTGGTCACAAAAAGTCATGTCATTGTCACCTTATTTGTCACCGATCACAGGTAAAAGTATGTTGTATACAATAAGCTAGCAAAATATGTATGGAATAGACACAAATTCATACATGTAAGTGTTGAATAAAGAACTGATGCCTAGCTAACGTGTTTGCTAATGTTTGTGCGCAATTGTACTTCAAGGATGTGTCACACAATGTCCTCATAACACCTGTTATTTTATATGTCTTGATGGGACATACTTTTTAACTAAAGAAATTCCACTTTAAAACTTCAAGTTTGGTTTCATGTGAACAGTTGTGACAAACAAACCACACAGAGTAACGAAAAATTTGAAAATTAATAACACAGGAACAATCTGGAAAAGTAGCATCTGCTAAGACATGAGTAATCTGCCTGGTGTTTTGTATGCGTACACCTACAAAATATAGTGCCAGAATAGTTTATATCAAGTTTGTTTAAATTTTCAGCTGAACAGTTGTTGCACTATTATAGAGTAACCAAAGACACCTGGTGAAAATATGTCTAAAAATTTTCTGAGATATTTGTTTAAGATAAAACTATATGCCACCAGTTTATGTGTACTACAACACTCTAAAAATAGATGCAAGAAATAGTCTTGGGAACACTCCACTGTTGTACAGGGCTTGTGTTAGCTGTCTATCAAATGAAGTAACCAAAGCAACGACTGTTACACTATTTTTGATGACGTCATTTTTATGCTATTTACTACAAACATTTAAATTTCATCAAGCTTTATGTTCAAAACTATGTCTGACTGACATGCATGATACTTGTTTGACTTTGAAAGTTCTGGGTAAATAATCAGGACAGGTTGTTTTGGAGGCTGGTCTGCCATGTCACAAATCAGCCATGCTGAAAAGTGCATTTTTATAACTTTGCACTACAATATACAAAAAAGTAGAATACACTGACATCAAAGCTTTTTAAATTCTTTTTCTTTCTTGTATTCAAGAACCCCAGACATAAACATGCATTAAAAAAATGGATGAATTGAAAAAATATAGTTTATCAAAAATATATAGTTTACCACAAGACACAACACCCAAGCAAAAACCATTTTGCAAGGAACAGTCGAGGGCAAGAGAAGAAGAGGCCGCCAAAAGAAATCATGGGTTGACAACATCAAAGACTGGACCGCCCAACCCCTGCAACACCTCCTACTAGCCACACAGGATCGTGAAGCATGGAAAAAGATCTCCGTTGCATCTTCTCTCATGTCCCCCCTACGTCCTTTGGGACATGGGACTGAGTGAGTGAGTGAGTTTATCAAAATGGGTGACCCCCCACTGTGCATGTTTCTGGAGAACAGCCCAGCTACTTCGTGTGTTTATAATTTGTATCAATATGCCTGTCAGTATTGTAATTGCCCTTCAGGGATGATTAAAGTGTTTTGACTTGGCTTGACTTGAAGTAATCTAATTACCACCCCGTCTCATCCACCACCGCTGACTTTGTGCCGCGTCCCGATGCACAGTGGGTACTGACCAGCTTCCATCCCAGGCCACTTATCATTGCCCCGTCACAATGGTAAATGAGAACATCCAGTATCCATCATTACCTTCTTCCACTCTCTGCCATCATGACGATTCCAGCCCTGGAGTGGGATCGCTCGGCAGTGGAACTGCTGTGACTCCAGACCTCTTCCCTCCCGTAATGCCTGGCTGATCCTGACCAAAACCACATACCATTCCCCTTTCATCCAAATAACGTTCCCCTTTCTTTTTTTTTTTCTTTTCCTTTTTTTTAAAATTTCTTTTTTGTTCTTTTTTTAAAAAAAATTTAAAATCTTTTTTTGTTCTTTTTTTTTTATTATTATTTTATTATTTTTATATATATATTTTTTTTAATGTTCCTCTTTCTTAATAATAATAATAATAATAATAATATAATAATAATACATGGAACTTATATAGCGCTATATCTTGTAAATACAAATCAAAGCGCTTGCATTCGACCTATACATCACACAAGAAATCAATAACAATCTATGGTCCTAGCAAATTCCAACATACTCACACACGCAAGCAACACACACACCACACGCACGTGCGCCCCCCCCCCCCCACAAAGGCTATACACTTTGACAGGTAGATGTTGAAGGCGGGGACAGACAAGAGATGGAAACAGAAGGAAAAATCTTAGGTTTGAAATAAGTGTGTCTTGAGGTTGGATTTAAAGGTGTCATAAGTAGACTTTTGCCGGAGGGAGAGAGGGAGGTCGTTCCAGATCAATGGACCAGAAACAGAAAGAACAGCGGCCAACGGTAGATAGGTTGAA
This sequence comes from Stramonita haemastoma, assembly GCA_030674155.1. Lineage (NCBI taxonomy): Eukaryota > Metazoa > Mollusca > Gastropoda > Neogastropoda > Muricidae > Stramonita > Stramonita haemastoma. Next base: position 74,813,477 of record CM060316.1, on the reverse strand, counting down.
TCTGGGTATTCTTAAGGACAAAGTATCTGCAGCCGAGCGGAGGGCAGGGAGCGAGAAGGTGTGTACAAGTGAAGACATTCACAGAGGTAGGAGGGTGCAGTTTTGTGGAGACATTTGTAACAGAGGGTATTGATCTTGTAGATTACTCTCTGTGGTACGGGCAGCCAGTGGAGAGATTGCAAGAGAGGGGTAATGTGCTCAGATTTTTTCTTTCTGAGGACCAGACGAGCTGCAGAGTTTTGTATACGTTGGAGGGAGTGGATAGATGATTCTGGCAGACCAGCTAAAAGAGAATTGCAATAGTCCATACATGAAAGAATAAGAGAAGTGACAAGTTTGGATTGGATATAGGTGAGAAAGGGAGGGAGTGACAGAAAGAAAGAGCTGGGTGCAGAGTGTCTTTGTAGGTGATGGCAATGCCACCCCCACGGGAGAGTCTAGGGAAAGAACGAGTTTTCTAGCCAGGTGGTGTCAGCTGTTTTATTTTTGGTTCGTTGCCCTGTGGTTTTAACCGTGTTTCGGTAAGAAAAGCTAAGTCTATGTTTCTTCCACATACCGTTCCCCTTTCTTCCACATACCGTTCCCCTTTCTTCCACATACCGTTCCCCTTTCTTCCACATACCGTTCCGCTTTCTTCCACACACCGTTCCGCTTTCTTCCACACACTGTTCCCCTTTCTCCACTTTCACACAGCACTCATGCACACCATGTCCTGACATGACTGGTCACTGCAGTGCATAGTGCTGAATTTCTTAACCATTCCACAGAACTGGAACCCTGCCCTCAGTTACTTTTATAGTGAGAAGAAGAATACAACACTAAACTTTTTCACTCCGACAGAGAACAACGGCACAAGATTGCAATAACGTTTTGGTCTGATTTTACAAATATTGCTCTTTTCCAAATGAACCACCTCAGACGCTGATCCTCTCCATCACTTGATGTTATCAACCTACAACAGTAGGCAGCAGCCACCAAACTTTGTATAGCACTTGTGTGCATAAATATGGTAATTTTGAAAAAAACAACAAACCTTTAATGAACAGTAAAACACAACACAAACCTGTGCCTACCCCAGCAAATGAAAAATGTGACGCTCCACCACGAAATGAGTCGCTTAGCACATTATCCAATTTTGCGCTAGGAACCATTAAAGGCAGATGGGGGTCAAGTTGTCAATTTTGAGATTTTGATTGATTATTAAACTATATATCCGTTTATCTACCTTATAATGAAATATCAAGGCATAAGTTTTATTCCTTTTGCTTTTAAATGTGTTTTGAAAATACCTAAGCCCTCATTCTGACAACCTGTTACGAACATAAACTTGCCCGTTTCTCATTTTGTCACATCCTATAGTCTATCATTTCAATTTGTAATAACTTTGCACAGAATTGTCCGATTTTCAATCTGTTTTTTTGTATTGGATAGCCCTTTTATTGCAGATTAATAACTTGTCAATAACTAAAAATTGACCTCTGGTGCAATGCGACTCCTTATGTGGTGGAGCGTCACAAATAGTATTTGGACAGGCCAAAAACAGATTTTGATAGCAAAAATAGAATTCCCAATCTTTCTTGCTCTCAATGTATCCCAATGTTGATTCTAGGACTTCAAAAAATGGGGCCCAAGCCCCCCCCCCCCCCTCCCCCCTTTCTCATCATGAAAAAGGGGACAAGTAGTAAGTAGTATTTGCTCATAATACCATTAGTACTCTGATTTCTGCTATTTTTTCAAGAACGAGAAACAAAACAAACAGGATGGTATGTAAGCAGACAGGATTTAATATACACCTTACATATTGCAGCTGGTCTGTAAAATGATTTTCTTACACATGAAAGAGAGAGGGAGGGGGGTGGTAGAGAGAGAAAGGGGGGGGGGGGGGTGAGATTATGGTACATTCAGATGTGGAGGGATACATACTACATAGATACAGGAGGAAATGCATTGTTTGTATACAAGAGAGAGAGAGAGAAAGAGAGAAGGGGGGGGGGGGGGGAGAGGGGAGGGAAGGAGAGAGAAAGGGGGGGGGGAAGAAAGAGAGAGAGTCAAAGTCAAATTTGTATTTCCACATTTTGAGTTGGAGAGAGAGGTAGACCTAGATGAAAAAAGAGACAAGAGCCAAAATCAGCCTTAACCCCCCCCCCCCCCCCCCCAACCATAATTATGAGAGAGAGAGAGTGAGAGAGTGAGAGAGAGAGAGAGAGAGAGAGAGAGAGAGAGAGAGAGAGAGAGAGAGAGAGAGAGAGAAAAGAGAAAGAAAGAGAGAGAGAGAGAGAGAGAGAGAGAGAGAGAGATACACTTATGAAGACTGAAGGAAATCCTATGCCTTTCTCATTTTAATATCAAGTTGAAGCCCCCGTACAAAAGCAGATTAAAAATTCATCTGATTTCGGAGTGGACTCACCATAACAGTTTGCATGGCCAGAAAACTATTCCTGTGTATGTGTGTGCTTTCCTGCTGTCCAATACAGCAGCAGAGGGGAGGCCGTGTTCCACGCAATGTAACTTCAGAATGAGTCACTCTGCCGTTTTAACAATCACCTGATTTCCCGAAGATGCGAAAGGTTTACTGTTCCATGATTTGCCAAGACATCAGTGTTCTATAACTTAAGTGCTGTGGTTTGTTATTTTCCGACCGTGTTCCAACTTCCGACACCACTTGCAAATGAATGCTCAACTTTCACTATCGAGAGACGTAGTAGCGCAAGTTTTAAACATCACTCGGCAAAACAAACTGCTAATTTTTGTTTGTGCATCTAAATCCACAACTGTACCTCTTCTAGCCCCATCCTGGCCTATTAGCTTCATTTTGTGTTTACTCCACGTCTTTCTTTGTTTGTAAGTGTGTCAGTTTGGTCTGTTTTTTCCGTGAAAGTCAACACCACTTTCCGCCATGTTGTTTTTAAAGTGATGCTGTGCGCATGCGCTATAAGGGGAGACAAGTAGCAGACGACATAACGCTGAGAGGAACGGCATCGCTTAACAATAGAAGACTATGTTTTCGATTTTCGGATTTATTGTCGACAAAAATTGGATTTTTTTTTATAAAACCGTATTTTCTTATTTTACAACTTTTTCCAGAACAAATACGGAAGGTGCACAGGTCTGCACAAGGTTGCGCACCACCATTTGCGAAGCAAACCAATCACATTTCCAAGGGAGGCAATTACTGTAAAATCCCTGGCATACGCCTACCCCCCTGTGCACTGATTTAGGGCAAAATTAGGGGGTGGGCGTTTGCTAGGGATAGACCCCTTTGCACAAAGTAATTTTTGTGCTAAACCGTGTAATTGAGTGAATACAAACCCTGAAAGCATGTAAGTTAGGTCGTGTGAGTAGAAGTGAAGGAAAATAGAAAAAAGGGACTTTGAGGCAAAGAAGGCCAACGACTTCCATCGCTTTCCGTTGTAGGTCCTTGTTTCCCAATACCCTGCCTTCAGATCTTTCATCTTCCAGATAATGCAGCACACCTTGGTCGACATATTCAGATCTAACTGCTGGTCCTTTTGAGTTTCCCTTTTTGTTTGTCTTTTCCGTATTGCTGTTCAAGTCTATCTCTGTTTTTACTCCATTTCCTGATCCTCTTCCTATCCACAGAAAATTCACAGGCACACTCCAAAACATTCCCACCTGCTTCATTATCCAGATACTGAAGGGCTTCCCATTTGAAAGATACAGTGTAAGACTGTTGCTTCCGCATTTTGCAAAAATGGCACAGAGAGATTCAAGAACCAAATTCCAGTCAGCAGGGAGCGTCGTCAAAGTACCGACACGTCACTGACAGACAAAAGACGTCAATGGAAAAAGCATGACGTAATTTTAATTCACTTTGTTGGGGATGGGTGGGAGTGAGGAGAGGGGACAAAGAATAAGAAAAAAGGAAACACAAAAAGGTAAAGGAGGGGAAAAATATGACTTTTAGAACAGTCTGCACAAATCCTAGTGAAAGTGAGCATAGTCCTTTGAAAAAAGCAGGGTGGGCGTTTGCTAGGTAGTTACCCCTGTGCACAACTTTTGGTCCAAAGTGGGGGGTGGGCGTTTGCTAGATGGTGGGCTTATGCTGGGATTTAACGTACTATTATCTCCCTTTACGAAAAAAGGTGGCTCGACACGAGTAGCAGACGACAAGCATTCTAGGCCTATTGGCGACAATACGATCTTCGGACACGCTTCTCGCATTTATTTCTCGAAAGTTTTATTTTGAATATTTTTTCTTTTACATTTTTAAAAAAAAATCTGACACATGACTTCCATTTTTAGGACTTTTTAGGGCCTCCAGGGCTGTATGTCTCATTTTTAGGGCTTTTTAGGGGCCCTATTTTGGCTTTTCCAAAATTAGGGCTTGTGCGAACCCTGAATTGACATACCAGTCTGAGAAAAAGCTTGACTAATGCTCAATAACATGTGATAAACAAGCATGGGATTTTGCTTACCAAAAAAGAGAGGAAATTTTCTATGAAAATGAAAAAAAAGAGGAAAAAATCAGAAAAAGAGGAAAAGACAACCTGCACATGCAGCAGTCACAAAAATGCAAGTAATCGCTTTAAACAGCCTTTATTTAAAATGTTAATCAAATATCTGACCAGACGTGACATTTCCACTGAAGACACAATTATTTTTATTAGGTAGGACCACTCATTTTTTCAGATGTCATAGAATTTGATGTTTGTTATCTCAAATGAAAGATAGTAGCAAGATCAAGAAGCATGCAAAATTTCATATCATTATCTTAGACGGTTTTTGAGATATACCACTTTAAAAATTTTCAGATGGGATAAAAATGTCATTTTGTTATATAAAGCCTTATTTGGACATCTCCCTCATGCTTATTATGAACCTGACAGTGCTGAAACTAGTTTTATATTGTTTTATGCTACTTTGAAGAAACAAATATCTAAAAAGAAGAAAAATAAGTCAAAGGAAACAAATGGAATTTTACATCAAAATCAGAGAAAAATTCTAAAAATAGCTCGCGAATTGAGCTGAAAGGGGTACTTTACCCTCCTGTAAAAATCTCAAGAATGCCTAAAAGTGTCCAAGATATATATATATTACAGCTTGTACTTATTACTCAGATGCAATGTATTTTTTTCTAGAAGCTAAAAATCATGTAGAGGCAAACTGCAGTCATCCAAAACACCCCTATGAGTATGACAACAATTTGTGAAGCATAAAGCCTGTCCAAATAATAACACAAAACCAGCCCATAGGCATATCATCATATCTCAGCTTCTAATTGACTGACAGAAATGGTACACCTATCAAAATGTTTGTCTTTAAACAGTGAGTCTTTTTAAAGGGCATTCGAAATGATTCTGGTCCCCACCTCCACTCCTCTTCCCCCCTCTCCCCCCCCCCCCCCCCCTCAATAGGCATTAACATCATATCTCGGCTTCTAATTGACTGACAGAAATGGTACACTTATCAAAATGTTTGTCTTTAAACAGTGAGTCTTTTTAAAGGGCATTCGAAATGATTCTGGTCCCCCCTCCACTCCTCTTCCCCCCTCTTTTCCCCCCCCCCAATAGGCATTAACATCAATCTCGGCTTCTAATTGACTGATAGAAATGGTACACCTATCAAAATATTTGTCTTTAAACAGTGAGTCTTTTTAAAGGGCATTCCAAGTGATTCTGGTTCCGCCCCCCCCCCCTCCACTCCTCCCCCCCCCCCCCCCTCAATAGGCATTAACATCATATCTCAGCTTCTAATTGACTGATAGAAATGGTACACCTATCAAAAATTTGTCTTGAAACAGTGAGTCTTTTTAAAGAGCATTCCAAGTTATTCTGCCCCCCCCCCCCCCCCACTCATAGGCATTAACATCATATATGTTTCTAATTGACTGACAAAAATGGTACACCTATAAAAATGTTTGTCTTGAAACAATGCGCATGTCTTTATAAGGCAATTCCAAGTGATTCTGTTTGTTTCCCCCCCCCCCCTGTCTTGTCAAGCATCTTCTGTACAATATATCATAGGTGTACTCATGTGATCATCTGTGTTCTTTTATTAATTTTTTTTTTTTTTAGGTTTCTGGTGAGCTTACATGTTGCATTGTGATGTTGCGTGTATCTTTTTTGTGCCAGTGATTTTAACCTTTGCATAGTTTCTAAAATTCTTCCTAAATATATCACAGACCTCCTAGACCTCTGCTGAAATATCTTTCACTGTGTGACATACTGTTGCAATGCCTGTATGATATAGACTTATTAGTGTTGTATTTTTTAACATTTTTCTTGTACAATTAAAAATGCAAATATGGACATTTGTGACGCTCCGCCACGAAATGAGTCGCTTAGCACATTACCCAATTTTGCTCTAGGAGCCATTAAAGGCAGGTAGGGGTCAAGTTGTCAATTTTGAGATTTTGATTAATTATTAAACTATATCCGTTTATCTACCTTATAATGAAATATCAAGGCATAATTTTTAGCCCTTTTGCTTTTAAATGTGTTTTGAAAATACCCAAGCCCTCATTCTGACAACGTGTTACGAAAATAAACTTGTCCGTTTCTCATTTTGCCACTTCCTGTAGTCTATCATTTCAACTTGTAATAACTTTGCACAGAATTCTCCGATTTTCAATCTGTTTTTTGTATTTGATAGCAACTTTATTGCACATTAATAACATGTCAATAACTAAAAATTGACCTCATGTGCACTCCGTCTCATTATGTGGTGGAGCGTCACATTTTTGTGAGTTGCCTAATCTGTGTGTATTCTTAGTGTCTGTACATTTTATTTAAGTGTGCATACATGCAAGTATGAATTGTAGAGGTATGAGTGGTGTGTGTGTGTGTGTGTGTGTGTGTGTGTGTGTGTGTGTGTGTGTGTGTGTGTGTGTGTGAATCTGTGGTGTGTTGTGGTGTGTGTGTGTGTGTGTGTGTGTGTGTGTGTGTGTGTGTGTGTGTAATATATATATTGTATTTGTGTGTGTGTGACTTTGTGTGACTTTGTGTGACTTTGTGTGACTTTGTGTGTGTGTGTGTGTGGTGTGTGTGTGTGTGTGTGTGTGTGTGTGTGTGTGTGTGTGTGTGTGTGTGATAAAAATTAGTAATGAATAGGCTTGTTTGTGCACAATAAAATCATTACAAAGTTTTCAGTTTTTCTTGTGTTTTTTTTTTCTTTCTAACTACATGTTTGGTGAAACAAAACAACTTAATGAAAAAGAAGTGAAGAAAGTTCATGCACTGTTTAAAATGTGAAACCAACAGAGAGAACAAAGTTTTACTCAATTTGATTAGCGCTTGTATGCTCTGATTCAAAAACAAAAAAAGTTTTGTTTTGCATGAATTTAAATGGATGCATTCAGGAGTGATTTCTAATCGTTAAATCACTATTTCTGTTAAAAATGCGGTCTTACATGCACACAGACACAACAAACGGTAAACAAAATCGGCCAAATCTCTATTAGAAATTAGATCGAGGCAAGAGTTATCATTCTTGCATTTGTTTTCACGATGTTTCATCGAACATTTCGGCACGATATAACAAAGTACAGATCCTAAGAAAAAAACAAACACTACTAGAAACTATTTTGAACAGAATCATCACCCTCATTTATTGTTATAATAGAAAAATTTCATGTGAGCTCATAAATTCTGAGAACACCCTTCGATGACCTAGTTCTTCGCTCCCTGCGATCCCAGTCCGGGATAAACTTGCGATCAACGATAAGTTTTTAAATCTAAAATCATTGAGATTCAATAGTAACTACGTACAAAATAAAAGCACAGCATTTAC
>CM060316.1:74758228-74795728 GCA_030674155.1 Stramonita haemastoma | reverse complement strand
TTTTCGTAAGAGCAGGCCGTCGTGTGCCGGTGGGAACGGATTACATTTACAAAACTGCATACACACGGGGACTGGATGTGAAAAAGCACAGGAGTGCTTATTCCACTGTCCTCGATATAAAAGATTAAAAGAATAAAGAATAAATAAATCTAGGCCCCATTTACTTGATGTGAATGGAAGTCGCTGTCATGCGGAGAAGAGCGCGAAGCTCTATTCTTTCACAGTAAAGCTTGCTGTTCTGCGTGCTAGGCTAATAATGAGGCTGGCGCTAAAGATGGTCGTCGAAAGGGGTGGGAAGGGGTAGGTGCGGTAAGCACAGTACAGGCGCATGACAGACTGTCAGAAAACGTCACTTCAGACTTTTTTTTTATGAGACGGAAATCTAATCGGTCACAGGCAAACAGAACCGGTTCGCGGTACCGGCTGCTTCGAAAATTTTCGGTATTCCCTGTTTACAATCGGTAAAATACCGACAATTACCGGTTATCGCGAACCCTGAGGTTACATTTAAATACAACTATAAGCTGACTGCAGCTTTACTTACCTATTCAAGTAGTAAACAAAATCTACTTATCCCAGTGGACAGCACAACACTGATGATGGACCTCCATCCCCGAATCTCCTAAGATAGTTATCTTTGTCAATCAAACATCAAAAGAGGATAACAAAATCATCATGGAAGAAGAGCACTGCTTCCAAGGCAGAACCATGGAGTGACAAAACTTTTCTGTAATTTATAGAGAAAATTTAAAGTGTTTAGCCTAACACTACAAATTTCTTAATTAACTTCACAAGCATAAAGACACAACTTGGTACTCTTAACCATACATATAAGCCCCAAAACAGTGTACTTTACAACCTTAGTGAATATGAGCACTAGTTACCAGAAGAAAAAACTGCCAGTGCAAACTTACGTTGTTATCAGCCGGTCCCATATACTTGCTGATGTTCAGTGTATCACGAAATCGGATGTGGCCTGAGATCTTGGAATTCTGCATGCCGCAGTACCGGAAACTGGAAAGAGACAAGCACTGGATGACAAGTCACCACAAAAAAACCCAAAAGAGTTTAACAATGGATGACAAGTCACCACAAAAAACCCCAAAGAGTTTAACAATGGATTACAAGTCACCAAAAAAACCCAAAAGAAGTCACCACAAAAAAACAAAAGAGTTTAACAATGGATGACAAGTCACCACAAAAAAACCAAAAGAGTTTAACAATGGATGACAAGTCACCACAAAAACAAAGATTTACAATGGATGACAAGTACCACAAAAAAAAGAGTTTAACAATGGATGACAAGTCACCACAAAAAACAAAAGAGTTTAACAATGGATGACAAGTCACCACAAAAAAACCAAAAGAATTAAATGGATGAAAGTCACCACAAAAAAAAGAGTTTAACAATGGATGACAAGTCACACAAAAAAACCAAAAGAGTTTACAAGGTGCAAGTCACACAAAAAAACAAAAGAGTTTAACAATGGATGACAAGTCACCACAAAAAAACAAAAAGAGTTTAACATTGGATGACAAGTTACCACAAAAAAAACAGAGTTTCCATTCACTCTTTCAGCTTTCTGCCCACTACTTCTCATGGAGAGCTCTCTATCACAGCTGATAACACCTCACAAAGTTGCTATCTTTCCAACACCATTAACTTTCTCTGGGAAATCTAACCATACTGACAGTTACTCTTGTAACACAAAAATAACCCTGAAAATATGTCCACAGGAACTTCAAAAACTAAGCACTAAACAGAACACTGCCTTGTGGTCCAGATCACCTGTATGGAAAACTGCAAAGGTCTGTGTGCCACCTTTTATATTTTTTTTCTTCAACTTCTCATAATCAGTAACCAAGTTTCCCAAATTTCAAGCACAAAGAAATCCAGTACATAGGACTTACCGTTTCAGATGAATGACAAAGATATCAGCTGTTCTGTACAGGAGGTATCTTTTCTCAGCCTCTACTTTCTGCTTGCACCTGAGCAGATCAAGGATAGAGAATTAGCAAAACATGACATGGAACTCATAATTCAGAATGATTGCAACACTATGGTGCGGGTACAACCATACTTCTTTAGAATTACTTTATAACTTGTTTTTAACTCAAACTTTCACAAATTGTCCCTTTAAAAAAAAAAAAAAATCCAAAATCACGCAACAAGAAAAACCAGCCCCTTAAGTCTAGAGGCCAGACACTGTTCCCAACATCACAAACCTACTCATACCATCACAGCATTACAAAATAATCATCACTGGGTAACAGATCATGAGATGGACAAAAAGAGACAAAGTTTCACATAAAAAAAACCCAAAAAACAGTGGGATCTAAAGAAATGAGAGAACTCTTGTGTGTTAGTGTTAGTGTTAGTGTTAGTGGTGGTGTGTGTGTGTGCACGCGCACATGTTCATGTATGCAAATCTTGTTTTCTTCTCAAACTCTGTGTGAGAGTATATGTATGAGTGTGAGTGTGTGCATGTATGCAAATGTTTCTTTCTCAAACTCTGTGTGTGTGTGTGTGTGTGTGTGTGTGTGTGTGTGTGTGTGTGTGTGTGTGTGTGTGTGTGTGTGTGTGTGTGTGTGTGTGTGTTTTTGCATACGTGTGTGAGTGGTGTTTTCATCAAATGCAAAAAAAATAAGAAGGGAATCAAGCAAAGGGTAAAAAAATGTTTTAAACAGTCACTTACCTTTCGCAATAATACAAGTTGTCCGTGTCTAGTGTCTCTGGCTTGACAAATTGAGCAAGAGCGTCTTCCAGATGTTGGTTACCATGCTAAGATCAAATTGAACACTTGTTAAATTCACAACATTTTTGTTGCTGAACAGGACTTTTAGTTTTTACATTTTTGTTGCTGTTTGTTTTTTTAGTCACTGCTTCCACTGCTCTTACTTGTGACTGGAATAAAACTATTCAACTGTGAAATCACAACAGTTTGGCTTAAAACAAAAATCATGCAGGCTTATTCTTTACTTCAGTTGCTCAAGCAATTATTCCTCACTGCACTTCTTTTAACAGTTCTTCAAGCACAATTATTCTTTACTACAGTTCTTCAAGCACAATCATTCTCTACTACAAAGCCCCATGAAATATGCCAGTTGCAAGTCAAACCTGGCAGAGCCCATCCTTGTCCAAGGACACTCAAAAATATGGTACCAAGTTCTTAATGAAGGAAGACCAGTCAAAAGATACTAGTTCAACAGAGCCAAGCTGATTTCAAGCCTGAATACCACACAAATCTACTTATCAATCACATAAATATGGGACAGGTACACACATGTGTGATATGATGTGTACCATGGCAGTTCATGTTACAATATTTCATATATGTTTCCACAGACATTTGAATTGGTATTGCCTTGAATTGAAATAGTAATGTGCAGTGTTTAAATGTTCATGGGTCAATAAAGAAGATGATTAATACTGTTCATTTGAACAATGATATTTTAGTATCTTGTCTTTGTGATAGTGATCAAACCTGATGGATTCTCTCTCTGAAATATTGTGTTGGCTGACTGGTTCGAGTCCGGTCGAGGAGATTTTTCTCCTGGAGTTAATATCAGTGCTGACTCCACTCTCTCCAAAAGTCCTTCGGATGAGACTTTAAACCGAGGCTCCATGTATGAACGCACGCAGAACATCTTGCGCACACGTTAAATCCTGTTCCGCTTTTCGTAAGAGTAGGCCATCGTGTGCCGGTGGGAACAGATGACATTTACAAAACTGCATACACATGGGGACCGGATGAAAAAAAGCACATGATTGCTTATTCTGTTATCCTCGATATAAAAAGAATAAATAAATATAAAAAGAATGAATAAATAAATAAACTTATTCCACTCACCTGGATATCAATGCTCAGCACCTTGTAGTATTCAGGCTTTTTGAACAGTGATTTACATCTCAGACATTCCACTGCAATAAAAACCCATTAGACTTTTAAAAACTGCACACATCATAATCTCAATATTTTCCAGACCATATCATTATCAATATCTCATAATATAAATGGAAAAAAATCAGATACTTGACCTTACCCATAAACTGTCTAAAACTTTGCATTCTGAACATCATGGGTGTGGTGTAACCCATGGTTTTAAAGAAGGCACAACATGCTGCCACACTTCATAAGTGTACAGCCACCCAGTGTTCATACAGGAACAAAATCTCTAACCATACATCATAGATGTACAACCATCTTGTAAAGGAACCAAACCTCTTGCCTAATGTGATGGATATATATACAGATAGCCATAGTTTTAGGGAAGGCACAACATGCGACCATACATTGCGGGTGTACAGCCACCTATGGTGTCCATAGAGGAGCCACCAAACTTCTCGCCATACATCACAGGTGCACAGCAATCCATAGTTTACGTGAAGCAGTGAGTTCTTTCCATTCATCAAGGTTGCACAGGATCCCATGGCTTGAAGAAACAAGGTACTGCTGTACACTGTGGATGCTGAGTAATCTATGCTGTCCACAGAGTAGCCTGCTTTTTTTCATTGTGTAAGGAGGTTTGTAAGAAAGGACATCAACAATGCTTTTTCCACAATAGCTGTGATGCCAGGAAGGCCTGTTCATAACACACACATATGTGCACTATCGGCAAAGAAAAAATGGCCAGTCACTTGACAGAACACATACATGAATTCACGCTTTTTCCACCCATACATTTACTACTGTGCTAATTCTCAAAAATACTACTACTAAACATTAATGAGGCAGGTTTCTCCATAAGAGCTGCTCAAACCATGCCCATCTGTCTAGTGATAATAATGTGTGAGGGTCATTAGGCTGATCAGGTCCATGGCTCCAAATCAGTAGCCTTTCAGAGATGTAAGTAAAGCATGAATTGGACGTTTAAACCACCTCTGAATTATTTTGATTGAATTAAGCTTTGCTCTATGATCACACAATGCAGGCCATGTGAATGACAAAAAGAGAAATAGACAGAAAAAGATAGACAGAGAAAGAGACTGACCTTGACTGTGCAAAGCACCTTCGAACAGACTTTCAATTATTGTTGGGTCCTCTTCCTTCATTTGAGGAAAACTGTCAAAAGTCACACACACAAAAGTACCATTAGTTTGGAAGGGCACCGACTGTTTCTCATACTGCCAGCACTTTCTATGTTAACATTCATTCTGACAAAGTATCACCACACACACATATATCACTGTTTCTTTTTTTCTTTTCATTTTTCATTTTCTTTCTTATCTTTTTACATTTTATTTCAAGTCTTGATAGATTTCAATAGCTTAGGATGACAACTTCACAATCATTGGTGCAAGATGAGTGTTCACATGTTCTTCTAACCCATCTAATCTTGACCTGACTTATCAATCTTGTGCATTTCTGATCACTTGCCTGCGCAGACATACACAGGAGAATAAGACATTAGCAAGCATGTACAACGTCAAACTCCATGATGAAGACACGTGAGGCAGGTGAGTGAGGTATGAGCATATGCTGACATATTCCAGTTTTCCATCAATTAGCTACCCTTATGATTTAAAGTCAGTGTTGATTCTAAAATTTCAAAAAAGGGGGACAAAAGGCTCCCTAAAATGAAAAAAGGAACACAATTTTCCCTTTTTGCCACATTCAAATCCCAATCTACAGGTACAAAAGAAAAAGGGGACTATTTGTTACCTATTTACCTCATTATGGTAATAATTATGTGCACAAGTACATACCCCTGTAATCTCTCTCGTATTGGCATTTTGCTCATAAAGAAAACAAAAGATATTTTCACTGAAAACAAAAGAGGAAGAATTGGGGAAGAGGAAAACACACATTTATACCAGTCACATAAATGCAAGTGATCACAGCTGACTGGCTCCATTCAATTTGGATTATGCCACTATTCAAATATCGGACTAACTGTGACACTTGATGGACATTTCTTTTTTTTTTTTTTGTAATACATTTATCATGTCTTCACACCACACTGAATCCATAAACATACACATACTCTATTCTCTCTGTCTGTCCATCTAACTGTGTTGCTTCAAAACCAAATACTGAAATAGTTACATGTGGTCTCCTCTTCTCACTTTTGGACATGAGATGAGAAACTGATGCAACAATAATGTGGTCAAACATTAAGAAGTCAGAAGCAGCATTAACGTCTCTCTGCCATCCAAAACTCTGAACATCTAAATGAAAAAAAAAAATAACACTGAAGTCCCTAAAAACTGAAGTTGGGGAAAAAAAAACCACACCCTAAAACACACATACACACCACACCACACTATACACCACACCACACAATACACATAAGCCCACACCACACCACTCACACACCACACCACACCATTATTCCTATTAAAAAATTTTTTTTAAGGCACACCCCTTCACTCTACCCTCCCTCCTAAAAACCAACAAAAAACACTCTGACATGATACATACTTTATAGTGAGCAATGCCTTACAGAAAAACACCATTACCACCATCATTGCTACTACTACTTCTACTACACTACCACTACTACCACCACTCACACAGAGACACACACACACATGAGGAGAGAGAGAGAGAGAGAGAGAGAGAGAGAGAGAGAGAGAGAGAGAGAGAGAGAGAGAGAGAGAGAGAGAGAGAGAGAGAGAGAGAGAGAGAGAGAGAGAGAATGACAATGACAAAAGGTTTATTGTGTGAGGTGTTTGGGGGTAGGGACCGAAATTGAAAAGTACACAAACCAAATGGGACATTGTACAAATCTTCGCGAATGGAAACCGAAAGACGTAAATGTATAGTTTATGCGGTTACACAAATGCTTGAGCTTGTATTACTCGCTATTTCCACAGACGTAGGTATCCAACAGGAATTGTCACTATCGATGTGGCTGTACTGTTCCCCACGTTGACTGGTCACTGGGTGTGTTGGAGAGCTGTCTATCCTCGCCAGTGTCTTTATCTGTGACCAGAAGCTGCAACTCAACTTGTTGGCTCCTTCTTGTAATACTTCCATGATTGTCCTGATGTCGTCAGTGGATAAAGTGCTGTCATTTCTTGAGTCATTGTTTGAAGGTGCACTGTCCACTGTATTTTTCCATTGTTCGTCCTTGGTCACGTTTACAGTAGAATCCTCCTTTGTCAGTGTCACAGATGGTATTGTGTTTGCTGTGAAGTAGCGGTTGTCATTTTCAACATCGTTGTCAGTGTCTGGATCGCCACTTTCATTTTCAAGCTCCAAGTCACAAGGCGGCACTGTCACTGACATAGGATCCACACCACACACGTCTGTGGGCGACTGGCTGCCTGGTCGTGCTGCATGTGAAAACTGAACAGCGCGGCGTGGAGTGTCAGCGGGCCTGTCCTCTGTGAATGTGTCAAGTGCAGTGGCATTTTGTGTACTGTAAAATAAACTGGGGGGTGTTGGCAGAAACAAATCTGAAGGGGGTGAAGACTTTTCTTGTTTCTTCAATAAACCAACCTTGTGTGTCTCGGCCCTGGATTTGTCTCTGGCAAGTTGTGACACAGATTTTCTTTGGAAAACCACACTGTCACTTCGTCTCTGTGCGGCAGGAGGTTGCTGGGTTGGTGACAGACGAAGCACAATAACTGTCTGTCTTTCTCTTCCGTGTATTTTGAAGGACGTCTGACACATTTCTTGTAGAAACATATTGAGTGTGGTTTCTAAATACAGAGGTAGACCCATAACTGGCATATTGGAGGTCTTTCTGGTTGAAATTAGACAACATTTTTTTTCTCACTGTTCAAATGCCTTTTTGCTGGTAGCCAAGCAAGGGAAACCACTCGAGAGAGAGAGGAGAGAGAGAGAGAGGAGAGAGAGAGAGAGAGAGAGAGAGAGAGAGAGAGAGAGAGAGAGAGACAGACAGACAGACAGACAGACACAGACAGACAGACAGACAGACAGACAGACAGACAGACAAAGACAGACAAACCGACCGACCAAGACAGAGGGAGAGTGATCTTTCTCTCCATGGGTTACAGATAAAAATTCATATATATTTTTCATCCAGACCTTGCTCTTTTTAGGGACTAAATATTTTTATCCCACTCATAAAATTTTAAAAAATCTCACTCAACTTACCTTGGGTGTCCATTCCAGATGTCCTTCCGCAGAGATTGAAGAAAGCACAAAAGGAATTCATGTGCATCTTCCTGCTTGTTGGCCAGATAGAACTTTGAAACTTCATCTGCAAGAGCACAAGTCATTATCAACGACATGAAAAAAACCCACTGTGTTGAAAAAAACAAACTACAGTGTGTTTTATTGATTTCAGATTTTTAAACTGTGCACAAATTTCCACAATCTTAATAATTACATTTTTTTTTCTTTTCTTTTTTTTTTGTAAAAAAAAGGGAAATAAAGGGTGAGGGAGGGAGTGAGTGAGTGAGTGAGTGAGTGAGTGAGTGCGCGCACGCACGCGCTCGCACACACACATGTTGTGTGTGAGCGTGTGTGCGACTGTGAGAGTGAATGAGTGTGTGTGTGTGTGTGTGTAACTGTGCGTGTGTAACTGTGAGAGAGAGAGAGAGAGAGAGAGAGAGAGAGAGAGAGAGAGAGAGAGAGAGAGAGAGAGAGAGAGAGAGAGAGAGAGAGAGAGAGATTTGATTTGATTTATTCTTTTATATCGAGGATAATGGAATAAGCACTCTTGTGCTTTTTTACATCCTGTCCCCGTATGTATGCAGTTTTGTAAATGTCATCTGTTCCCACCGGCACACGATGGCCTACTCTTACGAAAAGCGGAACAGGATTTAACGTGTGCGCAAGAGAGAGAGAGAGAGAGAGAGAGAGAGAGAGAGAGAGGAGAGAGGAGAGAGAGAGAGAGAGAGAGAGAGAGAGAGAGAGAGAGAGAGAGAGCGGGAGAGGGAGAGGGAGAGAGAGAGAGTGTGTGAGTGTGTGTGTGTGTGTGTGTTGGAGGGATGGTGGTGGTGTTTGTGAGCAGATAACTTACCTTCTAACACTGCTGTGCATAACACCTGAGCTATGTTACTGTCATGCAGATACAATAACACCAAGTGTGAATGGACTTTAAATTAAACTATAACAAAACTGTCATGCTGTGTGATAATGTTTCTTACAGAATTGAGTTTGTATGCTTCTTGTCATAATCTTATATGATTCTTATGTAAAAAAAAAAAATAATAATAATAATAATAATAATAATAATAATAATAATAAAAAGTTGGATACTGCAGCTTCTGATACAGTCAATAAAGAATAGCCTATGTGCTGCACTATGAAAATTAAATATACACATACAATACATATTTCTCTTTGTAAATAACTCCATTTTGAATTTTTAAAAGTATACTTGCAAAGCAATGATAACTGGTGGCCTTTGTGTGTATAGAGAAAAGTTCTTTAGGACTTTTTTTTAAATTTTTACTGTACACAGTGGGTTTTTTTCTCAAATAACTTTATTGTTCCATCACATGCTTAAGTGCCTTATTTGTTGCTGTTGATTTGTGTTAATTCACTACCATCTCTGTGCAGAATATTTACTTTTTCCTCTGCCCAGCCATCCTGTATCAAGAACCTGACGTCCATTTGTCAAAGCGCTGGTTACATGACTGCAGAAATCGCAGAACATGCATTGTTCCTGGGTACCTGTCAAACAAACAAAACAATAACACCATTAATACTTTCACAAAAATGTATTTACAGCAAGCAACAACAACAACAATTCTACACCTCCACTAATACAAAAATGAATTCAAGAGTTAATTCTTTACAGTTGTGAGTTAATACATTTCAGGTCTAATTCAATGTTGCTTGACAACACAAGAATTCACATATATATGTTTTTAATCAGCTCAATTAACAAATACCAAAAGATGATAAAGAAAGATCACTGATCATTTACTCTACTACCATTTAACATATTCAATTAAGATCATAAATGCATGTAACCTCAGGGTCACAACAACAAAATTACCCAAAAAATGTTCACTTCAATTTTGTCTGACTACAAGCTTTAAGTAAGGCAACAGAAAAAACATTCTGAGAAAAAACATCAACACCCACAAAACTATTATCAACTCCAAGTAGGGAGAGAGATTGTACTCAAACACCTACAAAACAAACCGGGCCTGCTTCTGAAAGAATGATCTATAGACAACATACAGAAACAAGGATAATGACAATAATTTAAATAATAATATATGGGATTTCTATAGCGCTGAATCTTGTAGAGTACACAAATCAAAGCGCTTAAGGATGTATTCAGTAAAATAACGACGACATATCCAACAGAGCCTTTGCCTTTACTGTACTTACAAGTTTTGTGATTCTCCTTTCTCATGCAGAAGAGGGCCAGGGATGGAGTGTGAGTGAGGCTCTGTAGTACTGAATTCATGAAGCAGGTGTTGCCGTTACTGATGAGGCCAGCACCCGCCTTGAGCCACTGTTTTCCCCAGCGTGAAGTCAAACTATGAACCAATGGTCCACAGTTCAAGTTTCTGTCACCACTAGGTCCTGGCTCACCCATATTGTCTGTAATTGTCACACCATGTTAGTTTTTATCAAGTCTGTAATAACATTTCAATGAAGCGTTTTCTGAAGCTTTGAAAATATGTCTTTAAAACATGACCAATCATTTTTTTTCATTTCCCTTCTGCTTGCTGCTCTTTTCTTGATTTTCAGTGACTATATTATGTACAGATATCAATAGTTTTCATTACAACACTACCATCCCCCCTCCCAGTTTACCATAATGATTACATGATAGTGCATACACAGTTTACCATGATTACATGATAGTGCAGATACACAGTTTACCATGATTACATGATAGTGCAGATACACAGTTTACCATGATTACATGATAGTGCAGATACACAGTTTACCATGATTACATGATAGTGCAGATACACAGTTTACCATGATTACATGATAGTGCAGATACACAGTTTACCATGATTACATGATAGTGCATACACAGTTTACCATAATGATTACATGATAGTGCATACACAGTTTACAATGATTACATGATAGTGCAGATACACAGTTTACCATGATTACATGATAGTGCAGATACACAATTTACCATATTGATTACATGATAGTACATACACAGTTTACCATAATGATTACATGATAGTGCATACACAGTTTACCATAATGATTACATGATAGTGCATACACAGTTTACCATGATTACATGATAGTGCAGACACAGTTTACCATAATGATTACATGATAGTGCTGACAATAATGATTACATGATTCAAATGAATATTTTAACACAATACGAATCCTCCAATACAAATCATTCCGCTTTCTGTCCAACCAAATGAGCACAACTCTAAATCTATCTTAATCTATGTTCTTGCATCAGACAAAAACACTTTTTACAAATCAAAAACAACCATCACTTTCGTTGAAATGTGGCTACCTTAACCCTTTGACTGCCCATATAAAGAACCAGAACCTGAATCTGCTCTGCCAAAGGACTTTTGCCCAAATGGGGTAATAAATCTAGCATCTAAACTACCAACAATTTGATATTGACATGTGTACAACTTTTGCACAGAATTGAATTCTGCATTAAACCAAACTACTTTGAAGGCCAAGTTGGAATTTATAAACATGCCTGAATCATCCAAAAATAAACAAATAAAAAAATAAAAAAACTGCTCCAGTCAGCCAACGAAACTGAAGAAAAAACAGACTTTCCGTCCACGCAACGGGATTTCCCAACCATATATGGGTAGAGGGAATCCCACACAAGCTTAAAATATCAATTGTTTTGGAATGGACCTTAAAACAAAGTTAGGAAAATTCGGGAAAATCGATGCACGTCATATGACGTGGTAAGGCACTGGGAGTGCGCTATCAGTAGCACGTCATATGACGTGGTAAGGCACTGGGAGTGCGCTATCAGTAGCACGTCATATGACGTGCTAAGGCAGTCAACGGATTAATAATTGCATACGCAAAATCTCACCATTGGTGAATCTCATAGCTCTAGCCAAGGAAAGGAAAAAATCCAAACAAACAAGAAACAAAACAAACTGATCAATCAAAATCAAATTGCCTAACATATAAACCACAATAATTAATGGCATGATATTTTTTTTTCAACTTTCATTGTCACTGTCAGATTCATTTACTTCTCCATCCCAACACTGACACTGTGAATGATGCAGTTCTTGCCATGACATGTCCAAACGATACATATTCAGATGACAAGAGAGATCAGCACAAAGACAGAGTTGAGATGAAAAGAAATGACATCAGTACCATGAAAACCATGCTCAGCGTCCAATTGCACAGTATTTCTCTCAGGTTGATGATATGCATTCACTCAAGGGAGAATGAACACGTGTTTGGCTTTCACTGCACTGAAAAGAGCAAAGAGAACAAAAAGTCCGTTATGCAGATGTGCCCCCTTGGCACAAGGGGGCACCACTTCCAAGCCTGTGTCATCACTTTGCATCAAGTCTTTGGAGTTGCATCTTCAATTGAATGGAAATGTGGTCTAGGCGCCTTGCCTAGAAAGCAAAAAGTCTGGGTAGTAGTGTGCGGTGATTCCTACACGTTTGGGCCCAAAATTTGTCCATCCATTAGACCCTGAGTGGTGGTCTGGGCGCTAGTCTTTCAGATGAGATGATAAACCAACGTTTGGCTTAGGAGAATGTTTGTGTTTTACAATTGCAGTGTTTTCATACAGAATACACGGAAACACCACTCACACAATTGTGTTTAATTATGTTGTTTACTAGAGGTTACATAATAATTGTAAAAGAAACAAACAACTTTTGATACATGATACAAACAAGAAAGAAAAAAAATGCAACATATGTAACAATCATTTGCCAACACTATTCTCAAATTTCATGCAGTTCTAATTTATAGTACAAGATATTACATTTTAAACATACCCACCCATTTCAGCTCATTTTGGCCAAATCCTTCCATGAACAGGAAGTTGATTGTGTCAGTTCACTATAGGACACTAAGAGTTGGTGGGACATGGGGGTTGAAACTGATGAAATTTTGTTTACAAGCCCATGTTAAAAGTTATGCCATGTATTGAAAGGGCATCACTTGTAAAGCATAAAAATCTCAGAATCACTCAATTTTCTGCACTGTTGCCATGGAAACAATCCAAAATGGCTGTCAAAACTACATAATTATATTATACATATATTTTAAACTCCTAAACCGTTTTATCTATAAGTAGAAGTAGCCTGTTTCTACAGACATGTTTTACAACCTGAATTCTTTAAATTCACACAGGGAGATCTGCATACATGTATCCAGCAATTTTTTATTCTACAAAAACATGATCTTGGGCACTTATGGACTCGTGTCTCACCTTAATAAGCGGCTGAGAGGAGCTGAAAGTGGAGGAAACTGACAGCTGTGAGCATGTTGATACTAAGTACACAAGGACCCCCCACCCCCCGTTTGCACTAGCCAATTTCTTTTAAGGTTAAAAATGGGTCCAAAAGGGGCCAAAATCATTGGAGGGGGGGGGGGGGGGGGGGGGAGAGAATATTAAAAATTGCTGGGTACATTAATGCAGATCTTCCTGTGTGAATTTAAAGAATTCAGGTTGTAAAAAATTTCTGTAGAAACAGGTTACTTCTACTTATTATAGATAAAAAGGTTTAGGAGTTTGAGACATTTAAGTCCAGTGGCCATATTGGATTGTTTCTATGGCAACAGAGCATAAAACAGAGTAATTTTTATTTATATACTATGCTTTACAAGTGATACCCTTTCAAGATATGTTTGGACCTGTGTCTAACCTTAAAAATATAATAATAAAATGGAGGCTTATATAGCGCAAATTCCCAAAAACATGGGCTGGGCTCACCGCGCCGAACAATCAAATCAATTTAAATAGGTTACATATAAACGTGAAAAATTTGATTAGCACAAAAAAAATAAGGAAAAAAATGCATGCACACACAATACACAGCATATTACAGTGTTGATTCTAGGATTTCAAAAAAGGGGGCCCATGGGCCCCCTGAAATGAAAAAAAGGGGGCATTTGCCCCCTCCCCCCTTTTCTCTTAATAAAAAAGGGGACAAGCAGTAAGTAGTATATTTTGCTCATAATACCGTTAGTACTCTGATTTCTGCTATTTTTCAAGAACGAGAAACAAAACAAACAAGATGGTATGTAGGCAGACAGTATTTAATATACACCTTATGTATTGCAGCTGGTCTGTAAAATGATTTTCTTACACAGGAAAGAGAGAGAATTTGGGGGGGGGGGGGGGGGGAGAAAGGTGGGGAAGATTGTGGTACATTCAGATGTGGCGAGAGAGAGAGAGAGAGATAGAGAGAGAGAGAGAGAGGGGGGGGGGGGTCAAAGTCAATTTTGTATTTCCATTTTCAGAGTTAGAGAGAGATCTAGATCTAGATGAGAAGAGAGGTGACAGCAAATATCAGTCTTGCCCCTCCCCCCTCCCCATGAGGGAGGGAGGGAGGGGGAGAGAGAGAGAGAGAGGGGGGGGGGGGAGAGGGAGGGAGAGAGAGAGATTTTCTGTTAAAGAGAGATTTAGATCTAGATGAGAAAAGAGGTGAAATCCAATATCAGTCTTTTTCCTCCCATGCAGACAGAGGAGAGAGAGAGAGAGAGAGAGAGAGAGAGAGAGAGAGAGAGAGAGAGAGAGAGAGAGAGAGAGAGAGAGAGAGAGAGAGAGAGAGAGAGAGAGAGAGAGTCATTTTTGATATCCAGCCGATAGTCTACCCTATGCCATCATTATTGTTGCCAAGCATGGGCTACTTGTCTAGCCAGATCTGAACTAGAAAACTCGTAGGTCTATTAGCTTTGAACCCTGCTGGGTCACGCTCCTTCCACTAACACCACTAACGATCTCTAGCACAACGACGTCACTTGTTTCAGGAGTCACGGCTCCTTTGAAAAATGACGTAATGACGTAAATGAGTAGGGTAATGACGTCAGACCAGCCGCTTTGTGATGGTTGTGACGACTGTATGCGATAATCAGTGCATCCTGCTGTCCCTGGGGTATCAAGTAATGACCAACACATGTAGCGCTGTTTTGAAACTATACAAACGGCAGTTGCGGGGGGCGCACTGTTTGTTCAAATATGCGCTATCCACAGTTTTTTTGCGTCTGTTAGGGCGCACTGGTCACATTATTTTGCGGCAAAGTTGAAAAAAATGCGGGAATCCCGCAAGGGCGCACCCTAGAATCAACACTGATATTATATGGCCAGAGTAATAAAAGTAAAATAAGAGCACTATCATCAAAAAAATGTACAGTGCAATACAATATATACACACACACTCACACACTCACACCCACATACACACACACACACACACACACACACACACACACACACACACACACACACACACACACACACGAAAAAATTACACGCATACACAAAACACGCTACATGGAATAACAAAAGAAAACGGCACATTCACGGATTTACCCTACATGTACTCACATTAACCAAAAAAATAAGATGTAAAATAGAAATGAAGAACCTTATCATATCCCAAAACAGCAAAAGACCAGCACTACTACTGCCACTAGGGTCAGAGATGAGTCAATAAAATGGGAAATCAGTTTTGATCAGTGGTCAGGGACAAGAATCAGATAAAAAGGTGTGTTTTGAGCAACCTTTTAAAGGAGGAAGTAGAGTCAGTGTGTCTTATTTCAGATGGAAGTGCGTTCCAGAGAGTGGGACCTACATGAGCGAATAAGCGCTCGCCATGCTGTTTTTTTACTTTGGGAACTCTCAAGATCCTAGTGTCAGAGGATGAGCAGAGTGGTCTGTTTGGGTGGTACACTGAATGAGTATCGGAGAAGTATGCTGGAACTTTGTTCAAGAAGAAATTGACAATGCATCATAACTTTGTACTGGATACGAGCTTGGATTGGAAGCCAGTGCAGATTTTGTAATACAGGTGTGATGTGATTACACTTCTTTGTTTTGAGTACCAGTCGGGCAGCTGAGTTTTGTACCTTTTGTAGTTTCTCTATTTGAAACTTGGGACAGCCTGCAAGTAGGGAGTTTGCATAGTCAAGCCTAGATAGAACAAGGGCACAGACGAGTTTCTTGGCTGTATCTACATCGATATACATTCTGATGTTACTGATCTGACGAAGCGCAGCATAAGCTGAGCGGCAAGTCTGTGAGACATGTTTCTCAATTGACATGGTATTTGTCATGACGAATCCTAGATTGCGAGCTGATGGTGAGAAAGAAATATCTGATTTTCCAACACGGATGGTAGATGGTAGATCAACTGATAGAGAAGAATGAGTGAAGTGAATCAGCAGGGCTTCTGTTTTATCGTCATTTAATTTCAATTTGTGTCTAGTCATCCAGGATGAGGGTCTTCTTTTTTTTTCATTCCTTTTTTTTTTTTTTTTTTTTAATTTACCAAAATACTGCCTGGGATTTATAATTCTCACTTACCATAGGTACCTTTAAATTATATCCACTAAATATAATTCATATGATGCCTAGTACATGAGAACTATTTAATCGTCTTATCTGACAGACTAAAAGCCAGACTACTGCTCATGGTCTACTGGAAAGGGGGGAAATTTTGGAACAGACAAGTGATGAATAATCTTACTTGATATTGTATCATAAGTATGTTCTATGATGCCAACTTCTGCAATTCCCAGACAGTAAATACCAACTTTTGGGTCGTATGCTATGTCACTTTTCTTCTGGTATTGTGGTATCTGTGTCACTTTACTGGCCTTATGGTATCTGTGTCACTTTACTGGCCTTGTGGCATCTGTGTCACTTTACTGGTCTTGTGGTACCTGTGCCATTTTGCTAAGTGCTACCTTGTCTTGTGGTAATTGTTCATGACCTGTAAAAGGACACAGATCAGCTAATACTTAGGAGGGCACCCTCCTTTTTTGATGACTTATCACTGAACATTTTCACTGCCAATTCACATGATATGTTTTTACTTTCCTTTAGCTTCAACACTATAACAGGGTTCACGCTAGGATTTTTTAAAACCGGTACTGCGAGTTGCCTTTTCAGAGATATCTTGACCAATTCCCCCCCAAAATCAGTCCCCAGAAAATAAAATCCAGTACGTACTGTGAATAAAACGAAACTATTCAGTGAGAGGGTGGGGGAGGGGGGGATTGTTCGGCAGCAAAACTAAATCTAAATTGAACGCAAACCTCTCAAAGACTTTGACTGCAGTGCTGCTGCCACTCTCTTCTTGGGCATGAAGCCACGCAGGAAATAGGTAGGATTTTTTTTCTAGCGTCTGTGTCACTGTCTGTGTTGGTCTGTTGTTTTGCATGAAGTCATTCATATGACTTAAATTGTGCTTCTTTCTTGTTTCTAGGCTTAGGGCTTATCTAGATCTTCCGTTCAATTTAGAATTAGTTTTTATCTCTTCTCTCTCAAAGCAATGCGCAAATTCATAGTCATAGACCCTCCGCTTTTCGTAAGAGTAGGCCATCATGTGCCGGCGGGAACACATGACATTTACAAATCTGCATACACACGGGGACTGGATGTAAAAAAAAGCACAGGAGTGCTTATTCCCTTATCCTCGATATAAAAGAATAAAGAATAAATCCATAAATCAGTGTGGATGGAAGTCACTATCATGCCGAGAAGAGCACAAAGCTTTATTCTTTCACAGTAAAGCTTGCTGTTCTGCGTGCTAATGAGGTTGGCTCCAAAGACAGAGTTCGTTGGAAAGGATGGGAAGGGGTAGGTGCGTAAGCACAGGCGCATGACAGACTGTCAGAAAATGTCACTTCAGACCTTTTTTTTGAGACGGAAATCTAATCGGTCACAGGCAAACAGAATTGGTACGTGGTACCAGCTGCTTCGAAAATTTTTGGTATTCCCTATTTACAATCTGTAAAATACCAACAAATACCGGTTATCGCGAACCCTGCTATAACAAAAGAAATTTTTAAAAAGGACATTTTTTTAAAACCCTATAAAAATGCTATAGTTGGAAACAACAAAATAAATGTGTAACCCACCAAAAGTTTTGTCTAGGAGGGGAAACAAATTGTTAGGGGGTTACCAGTAAAAACACACCTGTAACCAAAACATGCACTCTTTTGGAGTGTAGCCTAAAACAAAAGTAGTGCCAATTTTTTTTTTTTTTTAAGTCAACAAAATACTAGAATGTTAGTTTTTTGTTGGTATTTTGTCTTACTCTAGCTCATAAAATATTTTTAGTTGTACTTAAATTTAGAGTTGTTTAGAAAAACTTGAATAGTAAAGGAAGGCATAGGGATCTAAACACTTCCTGTGTCATTTCTAGAAATCTCCTGACAGCTGAGCAGTTGATTGTTGAGAGAGCAAGCCACATTCTAGTTAGTAATTTATTCTACTACTCACCTAAATTGTTAGGTGATCAACGTGTTCTTTTTTTAGAGAGCACGAACCCTAAAACTGTCAAACCATCCCATTCGACAGGGATAATCTGTTGTGGCTCTTGAGTTTAGTTTGATTTCGGACATTGTTGGAATCGTTTAACCACCATACAATTTCTGGAGATTTTAAAAGCAATAAATCTTTGGAACAGCCATTTCTAATTTTGTCCTTTTTCTTTTGTATGGAAGAATCCAAACCTAAATTTCTTTTTATGTACCCGGTAGAAGGCTAGAGAGCCTGGGTTACAAATGCATTCAGAAAGACCATGAATTCTTTATAACTGATCTAAAAATACAAACAAACACACACAAAAGATGAACGAGACAATTCTAATGAAGTTACCCCCCAAAAAAAATATGTTTTAAAACAAAGCAAAAATTACATACACGAGTTTTTCTGGGTCCTCTTTTTGCCACGCTCCTTTCGTGAGTGGGGTAAGAGCATATTGCGTGTGGTTGGCATTGTCACAGCGTCTGAGAGTGGTCTAGACCTGCAACATCATCAGGGTGGAACACAGATCAAAACTATACCGTACACTGCTAAGTTTAACTACCCTAAGCATTCCCTTTTTCTTACTTATTGTTATAAAGACACTATGTACTGGGGGGGGGGGGGGGGGGGGTGTCACTCTTCTGAAAACCCATGTGCAGAAGAGGGGTGTCCTATTCATACTATCTTAGCCAAATAAAAATGGTTTTAGTTTGGGATGTGTAACTGAACATGCTTAATCAAAAGTGGTACATGTACAACTATCAACACAATCAAGAACAATGAGCCACAACTAGGCATTATAATTTATATAAAGTAGGAACTGAAGTATAGAGATACTGTAATCTGACATAAATTGCTTATTGATATGTCATGGATTCTTTTTTTTTTTAATCTTAAATAATGGTTTTTGGTGACATTGTAACTGACATAAGCTGTTTTTGACCCTATATGATTTTTTTAAAACTTTAAATGTGTGTATACGTGCTGACTGAACAAGCGCGCGAACCGTGTGTGTGTGTGTGTGTGTGTGTGTGTGTGTGTGTGTGTGTGTGTGTGTGTGTGTGTGTGGTGTGTGTGTGTGTGTGTGTGGTGTGTGTGTGTGTGACTTTTGAGTGGGATTTTTTGTTGTTGTTATTCTTGTTGCTTGTATTATCTATAGGCATATTTTATTTTTTAAATAAAATATATATAAATATAAATGAGACAGTGCCAAAAGGTCATGCCCAAAATGGGACATTGGTCATAGAATTTCAAAGGTGAAATCATGTAAAAATTTCTGTAATGTTTGAAAGGTAAACCATTTATCTGTATGAATTGAAAACTAAAAGCAAAAGATAACTTATGCATTATTTTTTCTGATGACATGGATAATGTCAGACCACCCACAAAAAGACAGTTATGATGCTGGACATGAAAAATGTCTACAATTGTACATTTATAGCTGAGCAAGGGTAATGAAACAGGGGCTTTCATTAAAAATAGATGATACTACTGTAGTGATGAAGAAATTCAATGGTTTTGTCAATTTTAACTGGTGAATGGAGTACACCAGGGTTTGCGCTAGGATTTTTAAAAACCGGTACTGCGAGTTGCCATTTCAGAGATATCTTGACCAACTCCCCCAAAATTGGTCCCCAGAAAATAAAATCAGGTACGTACTGTGAACAAAACGAAACTATTCAGTGAGGGGGTGGGGGTTGTTCGGCAGCAAAACTAAATCTAAATTGAAGGCAAATCTCTCAGAGACTTTGACTGTCGTGCTGCTGCCACTCACTTCTTAGGCACGAAGCCACGCAGGAAATAGGATTTTTTTCTAGCGCCTGTGTCACTGTCTGTGTCAGTCTGTTGTTTTGCACATCATTCGTGTGACTTAGGCCTATATTCTTCTTTCTTGTTTCTATGCTTAGCGCTCATCTATGTCTTTCGTTCAATTTAGATTTTGTTTTCGACTCTTCTCTCTCAAAGCAACGCATAAATTCATAGTCATAGACCCTCCGCTTTTCGCTTTTCGTAAGAGCAGGCCATCGTGTGCCGGTGGGAACAGATTACATTTACAAAACTGCATACACACGGGGACTAGATGTAAAAAAGCACAGGAGTGCTTATTCCATTATCCTCGATATAAAAGATTAAAAGAATAAAGAATAAATCAATCTAGGCCCCATTTACTCATTGTGAATGGAAGTCACTGTCATGCCGAGAAGAGCGCGAAGCTCTGTTCTTTCACAGTAGGCCTAAAGCTTGCTGTTTCTGCGTGCTAGGCTAATAATGAGGCTGGCCCAAAGATGTTCGTCGGAAGGGGTTGGAAAGGGGTAGGTGCGTAAGCACAGTACAGGCGCATGACAGACTGTCAGAAAATGTCACTTCAGACTTTTTTTTTTGGAGACGGAAATCAAATCGGTCACAGGCAAACAGAATCGGTACGCGGTACCGGCTGCTTCGAAAATTTTCGGTATTCCCTGTTTACAATCGGTAAAATACCGGCAATTACCGGTTATCGCGAACCATGCAAAGTGTGATTTTCTCGCTCTAGATCAAAGATACTCAACAAGATGCCCAACTCGCTGCCTTTCGTGAAGCCAGCCAGCCCCCGCATACCATTCCGGCACTCCCTTCTTGCAGTACCAGAGACTAACATTCCCGCACTAGATAGCTAAGAGAATACATGGTCTCGGTGGCTCTTGGTGTGCTGCTCCAAATTGTAATAACTCCCAAGGAAAGGGTTACCGGCTATTTTCTTTTCGGGAAGATGAAGAAAGGTAAATAAGTTTAATTATATTAAACGTACGGTGCAGAATTATATGGTAGACTCTACAAGTTTGTTTCTTTCCCTACTTCAAAATCAGTTGAGACAGATTTTCTGTGATCAAATCTACGTTAATTTGAATATGTTATTGTTGTGGAAAATAAATGTTTCTGTAGAAACGATATGTTGACTATATTGCTTACCTTAAGGAAAGAGAGAATCTTGAAACTTTGAAACTTTAATTCAGGGAAAAGAATAAGCACACATAATGGCTTTTTTACATCCAGCCCTCAATCAAAGAAAATCATAACAATGAAAACAAGTTAACAGCAAATTTATGAAAACACATACAAAAAAGAAAAATAACATAAACAACTGTTGCACCAGCATAGAAATGCATGTCAAAATGGAGATCTTGTACAAAAAAAAAATTTTAAAAATTGAAGGAAATGTGCACATAGGAAAAAAATCAGAGAGAAAAATTGAAGGAAAAAAAAAATATATATATAACGTACACAATTTATTTTGAGAGAGAGGGAACTCGAACTCGAAATTTTAATGAGGGTAATTGGATAAGCCAGAGGCTTCTTTACACCAGGTTCTCATGGGGACAAAATGAAAAAAAAAATCAATGAATTAATAAAGAAGTGAATGTAAGATACCAAGGAGACCAATCATTCATCTTGCCATTCAATAACTGATAAATCAGGAAATCCATGAAAAACATGCATAAGTGAATCAATCAAACGAATAAACAAGACCAATCAAACACGAACAACTACCCTCCCTAACACCCCCTCTCGTAAACAAACAATTCTCCCCCAAAAGTCAAGATATTACACACACAACACACACACACACACACACACACACACACACACACACACACACACACACACACACAAACACACACTCACACACATACACGCACACACACGCGCACTCGAGCACGCACAAACGAATCATCCTGGATACATATGATATACATACACATGTACATTCTCTCCCATACAATGTGATATGCTCATAGCATAAACATCAAAATAGCATTAGATCCATGGCGCATACATTCCAGAGCGTATCATTATTACTGACATATCTTTATACAGACAGAATAGCTGGACAATACAAATTCTACAAAATCACACACACACACACACACACACACACATGCACACACACACATGCACACACACACACACACACCACACACACACACACACACACACACACACACATGCACATACACACACACGCTCCCACATTCAAACATTTACTCATACATAATAAGCTTTAGTGAACACAAAAGCACACACACACATACTCAAACACACACACGCACACACACACACACACATGTATACATATTCAACACACACACACACACACTATTTACTGAGTCTCTCTCTCTCTCTCTCTCTCTCCTCTCTCTCTCCTCTCTCTCTCTCTCTCTCTCTTTGTCTGTCTGTACACATTGCATAGTAATGTACATGACAACTGTCATAATGCATGAAGAGTGCAAGTGCTACAGTGACTGAGTTAGGCTACTGCTTCCCACAGCCGGACGTGTTTACATCAGAGAAGCAGGTAATGGCCGCGCAGCGAGCTGGCGAACCTTGGCTTCACTCACCTCATTTGCTCACTCTCCGCTTCACTCTAGGAGAAGCGCACGCTCTGCTTCACTCTAGGCGGCGAGTTGGGCATCTTGTTGAGTATCTTTGCTCTAGATGATGATGTTCATAAAATTAAAAATATGGGGCAGTCTACAGCCTTACTAAGTTAAGTTGTGACTTTTGGAACATTTATCGTCCCTGTGCTATGGTGTCAACGTACATGAAAACCGCGGGAATACGTGTGGAATGCAAACAACAAATTGCCCTGGGCTCTAGGCCCTACAACTAGCCTATAGCCTACGGTACGTCACCTGACTACGTCAGGCTCACGTACACTGCCACAGTCCACTCTGCAGCTAATTACACAAATGCACCAGCCTGACACTGACAGTATATTAATAACGTACATGTTTAAACTAATGTGTTTGATTAACACCTTTTCCCAATCATAGTTACAAGAAAGAGAATCGAGCATGAGAAGTCAATTTTCAGTTTCGTCGAAAAACGCAAAGCGTCTGCTCGCCGAGAAGATTTACTAGAAAACAAGCTATCCAGCAGCTAGTAAACAAGCAACAGAGCTAGTAAAACGGTACTCTACATTTATCAAACCAATCATCATATCATGACAGGGGATAAGATTAATAACTAACCTGATAATCTGATTATTTTGCAGCTCGTCAGTCGCCGGGTCCACTCGTCGTGCATGTTCTTTACCATCATTATTTCCCATCAGCCATTCGCACCGGATGTCAAGGAGAAGGTTAGCTTCCGGGGTCAAGTAGGTTAAAGTGCCAGTCCGAAATAGGTTTGTTAGTTGTCACAGAAGTACAAAAAGATGGACTGTGTACTTGTTTCTATGGTTAAGGCTAGGTATGGTTAAGGCCATATATCAACACCAGATAGGGATGAAAAAGTCGAAAATTATTACCAAGGTGCACAATTTTTGGAGTGTAGCCCAAAAGAAAATAGTGCCAAACTGTTTTAGTTGTTTTAAGTCAACAAAAACTTGGGTTGTTGGTTTTTTGTTGATATTTTGTTTGGTTTATACGGTATTTTCAGTTTGTATTAAAATTTAGAAATGTTTAGAAAATTTTAACAGTGAAGGAAAGCGTAGGAATGTAGACAGTAACCGAAGATCGTATTAGGCTAGCTAGGCCAGTACTGGCTAGATACTTTGGCCTAGGCCTATCCGCCCATACGGGCCTAGCCAAGGCCTGTAGTCTGAGCGTGAGGTATTGTAAATTCGACTAAATCTTGTTTTGTGATATATATTAGGTTTTTCAACGGATTTTGAAACTTTGATATGTCTTTATTTGAAATCCGTTGGAGGCCAAGTTAGAAATCATGGGCAACTCTTGATATAAAGCATTATTTATCCTTACCCGAAACACTTTTCTGGCATCGCCGCGACGTTCTAAATCTAACTGACCGGAAATTTTATACGACCATCCCATTAGGCTAGTGCGCAGGGGAAGCGGCTTCCATAAACCAGCATTCATGCGTTGCTGCATGCTAAGCGCCCTGCGGCTTTATTTTCACCCCCGTGAAACGGAATGGACTCGCTCACAGCGGAGTCGTGCTGGCGTTTGGCTTTTACACGTGTTTTGTGTTGACTAAATTGTTCCAATGACACTTCTCATGTTTCTTTTGTGAAGTACAATCCTCGATTATTAAAATATGCACACCATTTCATCAAACATTCATGGCAGATCGACTGTGTGAGTGGATATGTCTTGAGAAGCTGTTAAGCTTGTTCAGAAAGAGCAATGTCTTCGACCCTGAATTTTCGTGTACCTTATTTTAGAATGTGAACCAGAAAAGATGGAATTTGTGTGTGTGTGGAGAGAGAGAGTTAGTTCTGTGTGTGTGTGTGTGTGTGTGAAGAGAGAGCTGTGTGTGTTGTGTGTGTGTGTGTGTGTGTGTGAAGAAAGAGTTCTCCATGTGTGTGTGTAGGCAGTCTGTGTGTGTCTGACAAACGCACACACACACACACACAAGAGGCAGAGAGACAAGGAGCCTGTGTGTGTGCATGTGGTGTGTGTGTGTGGGGGGGGGGGGGGGGGGGAGTTGAGGGGGAGGGGGGGTCTGTGAAAGATTTTTTACTTATTTCCAAAAGAATTCTTTGGGAAATGAAATGTATACATGTTTTAAATAGTGTGGTTATGAGGTCAATGCTTATGTACCTATTTTATTGCTGGAGTTCCTAAGCTGCTCTGTGGAAAGAAATATTATTATGCCCAGAATGTCAGGGCCCTCAGGTTCCTTGTTGAGGAACTGCTGAGACCACTCCTGCAGTCCAGTTCAAACATCCACGCAATGGCAGATCTGACAACAGTCTTGTCCAACATGTATGTAGGTTAGGTACAAAGCTGCATCCAAGCTCTGTTTATCATCATGGTTTCTATCATGGTGGGGGGGGGGAGAGAGACAGAGAGAGAGAGAGAGCAGCTACTTCATTTGTTTGCAGTTGAGAAAATGATGCATACTTTTTTGCTGCTGGTCATTCCAACTACCCACACTATGGGGTCTACTGTCTGCATTCCAAGCTACGTCTGCATCTTGATCTGTCAAAAAAATTCATTGCTGGAGGACATGTCATGCGCCATGAAGCAGGACTCTGGAATGATAGATGGTCTGACCTCTTCATGGAGACAACATACATGTGCTATAGCCATGGACCATCTGGGATCATTGGATCCACACTGAATGAGTCAACACTGGTTATTTGGGCAAACTGTCACAGTACAATGACGCCAATCCTGCACAATCTTCAGGAGATGAAGAGAGGGAAAGAATCCCACACACAGCTGTTGAGTCTCCAAAAGAAGAACGCAATACTCGCCTGAAAGAAGATGCTGCAGACAGAGGGAGAATAAGAAATGCCCTGTCAACATGCGTTGATGTGTTTGACATCAATAAACACCCAGAAAATGGCACATGATCAATATCTATATTAACCAAGCAATGTTGTAGATGAGCCCTCCCTGAACGTTCATGAAACTGCTGAAATTGAATCCCAACAATGTGAAGATTTGATTTTTGAAAGCCACCAGCCCACTGGTTTCCACATAAAATGGATAAGATGCATCAGAACAATGGCTTCTGTAACAAAGAGAGCCCCCAACAACCAGGTTGGACATTCATGCATACACACTGAGTTCATTTTTGTGCATGGTCTTGGAATCAAGGCCTAAATGAAGGACAGTATCTTACTAGAGACTCTCCTTTCTCATGAGTTAGCACCCTTTTTGATGTCAATGGCATTATGCACACAACAGCTAAGTCTGCATTGAAGAACAAACTGCTGGCTGCGCATGGAACGCGTTGCCTGGACCTGCAGATGTTGTCATCCTGGATGCCTGTGCTGTACTGTGCACTGTGTCTGGCCTGGCCAGCCTGCAAAAGTGTCAGATTTTTTAAAATGCAGCTGTTGCTATCATTCTTCATTATGCTGAAACTACTTCACAAGTTCTGCATGTAGTGTTTGACAGCTACCTTGAAGTGAGTACCAAGTCATGTTGTCCTGCTGGGTGACAGAAAGGACTCAGCCAGTTGTACACCCTCAGTGAGAGCACATCTCTTTAAAGCAAATATTGGTCTTGAATGGGACAGCCAACAAGCAGCCAGTCATCAAAATGATTGCAGATGAACTGAGTGTCATGGAACCATTGAAGGGAAAGCAGATGATGACAACTGGGCCAGACCTGCAGCCAGTGTGCGTAGGTGTTGGTCCACTGTAGACAGCTGTCCACCATGAGGAGGCCGATGTGTTGATGGCGCAGACTGTGCTTCAAGAAGTAAGAAATGGACACAAATCCATGCGGGATTTTTGATGACACTGATGTCTTGATTTGGACCCACCACTTACATTGCAGAACTGATGGGTTTTCTAAAGACCTTCTGACCATGGAGTCATGCAGTTCGGGCAAATCCATCATCAAAGTGAATGAGTTCATCAGAACACACACAAACATCATGCCAAGCCTTCTTTGTGCTCATGCACTCACTGGATCTTACACCGTGTCCTCCTTTTCTGGTGTTGGCAAGCTAACTATCCTAAAGAAGCTTGCATCATTTGATGGACTCCTGACACTTGGGAATCTGACAGCAGAGAAGAAGGACATCATTATCATATCCATGCTTGGATTGTTTTTCCATGGTATACAACCATGAGCAAAGAACACATCTGGGAACTATGTGTGCTGACATCTTCAGACAAAAGATTAAAGAGAAGCGACACATTGCCCACAAATTGAACAATCTGCTGCCAACCAAGACCAGCTTTGAAGCACACTGCTTACAAGCCCATTATCAGGTGGCCCTGCGCAAAGAAAGCAGCAGGACATCCAACAACTCCAGGCATTAGTCCTCTGAACTGTGGCTGGGAACTGTGTGGGTCCACACTGATTCCACAGCATGGATTGCAGGGGCAGTGACCAGCACCAGGCAAGGTCTTGAATCTCAACAGCTGCACCTGCAAAACTGAATGCAGTACAAACATGTGCACCTGCACCAAGTTAGCACTGACCAGCAGGGAATTCTGCAATTGCAAAATATCCTTTCTGTGCAAAAACCCCATTACAGACATCATCAGAGACCCAGAAAAATGATTATGTGGACAAGACCAGTGTGGAGAGCTGATCAGATTTGAACTTTTGTACCTGATTTTTTAAATCATATTTTCCCACACATACATCCATTAATCATTCAATACTGGAATACGCTTTATTTATTTGTTTGCTTGCTTGTTTTAGATTGCCTTTTTGTTTGTTTCTGTTTGCTTTACATTATTTATTTATTTTATTCAATAGCATGCCAAGTATATCCAGGGACGTATTTCTTGCCTAGCTTGAAATTTTTTTTTTTTTAATAAGTAAAATTATGCAAAATTACGTAATCTCTATATAAAAAGTGTAGAATTATGATTATATGAACCCGTTTTAGTTAACTGATTAATAATTTTGCATGAAAAAATATTTAATTTGAAATTAGATGTCAAATACCCTCTACTTTTAAAATTCTCTGTATCCGTTGCGGCCATCTTGGATATTACGCAATAACTCAAGATGCCCAACATTTACGACTTGGCCTCCAACGGATTTGGATTCAGCACCCCAAAATCCTTCAGAATCACCAAAAAAACTAAATATATATCTCAGAACAAGGTTATCCGAACTACTAGCCTATAGGCTATTCCGAGGTGAGGTATTGTAAATTCGTTTTTGTTTGTTTCAGTAGCCCTAGAATTATAGTCCTTTCCAGAGTTCTCTGATATCAGGACTGTGGTCAGAAGCCAGAAAGTCAGAGGCCCCAGCTTCGGCAAGTTCTCCCACTTCAGCACCTCGGGCCACCCCAAAAATGTTATATTTTTTAAAGCAACTTCATGAGATGAAACTCATTTTATTGCATTGTAAATTCAACTAAACCTTGCTTTGTGATATATTCAGTGGGACCCGTGGTGGGGACCCGATTTTAAGCTTTCTTACATGGGGGCTTTCTTATATATGAATGTGCTTTCTTATAAGGGAGCAAAAGTGTAAATGAGTAAAATAATAGCTAATATTGGACATTTCATAATGGTAAAAACATAAAACACACCTTATCTACAATTACTCAAGTTTGTTGTTGTTGCTGCTGCTGCTGTGGTGGTTCTTAAATTGGTTGTTCTGGTCACATTCCGACTACATACCAATGAAATTTTTTTAACTGTAGCCTTCGCCAGGTTTTAGTTGAAATTCAGCGACAACAGTATAATGTTCAAAATCTAAAGCAACTTAAAACACACACACACACACACACACACACACACACACACACACACAGAGGAATTCTGTGGATTCAACAACTTTTATTTATGTAATTATAAATGAAAAACCATGACTAAAATAAAGCAGAAACTTTTTTCAGAAAGAGAATATAAATTGATCAATGCTTGACTGTCGGCTCAAGATCTTCAGTGTATTACTTATCACAGGAATAAAAATTGTTTTTAAAAAATCGCAAAGGAACCTTGAAAAGATTGAATAAAAACTTACTACCAGACATCTGACTGGTACTGGTATAAATAATGAGCTCGAAATAAGTTTTGATTGGGTGTTACTGAAAGCCTACAACTGAAACGGCAGGAAAAATTAAAAAAAACACTAAAAACTGTCAACAGGATTCCATAATTCACAAGTTTGCTTGAAGATAAAATCACAATAACTAACACAAGTAAATAAATGTATCGTCATTTACTGGAAACAAGTGACACTTGAATGACAACGCCATATGCTCAACAAGGTAAAATAAAAGAGGCTGTAGCCTACTTTTTAGGCCGACTTGTTCTTGAAAATTTTATGCATGTATTGGTTTTTACGACCAATGATTCAAGCCACAGCAACAACACGTTCGAAGTGCTGGCTGTCACAATTTATTATGACGTTTGAAATTGTTGGTTTTTTATTTTTTTATTTTTGAGAAGTGAAAGTGTTTTGCTATTAGAATTGATCAGGCTCAGGTTGTAGTCCGTGTTTTTGTTGTTTTGTGAAGGGGGTGCATGTCCACGATGTTTGTAACGGTTGGGTCGTTTTGAGGCCGGTTTCTTTTTTTTTGTATATGTTTTGTCAGTGATGTTTGTTGTGTACGTGGATCCTGTGTTTGTAGTGTAAGTTCTTGATGTGAGTGATATATCTTAAGATAGAATTTTCATCAAAGAAGGAGAGAGTTTGTCCAGCGAAGAGTCAGATGGGTACAAGCTCCTCGGAGGAGGAGTGGGGTAGCTGTCTTGTTTGATGGCTTTAGTTGTCTTGGGTGTTTGTTGAGGTTTTTTTTTCGATGTTAATTTGAGCTGTGGGCTTTGTGCCACTCCTCGGAGGAGGAGTTGACAGCGTTGTTTTTTTTGGGGGGTTGGTTTTTTGTGTGAGTGTTTTCTGTCATTGGAATTGAAGTATTAACGGTAGTTATTTTGCCGGTGTGTGGCAAGATGCTGGTTGTGTGTGGGTGCAGTGACCGTTTGGAGGATTGGGTCGTAATAATGGTGAATTGCTGGGTGTGATATTTTTTTTTTTTTTGGACTTTGAGAATTTTCCACCTGTTTTATGTACCAGAGGACTTGAAGACATTTTTTTTTTCTCCCCACCTGTGTTGATGTGCAAGAGGACTTAAGAACTTTATTTACCAGAGCCTGCTGTGCCAGAAGTCTTGGAAATATTCTTTACCTGTGACTGTTGTGTTTTTTTTTCTCCCTTGTGGAAAGGTTATTCCTGTGGATTCCCGTGCGTTGAATTATTCAAAGGACTTGTAAATATGTGGTGTTTCTGGACTTCGAAAGGGGGGGGGGGGGGGGGGAAGCTAGTTTTCTGTTCGTGCCAGACAGCTGGTAGGGACAGCTGTGTTATAAGGTGAGAGTGAGAGGTGGTTTTTTGTGATACTGACATGGTTTGGATACCTTGTTTTGATGGGTGTTGACTTTGATTTTTATATTGACTTAGTATTGTCGTGAGGAGATTGAAGAGGTGAGGTTGGGTTTGGCTCTGGTCGTGAAGCTGGTGATGTTGTAGTGTTGTGATGTTGTGGTGTTGAACTGTTGGAAAGGTTGAGCGAGTTGAGTTTGTTTTGGTTTAGTAAATGGTTGGATGTTTTTGTAAATAAATTCTTTGAAATATTTATTGGTGTCTGTTTTGTGTCGTCTGAATTAGAGGTGTGATAGGTGGAAAGGGGGGTTTCAAGGTGTTGTCCCATTAGGGGGTGACATTATTGGTGGAGATGCGGGGTACGTTAGGTTAGATTAGCGAGGTTGGGGAGGGTGTCTTGTTTTGTTTTGTCGAGTCTGTTTGAGATTTATTATGGATTTGAGGTACCGGCTTTTGGTGTAAAGGTGTTGAAAAATGTGTTGTCAAGATGAAAAATAATCTGGTTCCCTAGTTCTGATATTTCGTATAGTGAAAGTGTATTGAGATCTGTTTGTCTAGATCTTGGAGTGGTTGTTAGAATCACTGTTGTGTACAGCTGAAGTAGGTTGAGTTGTTTTTTGTTGTTGTTGTTGCTGTTGTACTGAGGTCGAGGGTATTTACAAAATTTCGGGTCAAGGTTATAAGAAGGCACACTAGGGCCAATCCTCAGTATTCACCACCTCCATTGTGGAACCCCCTCTTTCCTCCATTTGAAGACGTCAGTTCAGATGAGATGGAAAAAATGAACTCTGACACTGAACGTGAAGATAGGCCAGAAGCAATGTCCACTCAGAGAGTTGACACTGGGGTAGAGAGGGAAGAAACCCAGGCTAAGGACACTGACAGCCACAAGGCATTGAAAATGGAACCAGGAAGTGGTAAGCCAGAGGCTAAGTTTGAATCCACAAGGATGGACATGGAACATTTGTATGATAGTGCTACTAAAATAGGACAAGGTATAGGTTTGGAAGGGGAAGCTTTGGCGAGATTTGTACTGGATGCGGTTAAGCAGGAAAAAGAGACTAAGTTAAAAGAGCAAGAACTCCTCAGAGAAGCTAAGCTAAAAGAGCGGCGAGAAAGCGAAGAACTTGTTGTGATCCGCCTTAGGCAGGAAGAGATGGGTGAAGCGATTAGGCTTCGACAAGAAGAAATGAGCATGAGGGTTGAAAGAGAAGTCGAGGAGTCAAAGATACGACGAAGCAAGGAGCTAGAGGAGTTG
This sequence comes from Stramonita haemastoma, assembly GCA_030674155.1. NCBI lineage: Eukaryota > Metazoa > Mollusca > Gastropoda > Neogastropoda > Muricidae > Stramonita > Stramonita haemastoma. The sequence continues at coordinate 74,764,360 of CM060316.1, read as the reverse complement.
AAGCTGATGAAGCTGAAGCAGCAAAAGGCAGGGAATGAGATAGTGTCGGGAAAAAGAGTTAGAGTTGAGAGCAATGCAGAGCATGACCATGGAACCGTTAGGTGATAATGATGATGTAGACGCCTTTGTTAGTCATTTTGAACAAGTGGCTACACTGTGCAAATGGCCTGAGTGCATATGGTCTACAAAGATAGTCTCCTTGCTCTCTGGAAACGCCAGGACTGCAGTCCTCCGATTGTTGACGGAGGAACTGGCAGATTATGTAAAGGTGAGGACTGCTTTGTTCCGACATTTTAGGCTGGATGCCGAAGCGTATAGGATGAAATTCCGGAACGTGACTAGAGATACGGAAGAAACATTTTCACAAATGTTGTACCGAATGAAACGTTTCTTCTCCCTGTGGTGTTCAGCTGCAGGGAAGGACGAGACGAAAGCAGAGGATGTACGTGACCTCCTGCTACAAGAACAGTTTTACAGATGCTTGAATGAAGAGTTTACTGTAGAAGTCAGGAAGACGTCACCTGTTTCCGTGGACGCTGCTGCTAAGGTGGCCACTGTGCTGGCTGAGGCCAAAAGGTTAGGCACGGCTAGTCAGGAAAGAGTCTTCCCACAAGAACCAAAAGTAGATGTGTACCAACCACTCAATAGTGCAGAGGATGGCGACAGGACTCGTGACAGCTCCAGGAAGACAGCTGTATATCCTCGTAGTCAGGTCGTGTGCTACAGGTGTAAGACCACAGGACACCTATCCAGGGACTGCAAGGAAGCTCATCCTGTAGCGGCAGTGCATGGAAGACAGCCCAAGTTTCGAGGAAAATGCACACCTACACTGTGTGTGCCTTGTGCCAGGAAACCCTACAACCCAAGGTGTAGAGTGACCATTGATGGGGTGGCTGCCAAGGGGTTGAGAGATACAGGGGCAGGACACACTGTTGTAGCAGAACGATTGGTTCCCCAGGATGCTTACACCGGTAAAGAAGTGTCGGTGGTACTGGCTGACTCACAGTCTACTTGTAAGCTGCCGGTGGCAATAGTTGAGGTTGACTCGCCTTTCGTTTGTGGACGTATGAAAGTGTTGGTCGTGGAACAGCCAGTTGAAGATGTCCTAATTGGGAACTTTGCGAAGTTTGTGGAGGAAGGAAAGTTAGTACAAGTACCTGTGTATGCAAACCCCACAGTGATGGGCGCCGTGCAGACACGTGCGCAGAGGAAAAAGAAGCAAAGTAAGCCACTACCACTTTCTGTCAGGTGTCAAATTCTTGATACAACAAGGGAGAGGCTGATAGAGCTACAACAGGAAGACAGTACACTGAGGAATGCTAGAGAGAGTTATAGGTTGAAGAAGGTCTTTGCGACAAAAACGGGGAAAGTTGAATACACAGCTAAAGAGGGAATCTTGATTAGGAAGTTTACCACACGGAAGGGTACTGTGATGGCACAGATTTGTGTTCCTAAGAGCCTTAGGAAGAGGGTACTGACATCGAGCCATGACATTCCTAAGTCAGGACACCTTGGTGTGCGAAAAACCAAACACCGCATCTTTGGAGATTTTTATTGACCAGGTATGTGTGCCGATATTGCTAGGTACTGCCGATCATGTGAACAATGCCAGAGGGCACTTGAAGAAGGAAATGTATCGCTATGGTCAGGGCAATGAGAAATTCCAGGCTTGACGGTATGGGTAACTTTTTGTTGTCCATACGGACCATTCCCCACTGCAATGCCGGAAGAAGATGAAACCATCCAGTGGCAGGATGTGTTAAGTTCCAGAGATACAAGCATTTCAGGTCACATTACATGCCATTGCAGGGAGAGAAAATATTGTGGCAGATTTTTTAAGTCGCCAGTAAGGACTTGGCTACTTGAGCCTTTGAAACATCATAATTGTGTTTGCTGTTAGGTTTTGTGAAATTTTAACTTGTTGGTTAAAAATCTTGAGGGGGGGATTTGTCACAATTTATTATGACGTTTGAAGTTGTTGGTTTTTTTTTTTTTTTTTTTGAGAAGTGAAAGTGTTTTGCTATTAGAATTGATCAAGCTCAGGTTGTAGTCCGTGTTTTTGTTGTTTTGTGAAGGGGGTGCATGTCCAGGATGTTTGTAACGTTGGGTCGTTTTGAGGCCGGTTTCTTTTTTTTTGTATATGTTTTGTCAGTGATGTTTGTTGTGTACGTGGATCCTGTGTTTGTAGTGTAAGTTCTTGATGTGAGTGATATATCTTAAGATAGAATTTTCATCAAAGAAGGAGAGAGTTTGTCCAGCGAAGAGTCAGATGGGTACAAGCTCCTCGGAGGAGGAGTGGGGTAGCTGTCTTGTTTGATGGCTTTAGTTGTCTTGGGTGTTTGTTGAGGTTTTTTTTATCGATGTTAATTTGAGCTGTGTCACTGACAGGGAGGCGGTGGCTAATCTGCTGGCCGCCACCTTGAGGGCAAACTCGTTGGCGGAAACGAAAACACAGGCGTTTTTTAACACGAAGCGGCGTCAGGAGAGAGTGCCTTTAAGTTTTGAGTCCTGCAACGAGGAAGTCTACAACCTGCCGTTTTCTTTCCTGGAGTTGAAGAGCGCCTTGCAGTCTTGCGGCGAGACTTCGGCGGGCCCAGATGAGGTACATTATGGCCTTCTGAGGCACCTTCCGGAGGTATGCCTGCAGACCCTCCTGAAGGTTTACAACCGGATCTGGACGACGGGGTTTTTTCCCCCATTCTGGGAGATGGCCTGCGTCGTCCCTATCCAGAAACCGGGCAAGGACCTTAAGGGCCCCGGCAACTCCGGGCAGATCGCGCTCACTAGCTGCGTTTGTAAAGTGATGGAGAAAATGGTCAACAACCGCTTGGTGTGGTATCTGGAGGCGAAGGGCCTTCTGGCCAGGGAGCAGTGTGGTTTCCGCAAGAATCATTGCACTGTGGACCACCTGGTCCGCCTCGAGACGACAGTCCGGAACACCTTTGTCAACGGGCGGCACGTGGTGGCCGTTTTCTTCTACCTGGAGAAGGCTTACGACACCGCCTGGAGGTATGGCATCATGTTGGACCTGCGGGACTTGGGGTTTCGGGGTCGGTTGCCGTTGTTCCTGCAGAATTTTTTGGCCAAGAGACGGTTCCAGATGAGGGTGGGCTCCACGCTCTCGGAGATCTTCGAGCAGGAGATGGGGGTTCCTCAGGGGGGCATCCTTTCCCCGGCTCTCTTCAGCGTCAAGATCAACAACATCGTCAGGTCAGTCCCTCAGGGGGTGAAGTGTTCGCCGTTCATGGACGATTTTGCTTTGTACGCTACGGCCAGTACATTTGCGGGGTTCAGAGGCAGATACAGCAGAGCTCTGCGTGAACAAGGTTCAGGAATGGGCGCTGGACAATGGGTTCAAGTTTTCGGTCGCCAAAAGCAAGTGCATTCACTTCACAAACAAGTCCAGAGAGCACTTCCTGGACCCCGTCATCTGCTTGGGAAAATCCACCATCCCGGCAGTGGCAGAGGCCAAATTCTTGGGCATTGTGTTTGACTGGAAGCTCAATTTCAGGAGCCACATTCAACATCTGAAAGTGTTGTGTCAGAGAGCCCTGAACCTCCTGTGGGTGATCGCCCATACTGACTGGGGAGCGGACAGGAGAACACTGCTGCATGTCTACAGGGTGCTGGTGTGCTCCAAGCTGGACTATGGATGTCAGGTGTACGGCTCAGCGAGGCCTTCATACCTGAAAGCTCTGGACCCTGTCCACCACCAGGGGCTCCGGATCTGTCTCGGAGAGTTCCGAACAACACCGGTCTAAAGCCTGTACGCGGAAGCAGGAGAGCCTTCACTAAAAAAACTGCCGTCTGAAACTGACTTTGAATTATTACATCAAACTTTATTCGGAGTACGGCAACCTGGCTTACGATTGTGTCATGAATCCCCGGTTTCAGGCCAAGTTTGAGAGGTCGCCTTCTGCCACCCCGCCTTTGGGCATTTGGATCCTTCCCTGTCTCCGGGAGGCGGGCATCGATTTGGGTGTTATCTGTGACCTTCCCAAGTACCCAGAGATGCCGATGTGGATGGTGGAGACTCCGGTGGTCTGTTTCGGTCTGGCCGCTCACTGGAAAGACGTCACCAGTTCCACGGCATATGGGGTCTTCTTCCGAGAGCTCTGCACGTTGTATCCGTCTTAAAAAAAAAAAGTTAAAGTCTGTCCCGAGCCATAAGGCTCATCAGGCCGGTGCTTATCCCGGTTTCTGTGGCGTTAAGCGACTGAGAGTCATAGACTCCCCCTGGATAGGACGCCAGTCTATCGCAGGGTTAACCCCCAACACAAGGTTGGTACCCCTTTTACACCTGGGTGGGGTGAGAAAATAGCCGTAAAGTGCCTTTTCCAAGGGCACAACGCCATAGCGGAATAGCTGGGATCGAACCCGCAACCTTTAGATTACGAGTACAACGCCCTAACCACTAGGCCACAGCGGCGGCTCTGTATCCGTCTTACACCAGGGTTTCACGGACGGGTCTAAGTCGGAGGAGGGTGTGGCCTGTGCCACCTATTGTCCCGCCATCAAGGAGTCGGTGCTTTTGGAGCGCCTGCTTTCAGATGCCTCGTGTTGTACACGGCCGAACTGAGCGCTCTGGTCTTGTCCCTGCAACTGATCTGGTGATCAGGAAGGAAAGAGTTCTTGGTCTGTACGGACTCGCTCTCTGCTCTGGAGGCTGTCGCTTGCAGGAACGTAAACCACCCAAGGCTTCAGGAGTTCTACGAGCTGTATACTTCCTTGAGACGGGACGGATGTGACGTGGTTTTGGTGTGGGTCCCGGGGCACACAGGCATTCGGGGGAAAGAGACGGTTGACCGACTCGCCAGGCGTGCCACGGAGCAGGAGGTTTCTGGGTCCACAGTGCTGTTCACGGATCTGAAACCTAGGAGCAAGCACTACGTGCGTTCCCTCTGGCAGGAGGAGTGGAACGCTCAGACTGACAACAACCTTTTTTGGATCCATCCCAACCTGAAAGAGGTTTTCCCTCTGGGTGTCAAAAACCGAAGGGAGGCGACAGTGCTCACCAGGATACACACAGGTCATTCTCACATCACTCAAGTTCACTTGCTGAAAGGCGAGGGAACCCCGTGGTGCGTAACTTGCGACGTGCGGGTGACCATCAGGCATCTGCTCCTGGAGTGTCAGGATGTTCAGGATATTAGGCACAAGCATTTTACCGCGGACTCCCTAAAGATCCTCTTTCGGGATGTTCCACCGGACACCATTTTTAACTTCCTGAGAGAATCCTGCTTTTTTCGTCTGAGTGAAGTGGTACGGTTGGTCTCTAAGGACAAGGTTGTTTTAAGGAATCAGGTTTTGGTTTTATCTCGTTTTAAGTGTTGGTTTTCCCACAACGCCGGGGCCGTCCTGGGCTAACCCTTATGGTCGACTGGGGCGTCGATACAACCAAGGACAGTTGAGTTGGTTTTATACCTCGTTTTAAACTGTACATAGTCGTACACTTTTAATACCGAGTTTTAAAATGTGACGAGATGATAGCCCTGATATGGCCTATGTGGTCGGCGGGGCTATAAGCAACATCATTGGATTGGATTGGAAGAAGCAAGAAATGGACACAAATCCATGCGTGATTTTTGATGACACTGATGTCTTGATTTGGACCCACCACTTACATTGCAGAACTGATGGGTTTTCTAAAGACCTTCTGACCATGGAGTCATGCAGTTCGGGCAAATCCATCATCAAAGTGAATGAGTACATCAAAACACACACAAACATCATGCAACACCTTCTCTGTGCTCATGCACTCGTATCTTACACTGTGTCCTTTTCTGGTGTTGGCAAGCTAACTGTCCTGAAGAAGCATGCATCATTTGATGGATTCCTGACACTTGGGAATCTGACAGCAGAGAAGAAGGACATCATAGATCCATGCTTGGATTGTGTTTCCATGGTATACAACCATGAGCAAAGAACACATCTGGGAACTATGCGTGCTGACGTCTTCAGATAAAAGATTAAAGAGAAACGACACATTGCTCACAAATTGAATAGTCTGCTGCCAACCAAGACCAGCTTTGAAGCACACTGCTTACGAACCCATTATCAGGTGGCCCTGCGCAAAGAAAGCAGCAGGACATCCAACAACTCCAGGCATTAGTCCTCTGAACTGTGGCTGGG
>CM060316.1:74745728-74753228 GCA_030674155.1 Stramonita haemastoma | reverse complement strand
AGTGCATTTACAGGAGCAGCTGTACCACGGACACTGTTCTCTGCAACCTCAAGTGCATTCCCTCAAAGATGGTTTACCGTGTCGTCATCTGTAATGGACAGGCTGAAACCAGAAGAGCTGAGAAGACGCGTTGATAACCTCACCGACTGCTTTGCCGAGGCGCGGGAGCTGCTTGGGGATGCGGTAGGCCTAGGCCTAGGACGAATAAGATTTTTTTTTTTTATTAATAAAAATTGTCGACTGTTTTAGCTTTCATATGCAAGCAGTACAGTATGACGAATAATAGTCCTTAATGTTTTATCACCCAGTTATCTTGGCAGAGCAGGAAGGGCCTAGCCAAGAGAAAGAATGCACAGTCAGTGTGAAACAGTCCACTTTTATTAGTGTTAATGATTTGTTATTATGTAACACATTCTGTCATAGACTACTATTTTATAGTATTACACTTATGTATAATAATGTACAACACATTGACTGTACTAGTTAATCTTCTTATATGGACACCATTTGCCGATTGCAAGCATGCAACGTTTGCATTTTAAAAAGTATTTTAAGGCTAGGCCTAATAGTAATACTAGTATTGAAATAAAAAAATATACAGTATACTATTACTACTAATACTTGTAATACTATATCATAATTCATACTATATGCTAATGGTACTAATTGATACTATGACTATGAAGGCCTAATAGCTGATGCTGTATTAGGAATGAAATTAAAAGGGAAAATACCCTAGCTGTTTAGAGAATCCCTGTGTATGTGTGATGTGTATTTTATAAGTTAATAACTATAAGACAGCAGAATTTTTTTAGGACAAAAATGTAAATAATCCCAAAATCCAAACAGATGCTGAGATAGGCATATTGTATACAAAAAGAAATGAAAAAATGCTCTCCAAATGAAAATCTTCTCTGGCCGATCCTAGCAACAAAAACCCAACAACCCCAAAACCCCAACAACATAAGCCGATAAGGTAACAAATTTATATTATTATACTCATTGCAATTGATAGAGGTCTAAAACTTGTTCGTTCTGAACAAGACAAGAAACATCACATACATGTATCAGTTTCTGCACAGTAAACTGAAGTTTAATGTAAGGATAATTTATCATGAACTGGGCTAATTTTTAGTGATAACCCTTATTCACACTGTTTAAATGCAGCCAACATGAATAAACATTATTTAAGCTACAGAATTCAAGAATGTTATTTTATTTATCTTTTTTTTTTCTTTTTTTTTCTTTTTTTTTTTTTTTTTGAAGATAAAGGAATTTAGCACTCATGTTATATATATAATATAGTTCCACCGGCACACAGTAGCCTACTCTTTCGAAAAGTGGAATGGGATTTAACATGTGCGCAAGATGTTCTGTGTGCATTCGCATATATGGGACCTTGGTTTATATTATAGTCTCATCCAAAGGGCTTCTAGGGGGAATGGAGTCAGCACTGATGTTAACTCCAGAGGAAAAATCCTCTTGAACAAGATTCGACCCTGGTCAGCAGATCACAAACGCAATGTGGATCACTCTAACCACCAGGCTATCCTATTCCCCTAATGTGTATGTATGTGTGTTACTGCATGCTTGCACGTTTGTGCATGTGCATGTTTGTGTGTCTGTGTGTATGCACGGATGCGTGCATCATATGCATTGCAGTAAGTTAATGGATTAGAGTTGCTGTGATGGTAAATCAAATGTACTGTAAATGTAATTCTGTAGGTCATGTTCAAGTTGAATAAAAAGTGTTACCATCGTAGAATACAATACACTGTATACACTACAGTCATGAATAGATTCCACCTTCACTCCACCTGTCTTTTTTTTTTTTGCTCCAAAGACTTTCACAGTATTTCATTCACAGATTTTGGATAAAGAAGGAAGGTGGCAGTTGGCCTAGACCTTCACCTACCTAACAAGTAAACCATGAGGTTCTGGGTTTGATTCCCAGCCTTGCTTAAAAATCTGCAGTTTGATGGGAAAATTAAACTGATTATCAACTATCAAATCTTTCAGAGGAGACTCTTGTCTAAACCAGCTGGACTCAAAAGCTTAAGATGTCGTCATGGACTTGTGCATGTCAAAAGAACCTATGTATGACAGTTGAAAATCAGAAAGAGCAGGGAGGCAGCTCCCTCCAACTGTCCTGCTGGTAAAATTGGTGCAAAGTATCCATTCAATGTGACTACCATAAAAATGTCAGTGATGGGGGGAAATGGTTGCATACGTCAAAATCTGACCATTGGTGGACCTCTGGGCTCTAGCCAATGATGGGGAAAAGGTTCAATGACTTTTTAAAGCTTTTTTTGTAGTGTAAATGATGCTTGGCTTCTTCCATGCTTTTGAATCAATTTGAGTTTACTTTTCTAGTTTCCTTCTGTGATATATTATGAAAATATACATTTTTGATTGAATTTTGGTGTCTGTTTTTTTTTTTCTTTTCTTTACCTAACATGGATGGTAGAGAAGTATAATATGTTACTGATCCGATGGCATGGCACAGTACTTAATTTGTGTCTTGGGTTATGCCTTATGGGGTGGCAGTTTGTGGGGTTGAGTCCCATAGTCATAGGATTTTTCTGACTGCCCCTCTTGTCTTACCTAGAGTGAGTTTGCCATGGACTTATTGGGAAGACTGGGAATAGAATGGGATCTTAATCTAGATCTGTATGCACTAGCTAATGCCACTTCTGAGTTCTATACTATATAATGTACTATTTGAGGGTGTTGCTCTGAAACTTATCTGACTGAGGGACTCTACATGTGTGTGTATAGGTACCGGCAGCCAAAATTAAATTATTCATTTTAATATTCAAAACCCATACCATCATAAAGATAATGATCTAACTTAAAAAATAAAACAAAAATGAAGTCTCTATCTTTCATACTTTTGGAGATATGGCCGTTTAAAAATGGGGTATGCTGACGCACTTGACAATCTCAAATATCGTCCAAGTTTGAACCTTAATAGAATTGTACAAAACATACATACCCAGTTGAAAATGAGTATTTTAAATCTTTATAACATATATTCCTAAGATAAATAAGTTTCATGACTCAAATGTGTATGGTTGATATGCACTAGGGTGTCAAACTTTGGAAAAACCACAATTTGACGCAGGTCAAAACTGCGTGATGTGCCAACTTTGAAGCACCAGAGCACAGTGAAATTGACAAGCAGAATGCTTATTTCAATTTAGACAGCCTCTCCTAGTTGTATTAACCACACTTTTTTTTTTCTAGGGTATTTGGTTGAGAAATATAGGAGAAATCCCATGTTAAAAACATGGAGGTAATGCAATTTGGACGGCGGAACAAAGGGAGGATACTGACCTGCCATATAAAAAACGGCCATAACTTTGAAACTATTCAATGAATTGTCTTCAAATTTTGCATGTAGTCTTTATACATTATTTTCTACAAAATGAAGAGTCTTTCTTTGCTGTTTTCACCTAACTTTTATGTTTTTTATTCTGAAACAAGAACTTTTGGGGATGAGTTGAGAGAGTCGTTCAAACAGAAATGGACATTCTTCCCAAACTAACAGGCAGATTTCAATAAAATTTTGCCACAACCTCTTTTACACTGCTCTCTGTCAAATTATATGATCTATTATATATTCCTGACCATTTTTAACTTCAAAAGGAAAAAGTTTCTGACATCCTTAAGAGACGCTTGTAGTACACATTTCCCCCCGACTTTGCTGAACTGGCTTCAGTTTTAGGTTCAAGATGTCATTACTGTTTTCAAGCTAAGCATTCACTGTCTTCATATTGTCAAACTCTTGGATTTTATACTGCAACTCCTGAAAATAAAAACTAAAGAGGGTGTAGAAAACTTCAGCACATTAAAAAAAAAAATGTACTCTGTAATATTGGCTATTGTCTCTTCCAGCTGTCTTTCCAAGGCTGAAGCTGTTCTCTCAGCTTGTGATAGTTTCATCATGTCCCTGTAGAACAAAATTTGAGAATTTGGCAGTCTGCACACAAAAATCTGTAGTGCTAGATAAAAATTGCTCCATATTATCTTTTTTGCCATTCAAATTTAATCAGTGCTCTTCATAAGTGACTGGTGATTACAGAGAGACAGAGTTTTTGTTTGTAATTCTCAAAAGAAAAACTTTTTAACCAAAACTCTTTATTCTCTACTCTTATTCTTTTATGAATTTGCCCATGTTGTATTAAAAAATATTATTTTACATTTTTACATGTAATTTGAATTTTATCCCAATCTCTGCATTTCTTCATCAACCAGTGTGATATTATGACAACTATGTGTGTGTGTGTGTGTGTGTGTGTGTGTGTGTGTGTGTGTGTGTGTGTGTGTGTGTGTGTGTGTGTGTGTGTGTGTGTGTGTGTGTGAAGTCAAGCCAAGTCAAGTCAAATTTTTATTTCCTAATGGTACATTGAATAAGCATTGATTTGCTTTTTTTCATCAAGCCATCTATCTAGGGGGAGAGAGAAGAGAGAGAGAGAGAGAGAGAGGAGAGAGGAGGAGAGAGAGAAGAGAGAGAGAGAGAGAGAGAGAGGAGAGAGAGAGAGAGAGAGGGGAGAGAGAGAGAGAGAGAGAGTACACTGTATACATGTATCATGTTTTACATTCATATTCAGTTTGTATGAAATGAAGAGAAAGACTACAGAGAGTTGTGTATAGTGTGATGTTTTGAGTTAGCACTTATTATAGAATATTAGTATTATTACTCGCTGTCTACTAAGCCTCAGTGATAATAGATCTAGACCATGTCATCAATAATGATCAATGTGTTGAAAAGGGATAATATCACAATATATTCATGGTAATATGAATATTATGCAATTGCCAAAATTTAATCACTGTGATATAAACATTTGTCATGGGAATGTTTGCTTGGCTGTACACTGTACCTGTGCTGGTCAAACTGATCTGTGCATTTTTTTTTATGTAGTGAGGTGTCTTAGAAAATTCACACACTAACACCTTTGCAAAAAACAAAGAAGGAACACACACACACACACACACACACACACACACCACACACACACACACACACACACACACACACACACACATAAAATTGATACAAATCACAGGCCAGATCTTGAGAACTATCTAAAGAATGGGGTTACAAAATTATGAAAAAAATAAACTTTGATGTTGACTTATGTGCTCTGGGTTGGTTGGTTGTGTTTGCATGCCATGGTGTGACAATAAAAACACAAAACTGTGTTAGAAACTCATACTAGTAAAATGAAAAGAAACTCAACAGAGGATAGAAATCCAACTTCAGCAGCTTCACTTTTAATTGTTTTGATTTCTTGAAGTGTTAATTTTTTTTTTTTTTGTGAACTGCAAGAAGAAGAATGACCCAGTCAAATAACTAAGAACTTTTGATTCATTGTATTTCTTGGTGGTTATACTCGTTTGTTGATTTTTTAAAAAACCCGACTTTCACTGATTATATTGCCATCTATAAAAAGGAGGCTTAGAAAGCAATTAAAAAGCTTATTTCTAGTTTGAAGTTCTACACATGTTATAAAAACTAGACCTACAATGTGTTGTCTCACTATCCTAGTCTGCTTTCGATTTGTGCTGTTGACCAGCATGTGCGCGCGGAGCCAACTTCCGTTTCATAACTATCTCTCAACGATGTTTTTAAAGGCGATTTTCTGTTCAATCATGGAATTAATCAAAAAACTAGCTCTGAGATCGCTAAATTAATGATAGATATGCCAATATCTGGTGTCGATTTGCATCAGTTTCCCATTAAGAAAAGTAACGATCGCTTCAAACTGAACGATGTGCAAGTCGATTTTCACCAGATCGTGTCTGACTTTAGCGAGTGTCTTACGAACCAAATAGATAATAATTTTGCAAATGCTCAGCAAAATGAAGCTGTGGATTCGTTTAATACAGGTCTTAGCTTGATATTTCATGCATTAACTTGCCAAGTTTGTCCTGTAATTCCGTGACGTTTAACGTATTCGACTCGGTCGGCATCGCTTCTTTTACTATGTTCCGCCATTTTGTTGTTGCCCCAAATGGAGTACACATGGTTTGATGACACCCTCACTTTGATTGGCTGTTGGTCAAAAGCATTGGAACCAATCATAGAGCTTGATACACCATTGGATTCAGCAAAGACAGGCCTTTCAAGCGCAACCACCATGTCTACGTTAACTTCGTTCGATGTTCTGTATTTAGGACCGAAAGTAGTCGAACCGCGACTCGCGCTAAGCGTCTTTAAAATTCCGATTTTTAACTGATTTCAGCGTTTCGTATCCACTTAAAATTTATACTGAATTAAAGCTGGAAGCATGCTCTTCTGTTCTGACCCATTTTGAAGTTGATGCAGAGTAATGAGCACATCGTCCGTAGCGATTTTCTACACATACCGATTCGCTCGCTCGGCTAATGGCGGCTGGCGGAACATCGAGCCGAGAACGCGCTTCGATTTTTGTGCAAGAGTGGGTGTGTTTGGAATTGTTTTGTTGTCAAACCATGGCATGCAAACACAAACAAACAACTCAGAGCACATAAGTAAACATCATTGTTTATTTTTTCATAATTTTTATGCCAATTCTTTCGATAGTTTCCAAGATCTGGCCTGTCAAAAACATGCATTTTCCCCACTCAGCGCTACTTTCCCGTAGGCTCAAAGAAGGGCTGCCGGTACCTAGTGTGTATCTTTCAAGCCCAGTTGATGCCAAGGTTATGATAAGAAAATAGAAATGCAAAGTTAGAAATTACACCTGCCTACCCCAGCAAATGAAAAATAGTATTTGGACAGGCCAAAAATAGTATTTTGATGGCAAAAATAATATTCCCAATCTTTCTTGGTCTCAATGTATTCTAAACATTATTTGAGGGTTCCTATTGGGGATCTGATTCCTTGGCAGCACTATACTTTTATTATATATATGAAGAAGTGTGTGTTTTCAGAAAACTTGCCCTCTTCAATTGGTATTTCAGAGAGAAAGACAGAGAGAGAGACAGTGTGTGTGTGTGTGAGATAGAGAGAGAGAGAGATCTAGAGAGAGAGAGACAGAGAGGGAGGGGTGTGTAGATAGTGTGTGTGTGTGTGTGTGTGTGTGTGTGTGTGTGTGTGTATGTGTGTGTGTGTGTGTGTGTGTGTGTGTGTGTGTGTGTGTGTGTGTGTGGGGTGTGTGTGTCTTTGAGTATGTGAGTAGAGATACTAGGGAAGTGTCCAGATGCTGACTTAAAGAGACACAGAAAATAAGAAGAAAGGGTTGGGGTGGGGAAGTGAGGCAGAAAAACAGATTGACAGAGTATCTGTCAGAGATTGGCAAAGGGAGGGACAGTGAAATCTTGAGAGAGATGACAGATGAGAGAAACAAGCATTCCTAATGGAGAGAGAGGTGAAAAGAAAGGGGGGCAGAGGGTGAAAACAAAACAAAAAACACCCAACAAAAATTATTTAAAAAAACAACTATTAATATATATATATATATATATATATATATATATATATATATATATATATATATATATATATATATA
>CM060316.1:74698228-74740728 GCA_030674155.1 Stramonita haemastoma | reverse complement strand
GTTCGGACTATAGGACTTCGCATGGAAGAATTAAAAGCTCAGGAACAAGCTATCAAAGACCTTCTGGATTAGATTTAAAGTTTATACATGTATTAATTGTGTGTGTGTGTGCGCGCGCGCGCGTGCGTGTGATTGAGAATCTGATCTTTTATTTTTTAAAATATTACAAACTTTTTTACATGTCATCTGTCAAGTTGTATCCAAAAATCAAGTACTTGTGAATACAGAGATCTGTCAAATCATAGCATAGCTGTTTGTTTTACTAGATGATGTATCTGAAGAGCCATTAAATTAATATAATGAGTAATAATTTGCTTAGAAAAAAATTGTGAATCTTAATCATCTTTCTACTGTTGAATGTGTTTTTTTCTGTAATAATTTAAGTCTGAAAGATCTGCAGTATGATAGTGAATGGATCATTTTTTTGTTGGTTTTTTTTTGGGGGTGGGGGGTGGGAGGCTAGTCTTTTGACAGATTGATGCTGTTACACCTACCCTAATCTTTATCTCACCACAACCAGGTTGATTCCTTGTATCTTCAAAGATATTTGTTCATCATATCAGTGTTAATATCAGGCTGCCATGAGGTCACTAACTGAAGAAGTCCTACAGACAGTACTGCTTGGTCATCACTGCAATCATCTAGGGATGCCTGTTCTGATTGATTCCGTGTATGCAGTCATCAGAACACCAGCTGAACCTGTTCCAAACAACAGTAAAATACATTAGACAGTGTGATAACGACGGCAGTAGAATTTCCTGCTAACAGCATGAACAATAATAAAATAAATAGATCTGCTAAAGCCAATAATAGAATCTCCAAGTAATGGTATTAATGTTTTGCTAATGACAATAATAGAATCTCCCATTCACAACAATAATACTGAATCTCCAATTACTTAGCTAATGACAATGATACAACCTCCTGCTTCTGGCCATAATACAGCCTCCTGCTTATGACCATAATATAACCTCCTACTTATGACCATAATACAACCTCCTGCTAATGAGCATAATACAACCTCCTGCTAATGACACTAATAGTCTAACCCTCGCTTAACATCAATAAGTCTCCTGTGAACGACAACAATATTCTCCTGCTAACACTGTAATAATAACAACTAGAGAATCTCTTGCTAACATTGTAGTAATCACTACAGAATCTCTTGCTAACATTGTAACAATAACAAATGAATATCCAGCTAAAAACAATAGAATCTCCTGCTAACAGCAACAGAAACTCATACTTAGGACAATTCTGAGTCTCACACTAACAATAATAGAATTTCCTGTTAATGATCATAGAAGTGTAAGGTGAGGACAAGTGAGACATCACTTTGGTCGCACCATAGCTATGATTTTCCAGCCATTCTCCTGCATGACTTGGCAAAACCCTGAAGGCTTCTTTGTTCAACACAAATTCTTCCAAAGGTGGACACAGTAGTTGGAAGTTAGGAAAACTGCAGTCTCCATGACTTTAGGGCAGAAACAGCTACAGAATGTGGAATATATATATATTTTTAATATATGATATGAAATGATTATGACTGCAATATTGTGGATGACAACTGTAATGCCATGGACAACTAGTGAGGAAGGTGTGTTCATAAATCAGGGATGGAATTTTTATTTTCATACTGTATGAACTCGATACTTTTTGACAGGACTTTTATTTTCCTTTCCTACTAATTACTCAGGTTGATTTGATATTAATTGATTTGTTAACTTGTTTATAATTGCTTTTGTTCACATGCCAGCAGCACACACACACACACACACACACACCACAACACACACACACACACACACACACACACACACACACACACACACAATATACACACACACAAAACACACATAAACACACACACACCACATATACACACACACACACACACACACACACCACACACACACACCACACACACACACACACACACACACACACACACACACACACACAGGGGATATTTCAACATAGTGATGCCGTGTTTTAAATAATTATGCACACCAAAATAAAGCTAAAAAGGTAGTGCATGTTTTTTGTTGCCACACTTAACCAGTTGAGCTAATCAAAAAGAAATTCTTTTTACAAACTTTTCAAGAAACATTTTTTAAAAACCTTTTTTCTTCTTCTTAATCTATAATTAGGAGAAAAAAATATAATAGATTTTTGCAGTTATGAATGAAATAGTTGTTTTTCATTTTAACAACTAGGTTGTTTGTGTGTGTGTGTGGAAATGTTTAAGTGTATTATTTTAGAATTAAAATAGTTTTCTTGCGTATTCAGTTATTGTGTGATTTGCTTGTTTCCTCTTCCTCTGTGCTTTCTCCCTCCTTCCTTCTCTTCCTTTCTCTCTCTCTCCTTTATTGCTTTTCTCTCTCTCTTTCTAGTCTTGCTTTCTTCTTCTCTTGCTTTCTCTCTTTTTCCTCTCTTGTTTTCTCTTGCCTTCCTTCCCTTGCTTTCTTCCTTTCTTCTTGAAGTTCTTCTCATGCTTTCTCTCTCCTTCTTTCTCATGCTTTCTCTCCTCTTCCTTTTCATGCTTTCTCTCCTCTTCCCCCTCATGCTTTCTCTCATCTTCCTTTTCATGCTTTCTCTCCTCTTCCTTTTCATGCTTTCTCTCCTCTTCCCCCTCATGCTTTCTCTCATCTTCCTTTTCATGCTTTCTCTCATCTTCCTTTTCATGCTTTCTCTCATCTTCCTTTTCATGCTTCCTCTCCTCTTCCTCCTCATGCTTTATCTCCTTCCTTCTCATGCTTTCTGTCTTCTTCCTTCTCTAGCTTTCTCTCTCCTTCTTTCTTTTTCATGCTTTCTCTCTCCTTCCTTCTCATGCTTTCTCTCTCATCTTCCTTCCTTTTCATGCTTTCTCTCTCCTTCCTTCTCATCCTTTCTCTCCTTCCTTCTCATGCTTTCTCTCTTCTTCCTTCTCATGCTTTCTCTCTTCTTCCTTCTCATCCTTTCTCTCTTTCCTTCTCATCCTTTCTCTCCTTCCTTCTCATGCTTTCTCTCTTCTTCCTTCTCATGCTTTCTCTCTTCTTCCTTCTCATGCTTTCTCTCTTCTTCCTTCTCATGCTTTCTCTCTCTCTCTTCCTTTCATGCTTCTTCTCTTCCTTCTCATCTTTCTTCTTTCCTTCTCATCCTTTCTCTCCTCTTCCTTCTCTTGCTTGCTCTTCTTCCTTCTCATGCTTTCTCTCTCTCTCTCTCCTCTCTCTCTCTCTCTCTCTCTCTCTCTCTCTCTCTCTCTCTCTCTCTCTCTCTCTCTCTCTCTCTCTCTCTCTCTCTCTACTCATAAGAGTAAACATATGATTATAACTACCAGACAAAAACGGCAGAACCTTTCTAAAATCCGTAGTTCATTGGTCATCAGTGGTAATGTAGTTCAAGAAGTTGATTTTCATAAAGTTCTAGGATTAGTAATTGATAACAATCTGTCATGGTCTGAACATGTAAGAATGGTGTGTAAAATCATATCTAAAAAGATTTATCAGCTAATGAAGATAAAACATTTCCTAAATTCACACTCTCGTAAACTGTTTTATCATGCTTTTATTGAGCCACACATAAATTATGTATCAACAGTTTGGGATACAGCGAGCGAAAACACTTAAAAACCATTGGCAAGTATGTACAGACGTGCTCTTAAACTACTTCTACTAAAATCATCATCATTGTCATGTAATGATTACATCTCGCTTGATATTCTCCCTCTGAAATGGAAGTTAAGATACAATAAGGCAATTTTTATGTTCAAAATTATGTCTGGCTCTGCTCCACCTTCATTGATAAACAAGTTTAAGATAAATGAGTGTCGCTATTTTCACAAAATAATGTTACCACTGCCCAGAATTGATCTGTTCAAGTCTAGCCTTACTTACTCTGGTGGTTTATTATGGAATGATGTTTCATCCTCAGTTAATGTCAATACTAGTTTATATACTTTTAAAAATAAGTATCATTCGATCCTAATGAATGAATATACAGGCACATTCACATAATATCTTCTCTTGTCTGGCATTGCATTTTATTTTCCTCTGTGCTCATTTCCTTCTCTCTCTCTCTCTCTCTCTCTCTCTCTCTCTCTCTCTCTCTCTCTCTCTCTCTCTTCTCTCTCTCTCTCTCTCTCTCTCTTTTTTTTTTTTTTTTTTTTTAAATACAAAATCTCCTTTTTGACATGCATTTCTATGATGTTACAACGATTTTTTATGTTTTTTTTTCTCCTTTTTTTGTGTTTGTTTTTCCATAAATTTGCAGTCGATTTGTTTTCATTGTTATGATTTTCTTTGATTGAGGGCTGGATGTAAAAAAGCCATTTTGTGTGCTTATTCTTATCCCTTAATAAAAGTGTTTCAAAGTGTGTGTTTCAAAGTGTTTCTCTCTACCTCACTCTTCCTCTCCCCCGCTCTCTCCCATTTTTCTTTTCCCCCTTCCCCACCCCTTCTCTCTTCCCCCCACCATTATGTCTGTCTCTTATGTAAAGCCTTTCTATTTCACTGAACTGTCTAGCTGCACATTGTATTTCAGATTTATGATGAAACCTTTGTATAATCTTGTGTATGGTATGATTTTGCTCACTTGACATAAGTAGGTACTAACTTGCATAATTGTAGTTCTTATTGTTTCCATGATCCTTCTTTTTCTCTCCTTCCACCTCCTCTTGCTCCTCCTCTCCCTCTTTCCCTCTATTCTATTTTTCTCTTTTCTTTGTCCATTTCTTCTTACCCTCTTCAGGAGCTGAAAAAGATAATAACAGCCCACACCTCATTCCTCTCACTCACTCCCTCTCTCTCTTTTTAAATGTTATAGCTTTATGCTCAAATCATATGATTGGTTGATTTATTCACCAAATTTGGATTTTCATAGCTTTATGCTTGAATTACGCGATTGGATTGATTGATTCACGTTTTTTTTTTTCTTTAAGAGGGCTGGATGAAAACAAGCCACCATTGTGCTTAATCTTTTTCCTCAATAAAAATTGTTCGTTCGTTCGTTCGTTCGTTCGTTCGTTCGTTCGTTCTCTCTCTCTCTCTCTCTCTCTCTCTCTCTCTCTCTCTCTCTCTCTCTCTCTCTCTCTCTCTCTCTCTCCTCTCTCTCTCCTCTCTCTCTCTCTTCTTTCCTTTTTCTCTCTTTCCTTTCTTGCTTTCTCCCTCCTTCCTTCTCCCCCCCCCCTCTCTCTCTCCTTTATTGCTTTTCTCTCTCTCTTTCTAGTTCTGCTTTCTTTCTCTTGCTTTCTCTCTTTTTCCTCTCGTGCCTTCCTTCTCTTGCTTTCTTCTTCCTTTCCATGCTTTCTCTCATCTTCCTCCTCATGCTTTCTTCTTCCTTTCCATGCTTTTCCTCTCTCCTTCCTTCTCTTGCTTTCTTTCTTCTTCCTTCTCATGCTTTCTCTCTTCTTCCTTCTCTTGCTTTCTCTCTCCTTCCTTCTCATGCTTTCTCTCTCATCCCTCTTGGAAGGAGAGAGAAAGCAAGAGAAGAAAGAGAGAGAAAGCAAGAGAAGGAAGGAGGGAAGTGAAAAATTTCATTTCATTTCATTTCCCTCCTTCCTAATCTCTCTCTCTCTCTCTCTCTCCTCTCTCTCTCTCTCTCTCTCCTCTCTCTCCTCTCTCTCTCTCTCTCTCCTTCATTCCTCTCTTGGAATCTTGCTTTTCTCTCCGAGTCTCTCTTCCTCTCTTGTTTTCTCTCTACTTTCTCTTGCTTCTCTCTCTTCTTCCTCTCTTGCTTTTTATCTTCTCTTGCTCCTTCTCCTCTCTTCTTTTTATCTTCTCTTTTCCTTCCTTCTCTTCCTTCTTTCTTTTTCTCCTCTTCCTCCTTCTCTTCTGTTGCTTTCTCCCTCCTCTCTCTTGGTCTTCTATTTGTTATCATACAACAGTATTGATTTAAATTGATGTACATATTTTTTTTTTTAAAGTAGTTTCATGTATGGGTTTACAAAATACTCACCACAAATTTTACAACTGTTTTGTTAAAGTGTGTGATTTGGGATGTTTGTTACAGCATGCAGTGTAAAATATATACACCTACAAGTTGGACTGTGTGGAGCAGATATATTTACTATTCTCTTCTCTCTCTCTCTCTCTCTCTCTCTCTCTCTCTCTCTCCTCTCTCTCTCTCTCTCTCTCTGTATTTGTCTCTGTCTCACACACACACAGTGACACACACACACACACATGCACACACACAAACACACACATTCACACAAACAAAAGTCCTTCCGATGACACTAAACTGAGATCCCCTGTGCAAACACATGCAGAAATCTTGCACACACATTAAAACCTGTTCCGCTTACACGTGGGCCATTGTGTGCCAGGATAGGATGACAAAATTTACAAAACTGCATATTTACACTGGGACGGAATGTAAAAACACACAAGCGCTTATTCCATTATCCTCAAAATAAAAATTTTTAAAAAACCCACACAAGTGTGCTTTCACTGATGATTAAAACACAAAATTTTATAACATCAGAGAAGCTCACTGTCATCATTTGACATCACTGATTGCCAAAAAAAGTAAAACCAATCAGTCATGAAGCAAAGACTATAAACAAAAGGAGCACACAATTCTGAGCAGTTGTCAGTTTTGCAACAAATTGTGCAGTTGTCAGGTGTGTGGGTTTTTTTTTATGAACTGTGCAGTTGTCAGTTTTGCAACAAACTGTGCAGTCTCAATTTTTATTTTAACAAACTGCAGTGGTCAGTTTCGTAACACACTATGCAAGTTGCCAATTTTGCAACAAAACCTGTACATTTGTCAGTTTTGCAATGAACTCTGTGCATTTCTCAGTTTGACAACGAATTATATGCAGTTGTCAGTTTTGCAACAAACACTATGCAGTTGCCAATTTTGCAACAACTCTGTGCATTTGTCAGTTTTGCAACAAATTTGCAACACTCTATGGCGTCAGTTTTACAACACTCTATGCTGTTGTCAGTTTTGCAACACTATAATTATGCTGTTGTCAGTTTTACTGTCAGTTTTGCAACACTATAATTATGCTGTTGTCAGTTTTACTGTCAGTTTTGCAACACTATAACTATGCTGTTGTCAGTTTTACTGTCAGTTTTGAAACACTATAATTATGCTGTTGTGAGTTTTACTGTCAGTTTTGCAACAAACTCCTCGCAGTTGTCAGTTTTGCAAGGAAATCTACACAGCTTTGCACAGGTTCGGGTGCCACACTAGCCTATGCCCTAGGTGAATGCATATAATATAGTGTAGGCCTAGGCGCCTAACCTAGGGGGCACACTCGCCCAAGTTCCATTCTCCCACGTTTCACCTTTCGCTCCACGGTCCCCAAGAATTAGACTACAAATCAAAACGCAGGCACACTGGTATTATTCATTGTTTCAACAGACTAACCAATCAATGCTTTAACCTGTGCTGTGGTTGTTGGCGACGCACCCATCTAGTGTGTTTAATCGTAAATCGGGCAACAACAAAGAGACGTGTTTCGTCCCAGGTGAAACAATATGGCGACCTAACTAGGCTAATGGGGAAAATGGTTGCATACGCAAATACTTCGCCAAAGCCGTAGAACGGGAAAGAAGAGGGGGGGGGGGGGGGGGGGGGGGGGGGGGTGGGGATAGACTGGGAAAAACGAAGTGAAGGAGGAAGGAAGGAATAAATGAATGAACAGGAATACATACAGCGCAGAATTAACAAACATCGAACATCACTCAGTGTCCCGGCTGTAATTCGAGCTCCGGCGTTGTTCTTGCAACTAAGAACAAAGGTGGCTAGTTCTGATCCGATGTCCATTAATTTTAATTTTTTTTTGGGGGGGGAGCCCTGGAGATTTTTTGCGCCTGTCGTATAACGTCAGTGGTGTGGACATATAACCTTTACGTACCTACCCACCCACCATCAATCAAGCCCACACAAATTGAATTGTCGGTAGATTTTGAAGGGAAAAAAAGAAGCGAAAATATTACAATGCGACCGCACCAACTTGCATCCATTCGCTTTATTCACAGTGTGTAATTTATAACTGCAAGAATGCTGAAAATACATTTCTCAGCTATAAAGTGATGAACAAAACTGACCTTTTCTTCACACAAAACTGTCACAGTTATTTAAGGCAATGATATTTTTGGTTACCGCCAAATGTTAGCAGGCAAAGCCGTATAAGGAAACAAATGAATATTTTAAAAAATAAGAAGAAGAAAAAAAGAAAGAAGGAATGAAAGTGAGAAAGAAACTTAGAAAGGTTCCTCAACGTGGGTGGATACCTTAAACTTAAATAGATCCACAGAACTACTGTTCTTAATCTCCATTATTATCTATGGGTAGGATCAGTGCTCTGTCCAGTGGACAGCAGTAATAAGTCGTTGGTTCATTCCCAGTCTTTTTCCCCATTCATGAGTTCGTCAACGATGGTCGGGATGTTTCTTTAGAATAAGACAATAAGCAGAAGTCCTGTGTGTCACCTACATTCACTGCACGTAAAAGAACTGGCGGTAACAAAACAGTTAGGACTATACCTGGCCTGGCAAATCAGTGGGGTGGGGGGGAAGTACATCTCATTACATGCATAGACTATACGAAAACACACTAGCAAATGCAGTAAAACTCATTTCTAAAAGTGGGTCAGATTTGGTAGTCTACTGCTTTAATGGTGAGAAGTACAATACAATGCAATAGGCCTACTATACAACAAAAACAGCAACAAAAGACAATGCAGCCTTATACACAAATACAACACAAAATACAACACATGCTACTCCCCCCACCCCTCCTCAGAGACATTAGGAAAAAAAAAAAAGAGAGACACTTCAAGACATACAAACACACCAGATGCAGTGTGACCATTTATATATATATATATATATTTTTTTTTTTTTTTTTTTTTTATACGTCCTTTTCTCTGCATCTGTTTCTATGAACAATGTATCTAGATCTAGTTTGTCAAGCACCGTCACTTCCAGCGCCAGTGGCAGATTTAGTCTAGTCAGCTCTTCATCCTCGAGTGCTCAGTCAGAACTACTGTCATCTGTCATTTGAGCCAAAATGCGTTGTGCTGCCCTTAAGTGCCTGACAAGTCAGGCCAGGCCCAGTGCATCCGACTTCTGCATGGGAGAGAAAATCTTTTAAGTCTTTTTGGAAAAAAAAAAGGCAGGAGAATGGATCGAGAAGGCAGAAAACAGACGAAAAGCAAGGCAGAAACAAAGAGGGATCGAAAAGAGGAAATTCTTAGCACAGAATTTCCAGAGGGTGGGAATGCTATTTATACTGACATCCCCCCTCCCCTTACACCCATGGGAAAAGCTAATGAGTTTAGTTTAACTACAGTTAAAAGTCCTTAAAGTTTCAGTCCTTAAAAATCGGACATTTGCCCCCAGATGCTACAAAAGTGCGTAAATTTGTCTAATATCATAGATCAAGAAAAGGTTTTGAAGGAGAAGGGAGGATGTTGTTTGATGAAAGAAGAAAGGGGAGGGGGTAGGAAGGGCACTACTACTAGTACTAGTACTACTACTGTTACTGCTACTGCTGTGCTGAACCTTGTATAGCAACGAATCAAAGGGCTTACATTCAAATCATGTACAGTCATGGAATCATCCATGAATAAAAACAAACAAAACAAACAAAACAAAACATAAATCATCCCCAGGACATCCCATGAGTTAGGCTACGGCCATAGTAAACCCCTCCCTGACAGGCGGTCTCTTTATAGGTAGAAGGGATCTGTCAAAGCCACCATAGTCAACTGCCCCGATGTCTAATACTCCGCCCCACCCCCATGCAAAAATCGACAGAAAATAGTTTGACATAAAAAGTGTTTTTACGTAAAATCCCCCCACAAAACTTTCATCAAAACCACTGGAATGTAATTGGGAAGGGTCAATTTACTAGTTTGTGTAGTCAGAATTTTTGAAGCACCATAAATAAGTTTTTCTCGATTATTTTCCTTTCGGTCAACCCTGGCAAACAGACGTGTTGCTCAAACGTCAACAGGGTTAGGCTAGGGCCATAGTAAACCTGGCCGATCTGGTTGTTTTGATAGCCGTCTCTTTAACCATAGAACAGATGGCAAAGCCATCATAGTCAACCAGGTTTGACGGCTGGTCTCTTTCTGACAATGTGATCACCCCCATACTGCAGTGACACAAAACAAGGCTGCTGTGGTGTTGACAAAAATAGTTCGACATAAAAAGTGTTTTTACATTTAAAAAAAAAACCCACAAAACTTTTATCAAAACCACTGGAATGTAATGGGAAGGGTCAGTTTACTAGTTTGTGTAGTCAGAATTTTTTTTAACCACTATAAATAAGTTATTCTTGATTATTTTCCTTTCTGTCAACCTGGCAAACGGATGTGCAACGTCAAAACGAAGGGTTAAAAATACAGCTCTACTATGGCCACCCACAGCCGTTATCAGTGACGCCACAGAGTAATTCAGCCAGGCAGCATTTTTCACCGGGGCTGGCAAAAATCGACAGTGTCAAAATGCCGGGTTTACTATGGCCACAGCCTTAAAAATAGGGCTAGGGCTCTACTATGGCCAGGCACAGCCACAGAGCAATTCAGCCCACTGGGCAAAATTGACAACGGCAAAATGCCGGGTTTACTATGGCCACAGCCTTAGAACTCCCAAGGCTTTGTGGAGCAGCCTGGGGAAAAGCTGTGGTCAAGCATTTCACAAAACAGTGACATCAAGCATTTCACAAAACAAGTGACATCAAACAACAAAACAGTGACGTCAAGCATTTCACAAAACAGTGACACCAAGCATTTTACAAAACAAGTGACATCAAACATTTCACAAAACAGTGACATCAAACAACAAAACAGTGACATCAAGCATTTCACAAAACAGTGACACCAAGCATTTTACAAAACAAGTGACATCAAACATTTCACAAAACAGTGACATCAAACAACAAAACAGTGACATCAAACATTTCACAAAACAGTGACATCAAACACAACAACAGTGACATCAAACATGTCACAAAATTAATCTGAGTCAAACATTTCACAAAACAGTGACATCAAACATTTCACAAAACAGTGACATCAAACACAGCAAAACAGTGACATCAAACATTTCACAAAACTGTGAAATCAAACATTTCACAAAAACTGACAAAACATGTCATAAAAACTATGAAATCAGGTGGATCAGTAGTCTAGAGGTAACTGCCTGTCTAGAAAGGAAAAGTCCAGGTCGAAGTGTATGGTGGTTCGAATCGGCCCCAAACTTTCTCCCTATCCATTAGACTATGAGTGGTGGTGTGGGCGCTAGTCTTTGGGATGAGACGATAAACCGAGGTCCGTGTGTTACACATCATTATTTAGTGCACGTAAAAGAACCCACGGCAACAAGGGGGTTGTTCCTGGCAAAATTCTGTGGAAAAAGCCACTCTGATAGGGAAACAAATACAACTGCAGACAGGAAAAACAAAACAAAACAAAAATGGGTAGGTGCTGCACTTGTGGCAACGCTCTCCCCAGGGAGAGCAGCCCGAATTTCACGCAGAGAAATCTGCTGTGACATAAAGTGGTATAAATATAGATAAATAAAATAAATTTCGCTGCTATCCCATAAATTGAGAGTACCCCTAGAACACTCTGGTTTACATTCTGCATGGCATGACCAGAATTGAGGGAGAAGAAGGGGATGTGGCGGGAGTTGTAGCTTAGGTTATAGTTTCAGGCAGGTTAGGGGGCTGACAAGGGTGTGTGTGTGTGTGTGTGTGTGTGTGTGTGTGTGTGTGTGTGTGTGTGTGTGGTTGGTTTGTTGTAGTAGTAGCAGTAGGGTGTGTGTTGTTGTTGTCTTTAATTTAACGTCTGTTCACTCTTAAGTGATATTAGAGAGAAAAGCGGAAGGTGTAATGGAAGTTATTGATGTGAGTGGAAGAGGTGGAAAGAGAAAACGTCATAAGATAGCATTAATGGTGGTATTTTTGAACCCTTAAAAAAAAGAAAAAGGTGATAACAATAATACTCTTAAAAACGGGAGCAAAATTTAAACTCAACAAAGTAGGAGCATTTAACAATAATAATGTAACTACAATAAATATTCAAGTGGGCTGTGCAATAAACATCCAACAATGGCAAAGGCTAACTTTGAATTATCAAAAACACTTTCCAGAGTTTGCTCAGAAAATGCAGGCAAAAATGGTTTTACAATTGGGCACTCAAATATGATACGAGTGTTTGAAATATGATCTCCACTAGGGGTGTTGTGTGTGTGTGTGTGTGTGTGTGTGTGTGTGTGTGTGAATGGGGTGGTAGTGAGGAGGGGACATTGACTTTGGTAGGAGAGGTTATTCTGGGAAAAGGGTGTTAGGAGCAGGGATTAGTATAGTTAGAAGCACCGGGGATAGAAAAAAGGGCGACTAATGGTGATAGATTTTTCACACTTGGTTGACTTTTGGGCGTTTTTTTTTTTTATAAACAAAGTTCGTGTGGTTTATTTTAGGTTCAGCCATTTTAAAAAGGACTTAACACCGTGAGGTTCTGGGTTTGATTCCCAGCCTTGCTCTGTTTTCCCAGTTTGATGGGAAAATCGAATTCAGTGTCAAAAGAACCTACGACTGTTGCTAAATCGGAAAGAGCGAGGAAAAGCTTCCTGATTGTCCTGGCAAAATTGGTAGGTTGAATTTGAGCGATATCCCCAAAGCTAGGATGCCGCTACCTAAAATGTGCAATTAAACATGCAAAAATCTCACTGTTGGTCAACTTAACAGCTCTAAGCAAAGGAATGAAGCTGCTTTGCAGAGATTTAAGTTAGGGAATGGATTTTCAAACATGAAAGTTCAACAGAGCTTTAGCAGTTGAAAGGCCAATCATTTAAAAAAAAGAAAAAAGTTGAGTTTGAATAAAGTTCCACTTCGTTGTATCTACAGCTAAGTTCCATCAATTCTATCTGCTGCTGTGTCCACATGCTTTCAAACACAGACAAATCAACAGACCCAACAATCTATCTTTTTGTATGCTTCCCCTTTTTGCATGCTCACTGTTTGTGCTAATCCTAACCTTTACACTAACTCTGGCCCATCCTGTGGACACGAAAGGCAGAAAGATCACAGTCGTGTCACTAGCTAACAACACAATGGCAGTTTATTTTTAGGGTTGGGGGTGGCCCTAGAATTTTAGGGAAAGAGGTGCTGGGAAAGGGGAGGGGGTTAGGACGGTAGAACAGTTAGAGCTGTGGGGGAAGAGGTGTGTGTGTGTGTGTGTGCGCGCGCGCGCACGTGTGTGTGTGTGTGGGGGTGGGGGGGGGGGGGGGGGGGCGGGGGGGTTATTTAAGTTTAGGTATATTGCCATGAGCATTGGAAGGACTTGTGTTTACAACTGAAAATTTTTTTCAGAATTTTTGACAAGCTTTTTTTCTTTTTTTTCTTTTCTTTTTTTTTACTTGCTTGTGATGAAATACCAACTGAAAATGTGATTCTGGTGTAATCACAAATTTGGCTAAAGTTTTAAAAATTTACACTGCAGGCAAGTTTTTACCAATGTACTTTTGTTTATTTTACATTGTACACTTATGTAATTGTAGCTGGTGTGGTATATCTAGTACCAGGTGCGGTAGATCTAGTACCGGGTGCGGTAGATCTAGTGTGTGAGACTTAGCGCGACATAGAAGTTAATTAGATTATCTCCCATATGTGTGTGTGTGTGTATGTGTGTGTGTGGTGTGTGTGTGTGAGTGTGTGAGTGAGCAGCCAGTGTGAGAGAGATTTTGTTGGTAACATTGTTTGTATGCTAGATGTAGTGTGCTAGACTAGAGTTGATTAGATTATATTCCATGCGATCTTGTCACTGCGTTCTGTTAGGCTACTATTTTTCGACTCACCATAAATTATGAGACACTTCGTATTTTTAATAAGTATAGTTAAGTTAGCGTTTATGTCTTCATACTTTGGTCGTCACCCATACCTTGGTCTTCTCCGTTGGCATGCTGAGGAGCAAATAAAGAATGACCAGCCAGCTACCGTCTTCTATTCCCCTGAGTCTTCTGTTGCCCCGTTGCTATGAATTATTGCTTGAGCATCGTTGCTTGTTCCACTCTTTCCCTAACTTGTCTTATTCCTCACCTCTCGGTACCATCACATCATGAAAAGATAAAAGAAATTTGATTACAAATTTATTTACATGTTTGTGAAAGACTGAGTAAACCCCCCAAGAACTGTCAAAGTAGTGGTGTTAAGGGATATAAATGTGTGCATACATTATGTGTATGCACACGTGTGCAGCAATCTTTCACAAAAATAACTCAGATCAGTGAGAATGGGGCCGGGGGGAAAATGGAAAAGACTGCTGATGAAGAGTTATTTATTTGACGATTGTTTCCATCCATTTTTGGAATACAAGATATACTGCCCCCCCCCCTCCCCCCTTTTTTTTCTTTTCTTTTTTTAAAAGTTTTATCTTAGACTTTTCTCTTTGCAAAATAATTATGACATGAATAGCAAAGCTGGTCATGCTATTACTATTTTTTATTGAGAACACTGACTTAAGTTGATGTTGATGGCAAATTTATGTATTGATCTTCTGCAAGAAGATTGATGGCAGATTTAGCACCAATATATTTTACATAAAATGTATGTGAAACACTAATGGTATCAGATTTTAAATATAGGAGTGGAAAAAATGTGTCTTCATGTTTTAAAAAAAAATCAATTTTTTTGTACATTTTTAAATGAGATGAAATATAAATTGACAAAATGTAGCATACAACAAATGAATTTAGTATACAGAAATGTGTGCGAAATTTTAATGCTATGATTGTGCTGGTGTGTTTTATTTTTATCTTTTCTTATTTTTCTGAAAATTGATTGAAACAAATGTAAGATGACAAGCAAAATTTAATCATTTGAACAATTGTGTGGAAAGTGTGTGGGGGATGGTGGGTCTTTTTCTCAGGTCACATCAAATGGTCTGGGTTTTTTTAATTATAAAGAGTGCATGTTCGAGAAGAATGCATATTGTATAGAAAAAGTGTATTTTATTTATATGAATTTTAAAAATGTTTTTAAATGTCTCAAAATAAATTCTACTGTTGTGAGAAGTCTCGATTTGTTTGTATTTCAACATGGGTCAGAATGCTTGCATGTCAGGGGGGGGGGGGGGGGGGGGGGTGCATGTGCATGCGTAAATCCACACACACACACACACACACACACACACACACACACACACACACACACACACACATACACACACAGCGCGCGCGCGCGCGCACCCAAAGAGAGTCACACACAAGCATTTGGTTTTCCTTCTTCATTTTGTCCTGTCTGTCCCCTTTTTACAATACCACTGATATAAACATATATTAAATACACGTACACACACATTAACGTGCGTGCAAACACAACAACAACCACAACAGCAGCAGCAACAACAACAACAACAACAACAACAACAACAACAACACACACACACACACACACACACACACACACACACACACACACACACTATCCATTATCCTCGAATTAAAAGACTTTTTTAGAGACACATATGGTGGTTATTGACCCCACACAAACATACACCCCCTCCCCCAAAAAACCCCAACAAACAACAACACCAAAAACAAACCAACAACCTCCTCCCCCCCAAACAAAAAAAACCGACAAAACAACCCCCCCCCCCCCCCCCCCCCCCTCCACATACACAAAAGTACACACACGCAAGATTGCACAATCACAAGTTCATTCATACGCATCTTTGCCAAATCGCACGTAGTATGTCAGTGCAAATGCAGTAACAAGCCTGCCAGAAGAACACCAAACCACGCCACGCTCCATTGGAAGGGGTAATAGCGCAGGCAGACGACCGCAATCATGACATCAGGGCTGATAACGCCAGTCGGCCAAGCGAAACAGAACGGGAGAGACTGATAACAACAAATAAAAGAGCCACTGGGAAACAAATGCGCAGTCTGCTCCAGCGTCTCGTAAGGTCCACGAAAAACCTGATCCGAAAATCATCAAGGTGTAAGAGACATACACATAAATCTCCACTAGGCCTATGCACACCAGGGCTGTGTCATGCAAGGGAGATAACTCCCCTGGTCGGGTCGACGGCCAATGGATGGTGTCCAAGTCAGATATATACAAGCCTATAGGCCTATCTTTCCGTTTCTTTTAGGTTTAGTCCCTAGCTCCGAAGGGACTTACGTCAATAAGAAAGAAGTTGCTTTAAGGAATCTGGTTTTGGTTTCACCTCATTTTATTTGTCGTTAATGTTTTTTTTCTCCCACGAACTCGGTGAGCTCTTGGGATGACTCTTATGGTTGGTCAGGGCGTTGATACAAGGAACGATGGTAGAGTGGGTTTTATACCCTGTTTTAATCTGTATTTATAGTTGCACAGTTTTATTATGAGATTTAAAATTTTACGAGGCCTCGATATCACCTCTGTGGCTGGCTGGGCTATAACAACCAGATTGAATTGGAAGAGCAATTAACAGACACAAACGGGGCTGTGAATTTGGTCAAAGACTGTGATGTATCATGCATTGCCTTGTGCATTTTGAACCAACGATTAAACCACCTCCAAAACAACACGATTCGTGTTGTACTGCCGTTACATGGAACAACTTGTTCCTGCAGATCTTAGAGAAAATAATTATGGCGTCTTTCTTTCCATCATAAAGTTTTATTACACCCTCTGAACAACAAAGCTAAAACATAAGATTCAATATAATCAAGCAAAACAGATAAAGTGAACACACAAAACAGGTGAAAAAGCGCGCAGTGTGTCAAACAACGGGCAGCAACTCACACTCGCAAGCAGAATTATTGGTTTAAATGGACTAAGTCATGATTTGAATCACTCATTTCCAGCCTAGATTGATTAAGTACTAGGCCTATTTCTAATTTTCTGTTGAGTGCATAGCAGTATTCATGCAGTATACACTGTCTGCTCTGTTAGTGCTTGGGAAAGCTTGGAATGAGGTTGCTTAACTCTTCTGTAAATCGTTCCTAAGAATCTTTGCAGAGAAGAAAAAAAAATAATGAGGACTTAAACAATTCCGTTCTGCAACGTTGGTGTCTGTCTGTCTGGGTTCAATGATAACACGAGTTGACCCAATCAATACCCAAGCTGGCGAAGATGATCTGACAAGTGCAGTGGGGCCATGCTATTGATACGTTTATAATAGAGAATGATCTTATGGCGACCAGGTTCTTCCTTCAAATGGTAAATCTAGATTCGGTATAGATTTTGTCATGACTAATACCTGTTACAGAGCAAAGAGAGATGTTGGCTGAAAGTGGTAAGCACAGACTGAGATAATCATATTGGTTATGCAAACAGCAACACACAGGGACAATCGGATGACAACGATTTTCCAAGGTAAGGTTGAGGGCCGGAAGGAAAAGAGGTAGACTAAAAACACCCAACATTGCCAACTTCACTGAGGTCAGACAGTGGTCTGGAAGGGCTGCAGGAGATGGTAGAACTCAGCAGACACAGAGAGAAATGGTGAGCCTGGTGGCATCGCTAGGAGCTCCTACCGAAGACAGGGCGATGGAGACGTTGGATTGAGTTGAGTATCCTCTGTGCAGACGGATAGTTCTAAGGGTATTCAAATATAGATTTTGAGGTGTCAGCTAATTTTTGGCTACGTGTGTCTCACACAGACGTCTGAAAAATCAAAATAAGGTGAAATAAATGAGTTAGACATGATTTCTAATGATCTACGGCTGGAATCAGGAATAAAAAGACATGTCAAAATTAAGCACTGAATGTGTACATCTCAGTCACAGTTGCTTTTAAATCAAACCTTGCCTTACAGTCTGTCTTTGTAGACATAGGACCCCAAAACAACATGGAAGGGTGGGGTGGTGGGGGGGGGGGGGGGGCTGTCACAAAACTACTTTGACCCTCTCTCCCCAATCCTATTTTAAATATGAAAACACTTCCGTGGCACAAAGGTGTATGAATGCATTTTTAAGCCAGCGCACACACACACACCATTGAATTACTTCCCATTAATTCAAGCGAGTTAGGGAGAAAAGCAAAAAGAACAGGGAGAGGCCGAAGAGAGATTACTGTCCGGGACTTTACGTTTTCTGGGAAGTTGACCAATCGCAATGAGGTCAAGGAGGGGGGGGGGGGGGGGGGGCGTGAATGAGTGGCGAGGCAAACTTGAGGAAAATGACAGACAAAACTAGTAAACAAACATGAGGAACACATTGTACAGTGCAGAGTTAATAGTTCTGGTCATTAAGCCAATCAAAATCTTGAAGGAGATTTTGGCGAACGCGTCCGTGACTACACACACACACACACACACATCACTTGGCATAATCACGGGAGGCCACGCATGCGCCCAGTGTGTCAGTGCGTGCGCGTGCGCAAGCGGGCGTCATTGAGAAACGCGCCATTTAGCAAGCTGTAGGAAGAGATACAGAGATGGTTGCCTTGATAAACCTTGGCAACGAAGATATGGATAGGCTTTTTAGTTTTCGTTCCGTTTGTTTTGCTTCAGTTTCTGTTTTCATAGTTGTTTGTGGAAGAGTAAGCATAGACCTACACAAATGCATTTCTCTGTTGCTTCAATTACTGTTTTTGTTATCCCTGTAGTTTTTTTTTCACTTAAAAAAGTGTATTACTGCTGTTTTTATCTATCTACCCTGGAGAAGTTTAAATTCAGGAATCAAGTTAAAAAAAAGAAGAAGACGAAATCATGTATGTCATGCATTCAATGGGACAAAAATTTGTATGTGTAAACTTTTCCAGTCATAATCATTAAAAAGAAACAAAAACAACAAGAACACCCCACCCCCTTTAAAGAAAAAAAAAACACAGAGGCAAAATGAAAAATGATGAAGGGGACGAAAGGAAATGGCTGGAAAGGCCAGAGAGAGAGAGAGAGAGAGAGAGAGAGAGAGAGAGAGAGAGAGTCAGTCAAACAGACACGTATACATAACATTGCTTACAGCGACAAAAAGACATGTACATGCAAGCTTGACCACAAAACGGTGCTTAAGTGGATACTAAACGGTGGGCAAGAGAACGGCACAACGAAATAATTAAAGAGGCTATCGATCCGGCTATCGATACGAGCAGGAACGTGCAGGTGAAACCTAGGTGGTAAGCACTGAAGCTGCCGGTGCTAATTTCCTGGCGGCTTCGTGTTGACATCTGTCCACATCTCCGCAAACAGCGTTTGGAGGCTATGAACATTTCAGGGGGCAGAATGGCTGATGAGACAGCCCCCCTAAGAAAGAGATGGGGTGACCTGTAAGGCTGGCAGAAGACGGAGGACTGAGGCCCAGTCAACATGGCTCCTGGGCTGTTGTTGGTGGTGGCAGTCTTTGTCTTGTGCTGATGGCAGGTAATTGTATTAGGAGTTTTTGCTACAATGATGGGTCATTGTGTATCGTGGTGGTTAAAAGTGTCTTTTTGTGTGTGTGGGTGTGGGTTTTTTTTTTGGTGTGTGTGTGGTCAATTATCAACAACAAATGGTGGATATGAATCTTTGTGGTGGTAGCAGTGGTTTTATTTATTTATTTATTTATTTATTATTATTATTATTATTATTATTATTATTATTATTATTATTATTATTATTATTTTTTTTTTTATTATTATTATTTTTATTTATTGATCATCTTTGTTTCCATTATCATCGTCGTCGTCATCACAGGTATCCTCATAATCATTTATTTCCTTTTGTCTTTTGCAATTGTTCAAAATTATGACAAAAAAGATATAAAAAAAGTGATAAGATAAATCCACCAAAACGATTATGTGTGGCGATATTTTCTGACCACCAAAAAGATATGTGTGGCAGTATTTTCTGATTGTTTCAGACGACTTTTACTGCTTCCCTAACAAACTGTAAAAGCCTTTTTCTAGAAATAACCATGTTTTGTTGTTTATACATCATCAGGGTATCAAAATATCGTTAACGTAGAAATGAAGTGTTCCCATCGCAAAGAATTGCTTTTGTTGCTTGTTTTTTTGTTTTTGTTTGTGAGCAAAGGACAAAACAAAAAAAACTGGCAAAATGATAGCCTAGATCCCTCAATCGGAAATAACTTGGTTTTTCCTGTGGAAATGGGCTGTAGGTATACTCGTAAAGACTTAAGTACAGCAGAGTGAAATGGAAAAAAAATATATATGCGTAAGCATATGGATATTTTATGAAATTTGAGATCAAAAGGATTTTGGTTTATAAGCCTACATCTCACTGGCTGAAAGTTTACATTTTTGTAATCATATAATTATATACATAGGGAAATAACGACTTTCGGGCGTGGTTTAGTTTTTTTTTCTTTCTCATTTACTGAACATTGCACGACGTGATGATGTACCTTGATTTCTATGCATCTATTTTTTTCTTTAGCTTTTATTTACCCATTTATGTTTTTAAAAAAAAATCCTTTTATCATACCCAGTGTTTTTTTAGGGGAAAAGATTCCAAACCTGAGAGAAGTACAGGATGTCATTAAGCTGCTATTTCATGCAGCGATGAGCAATGTTCATTGATTTATGATCACTGGCTTGATCATACCTGATCATCACTGGCCTTTTGTTACACAAAACTTTTCTGCCTACACTCTCACTACGAGTCTTTGGCGCATTGCACAAACATTTTCGGGCAGTTTTGTCTTGAGCAAATTGAACCGGAAGTCCATCTCTCCTTGGCTAGCAAGATACAGGCTGGGCATGCTTATGTCATCCAGTGCATGGCCATGATGCTGATCAAATCATCTGCAAAAGGTGGATTGGGTTTAATATGTAGCAGGATGTATCGGTGGTCTAGAGGTAAGTACTAGCCTAGAAAGGAAAAAGTTTGGGTTCGAAGTGTGTGGTGGCTTTGATACCTGTTTGGGCCAGAATCTTTTCCCCACCCACTAGACCGTGAGTGGTGGTATAGGTACTAGTCTTTCGGATGAGACAATAAAGCGAGGTTCCATGTGTTACACATATTTAGCGCACGTAAAAGAGCCCACGGCAACAAAGGAGTTGTCCCTTGCAAATTTCTGTAGAAATAAGTCACTCTGATAGGGAAACAGACACAGTAGCAGACAGGAAAAGAAAGAAAAGAATAATGGGTGGCGCTGCTCGTGTGGCGAGAGAAACCCGAATTTCACGCAGAGAAATCTGCCGTGACTTAAGTGGTATATACAATACAAAAACAATACAAATAAACCATGATGTTCTGGTTGGTGTTTGCACAAAGGTCTTTGGTCCATAGTTTCATGGGAAGACCGTTCGGGGGAGTGGAGTTATACCAACGATTACTGCAGGAGGAAAAAAGTATTACCCCCCCCCCTCCCCACCTCTAAGGAGACTCGAATCCACTTCCTAGCCATGCGTCAAATCACAAGGGTAACATACCGCACCTCTCTCCCTCCACACCAATGCATTCATAGGCCTATAACAGTTTTTTTTTTTTTTTTCGTGGAGAAAAACTTAATGTTAAATGAAAACGGGAAGCAGGTTTTGAAAATGTACGTCAACCATAATGATTTTTCCTGTTTATCTTTTAGAGATGTAAGTTCACAAAAATGTCCGAAATGCTATTATTTTACTCTTATGTAATGTTCTCTGTAATTGTTCTCTGGGTCTTTTTTATATATCGAGACAAGTTTTGCTTTGTTTTGTTTTCTTGTTGTGTGTATGGTTTTGTTTTTGTTTTTTTTGTGCTTTGTTTTTTGCTGCCTTGTCTCTGTAACACTCCTACCCTGCTTTTTCCACTCGCTTATTCCGATCTGTCAGTTCCAGCCGTGCATAGGCTTGTCATGTAAGTAAGAAGTCTTCAATTTTAACGTCTTTCCACTTTAAGTGATACCAGACGACCCTAGAATAGGAGACTGGATAGGTTTATTTATTTATTTATTTATTTACTCATTCTTCTATATCGAGGATAATGGAATGAGCACTCATGTGCTTTTTTTTCCATCCAGTCTCCGTGTGTATGCCAGTGTTGTAAATCTTGTCATCTGTTCCCACCGGCACACAATGGCCTGCTCTTACGAAAAGCGGAACAGGATTTAACGTGTGCGCAAGATGTTCTGCGTGTGTTCGCACACAGGGCCTAGGTTTACAGTCTCATCCGAAAGACTTTTGGGGAGAGTGGAGTCAGCACTGATGTTATCCCCAGGGGGAAAATCCCCTCGACCGGGAATCGAACTCGAGTCGTCAAATTGCTAGCGCATTGTTCTGACCACTAGGCTATCCCGTCCCCCTAGGTTAGAGAGAGAGAGAGAGAGAGAGAGAGAGAGAGAGAGAGAGAGAGAGAGAGAGAGAGAGAGAGAGAGAGAGAGAGATCTAATCTGTGTGTGTGTGTGTGTGTGTGTGTGTGTGTGTGTGTGTGTGTGTGTGTGTGTGTGTGTGTGTAAAGATAGTAACAGCAAATGAAAAGGTATTGTTAACATTAACAAATCAAGAAAAATACTGAAAATGTACCCCCCCCAAAAAAAAAAAAAAGTACAAGAACTACAATAAATGCCCTATAGGACTCAACAACAAACCTTTACAAATGTCAAAAGTTAGATTGACATTGTTTGTGTAAATGTAAGGCTTGTCATGTCAGGGTCAGAAGCCCCTAAAGAGCCAAAGCAGTGTTAGGCGCCTCTGGGCCCCAACAAGAAGGGCCAGGCCATGCACTGCGCTGGGTCACTTTGGTGATGTTCAGTGGGTGCCTATTTTGAGCTAGCATACGCAGGACATCACCTACTAACCCCTCACGACTGACGATGATAATAGTTTAGCTGCAGAGCTAGATTGAGTGAGACGCCCAACACGGGTAGTTCACATTCCAACGCCGACCATCTCTCTTGAACCTCCAACCCAAAGGCTTCAATATCAACTCACCAAAATTACAGAAACGTACACCCCTTCCCCTCCCCCCCAATAAAAAAAAAAATCAGAAAGCAACGAAAAACCCCCCAAGATAAGCTCACCATGAAACCAGATCAGCTGGGGCCACTAAATCAGAGACAACATTTTTTTTCCTTTTTTTTGTGTGTGATGATCAGTGGTGATGAATATGGTGTAATGATAACGATATAAATGTGTACCAGCTTTGGGATGCATGACAGAGATTTACTTGACACTTCTATCATGGATCTTTTTGAGGGCCCAGAACTACAGACACCAACAGCAGCGATCAAACGATTTGAGGTATTTTTTTCCGCATCTCTAAAGTACCGAACTCGTCTGTGTTATCCCAGTTTTTCCAGTGATCCCATGGTAAACTCACATTGAGTAGGAGCCGTCAAGAATCTTAAAAAAAAACCACCAAACAACCCACAACAACAACGACCAAACCAAATCTATGACTCATGAGATTTGAACCCAGGGCCTTCTAGCTAGGATCCCAAGCTAGGCGCTAACAACTAGGCCGTGGTGGTTTGTACGTTTTACAAGTTTACTTTGGATTATGACGTGCGTCTCTGACTGGGACCAAAGAAACCACCACCACCAGCAACAACAACTCCCCCCCCCCCTCCATCCCAGCTTGAAAATACCCCCTGTAACTAGATAAACAAATGAAAGAAACCCTATTCAACCACGACAAATCCAATCAAAAGAAACACACACACACACACACACAACACACACACACACACACACACACACACACACAAATCCAACAAGTAAACACACACACACACACACACACACACACACACACACACACACACACACACACACACACACACACCTCCAATCAAAGCAAACACACACACACTCACACACGCACGCACGCACCACGCACGCACACACACACACACACACACACCACACACACACACACACACACCACACACACACACAAACATACACACACACACAAGCGAACCAATTAATCTGCTAATCAAGCAAACACGCAACAACAAAAAAAAGACAAAAGCGAGACAAAAAGACAAAAACAATATTGTCAAAGGAAAAGGTAACCCTATGCATAATTCAATCAGTGGCAGGATATCATGTTGCACTAATAAGCATGAAATTAAGACAACGGCTCCTGTCCCCCTTACACACACACACACACGAAATAAAACAAAGCAAATCAAGAACAAGAGCAAGAACAACAACACACCCAAACTGGCACACACACACACACCACACACACACACACACACACACCCCACACACACACACACACACACACACACACGCAACACACACACACACACACACACACACACACACACACACACACGCAGAGATAATCATAACTATAAATGATGGGCTGGCCTTAACATGGTTGTGTTGCTGCAAAAGGCTGAAGACATGAAGACAGACCAGCCTGGGGAAAAAAACAACAACCGTCGACCAAGTTGTCCTTCATGTCCCCCCTACGACTATCTTGGGCCCAATTATATATATATATATATATATATATATATATATATATATATAATATATATATATATTATATATATATATATATATATATATATATATATATATACATTCATACATACATAAACAATTCTCCTTAGCTCAGTGGGGAATGGATAGCTCTGTCTCAGTGATCAGAGCATTTGCTCTCCCCAAGCTAGGGTTAAGCAGCATTGAGCGTGGTTACCAGTTGGATGGGTGACCATTTGCGCGCCTTGGCTTTCGCACAGTCCCTCAGTTCACCCAGCTGTAAATGGGTACCTGGCCTCTTTAGGGTCAGGGAAGGTAAAGCAGGGAGGGAGAGGAGATGGGCGCCGGACAAGAACCAAAAGCACCTTCACACCTTCCATCCAAACACAGCAGCAGCAGCAGTAGCAGCAACAGCAACCCTTCCCTCTAAACAAACTAAACACAAAACAACCCCCTCCTCCCAAACAAATAGATATTCTGAAAATCAAAACATTATTAGAATAAAAAAATAATTCCAAAATTAAAAAAAGGAAAGAGAGCTACTTTGCACTGGCAACGAGTAAAAATAACCATGTGTTCACTTATTCATCTATTTATACGTGTCCCTGTGCAATTTTTCTCTTGTATTAATTTTTTTTTCACCCTACGTTCTTCTATGTGATTCTTTTCATAGTTCTTAAACGGTATGTCGAGAAACAGTTTTGCTCAGAACAGAAGCCAGAAAAATCACGATTTTTGTGGGAAACGGTAGCATTAGAAACAGTGAACACAACAGTAAAAAGTAAAAAAAACAACTTAACAACCCACTCCCAAATAAACAACCAAAAAAAAAAACCCAAACAAAAAGCTACAACAAACCCCAACAACAACCCTTGACAACGATATCAACAACTTTGCAGCAGCAGCAATAACGACAGAAATAGCAAACAACAAGCAATTACACCACAAACCTTTTGTTTCAACCGACACTCTGAATCTCATTGACAAAGGAAAGGACCCATGGCAAATGCGCTCGCGCATGCGCGAATTTGTGTGTGTGTGTGTGTGTGTGTGTGTGTGTGTGTGTGTTGTGTGTGTGTGTGTGTGATAATACAAATCCATGATAGTCTTGTTAACGGATCATGTTTTACATGCCATGTACTAGCAAGTTGCCATTATTTTCTGTGATACGTTTGTCAATCGTGTAAATTTTCCCTGATCGTTGAAAGCAGGAACACAGCTGTGTTGTTTTTGGAAGACTAACAAAGGACTGTATAGCTTCGGTCTCAGTGTTTTTGATTTTCAGTTTATTTCTTACCGGGTGCCAGACCGGTCATGTGTCACAAGGTTGGCTTGGCATCATAGCTGACTGAATGATCCGCCTGGTCCAAATAGAAAACAACAAGAACAACAATAACAACACAACACGGACTACCCGCCGCCCCCCTATTTCATAAGTGGTGTCATTATTTTGTCTGTTTCAGCGACAGGGTGTCTGTCACAGCTAGCGTTATCTACAGACCAACCACAATATCATCACACAGGAGACCAACATCATAATGACGACAACGGCCACAAGCTGGCATCCAGTGCCCTCACAGACTCTTTCGACGGCGGAGGGGATGGAGATAGGGGCTCACTGGGAAAAGACCAGCTGCCCTCTTCATTGCAAATAGTGTTCGGAAATCTGTCGCCAGCCCCTCAGGGCGCTCCCAGATTGAGAGGAAGGTTGGTTGACCCCAGATCGGTCCTCTGAGGAAGTTAGTTTGATTTAACTTCACAGTGGATCGATTTGTGCAGATGTGAGTATTGATCAGTGGATGGTCATTGGTAGACAGTGCTAAAAAGACAACAACAACATTTATCTGTACAGTTGTTCTGTCTGTTTGTGTCTGTCTCTCTCTCAGCAATTTGTGATTCAATGGGGCGAAGGTTTGATTTACAAGAAAGAAAGCGTGATCTGTTTATTCTATCATTCAGAATTAAGGGTTCACTGGTTATTTTTTTCTACCCACTAGATCCATATCTGAAATAGAGCTATCACTTGGGGTTCTTTTGTTGCTTTGGTTTATAAAGAAATGGATGTATAAATGCAAGGGAAGGGGGGGGGGGGGGGGGGGTGGTGTGCAGTTTTGAATAAAATCACCACAGCATGTTTTCAGGATTATTGTAAATTTTGAAAGAATAATGTCCTTACATAAATTCTAGCCTATGTTTTTTCCAAAAATATGTATAACCATATTTA
The DNA here is from genome assembly GCA_030674155.1 of Stramonita haemastoma. Classification (NCBI taxonomy): domain Eukaryota; kingdom Metazoa; phylum Mollusca; class Gastropoda; order Neogastropoda; family Muricidae; genus Stramonita; species Stramonita haemastoma. The sequence continues at coordinate 74,714,216 of CM060316.1, read as the reverse complement.
CTGATGTACGTGGCCTGATAAAAATCATAATCAATTCACAAAATTGGCTCTTTTCTGCCCATAGTTACAAACACTTCCCTCTAACTAAGATATTTCTATCCTGGTGCTAAAAATTTCCGGGAAATATTTTGTAGCAGAACTAGAAAATATCAAAATCAGCCAAAATGCATGCTTAGTCCACAAAAAAAAAAATCGACATCTTTGTCACCTACAAGTTCACAATCATTAAATATATGAGTTTATAACGATAAGACTACTAATGAGTATATAGCGTTTGGAACAATGACAACAACAACAGCATCAATTTTTGACAGCCCCAGAGCAGTAAGAGGCCAGCGAGTGAGGCGATCTACAGGGGAGGACGACCTGCCAGTGGTCCGGTTTCGCGGAAGCATGACGATCGTGAAAGGTCTGAACTGGACTGACGACCTCCTGTACCCCAACACCTCCTTCTACCAACAGCTGTCAGCCCACGTCCTTGGCATTGTAAGTCACTGCTAGCTATCGAAGACGTGCTTTGTTGTGTCCTGACATCTTTCTCTCTGCCTTTAAATAATAAAAAAAAAAAGGATTTCAACTAATGCGGGCCATTGATGCTCCTGGATAACTTGAGAGGAATCCAAATCAGGAAGCATCTTGAAAACAGAACACGGTTGCCTTTATGAAGGATAGCCCCCCTTCCCCCAAAAAACAAACAAACAACAACAACACAAAAAACAACAGCAACAAAACAAACCAACAATCAAAACAAACCAAACCAAAACAACAAAACAAAAACAAAACAAACAACCCCCCTCACAAAAACAAACAAACAAAAAACTCAACAAAAAACAAAAACCCAAACCAAACCAAATCCAATAGTCCCCCCCAAAAAAAAAAAGAAAAGAAAAAAAGAAACAACAACAACAACAACCAAACAACCAAAAAACAACCAACCAACCACCAGCAATAAGCAAACAGGTCCAGTATGTGAACGCATGCCGAAAATTTACCCGCACGTTAATACCTCAAAAATAACTTTTTATAGAAGATCAGGCCAAGTTTTGCTAATTAATTGAATAAATGGGATGACACGTATATGCCCAGCATGCTACCCCCCCCCCCCCTCCCCCGGAAAAAAACCCCTCCCCACCCAAGAGATAAAATCCCCCAAACAAATACTACCCCCCGTCCCCATACCAAACCCAAAACAAAACTTTCAACTGCACGTGTGGGTGTATAAAAATGGGAGGTTACGTGTGTGCTAGTGTGTGTGATGTATGTATGTATGTATGTATGTATGTATGTATGTATGTATGTATGTATGTATGTATGTATGCATGTATGCATGTATGCATGTATGCATGTATGCATGTATGTATGTATGTATGTATGTATGTATGTATGTATGTATGTATGTATATAAAATTGATGTGTGTGTGTGTGTGTGTGTGTGTGTGTGTGTGTGTGTGTTGTGTGTGTTGTGCGCTTGCTTGCTTGCATGTGTGCGCGTGTATGTCCTTTATTTTATTTTTATATTTTATTCGTTTATATCGAGGATAATGGAATAAGCACTCTTGTGCTTTTTTACATCCAGTCCCCGTGTGTATGCAGTTTTTTTGTACACGTCATCTGTTCTCACCGGCACACTATGGCCTACTCATACGAAAAGCGGAACAGGATTTAACGTGTGCGCAAGTTGTTCTGCGTGCATTCACACACTGGGCCTCGGTTTTAGTTCATCGAACTTTTGGGGAGAGTGGGGTCAGCACTGATGTTAACTCCAGAGAAAAATCCCCTCGATCGGGAAATCGAACCCGACTCGTCAAATTTGCGAGCGCAATGTTCTGACCACTAGCTATCTCGTCCCTGTGTGTGTGTGTGTGTGTGGTGTGTAGTGTGTGTGTGTGTGTGTGTGTGTTGTGTGTGTGTGTGTGTGTGTGGTGTGTGTGTGGTGCTCACTAGGCTAGCTGGTTTTCATTTCACTTTTAGAGTGTGCGCGCGCGCACATGTGTGTGTGTGTGTGTGTGTGTGTGTTGTTGTGTGTGTGTGTGTGTGTGTGTGTGTGTGTGTGTGTGTGTGTGTGTGGTGTGTGCTGCGCGCGCGCGCGCGGCGCGCGCGCGCGTCGTGTACTCACTAGCCAGTTTTCATTTCACACCTGTGCATAATTATGTGTATCAAAGAGTGACATCTCTTAAGCATGAGTTTCGGTTTAAACATTGTTTTTTGTGCTGACTTTCAGATTGATCACGTACTGATTTCCACAGAGATGGGCAGCTTTTACCGCGGGTCCTCGGTGGAATACTTCAGGTGAGTCATCACAATCCCCCTCAGGCACACTGTACAACAAAAATGTGTCAGCAATTGTCTTCTCTAATTAATGCCACTGTTCTAAACCCAACCAGAAGCACAGAGAGGTTTAATTATTTATTTATTCTTTTATATCGAGGATAATGGAATAACTCATGCACATTTATTTTTACATCTGGTGAGATAGATAGAGAGTAGATAGATAGATAGATAGAGTAGATAGAAGATAGAGAGAGAGAGAGAGAGAGAGAGAGAGAGAGAGAGAGAGAGAGAGAGAGAGAGAGAGTGTGTGTGTGTGTGTGTGTGTGTGTGATCTACCTGTGCCTCTGTGTGTGAACATAGGCAAACAACATAAGTATGAAATCCCCCCCCAAATGTGCTTTTTTCATCACCATTACCACCATCATCAGTAGAATCGTCAATATCGTAGTCCTTTTCATCATCTTTCTCCTGCTCCTTACATGTACGGTTACTGGGCATAGCTCGGGATGGGCTTTGCCAGATTTTTCTTCTTCTTCGTTGAACGGGTCAGGCAACAACTATTGTCTGTCATATGAGAAAAATGCGTTGCGCTGCCGTTAGGCGCCTGACAAGTCAGGCCCAGTGCATCCGACTTTGAGAGGGGAGAAAATTGTTCATTTAAAGTGTTTTTTTGAAAAAAAAAGGCCGGAGATTGGACAAAAAAAAGAGAAGAAGAAGCAGAAAATAGACTAGACGGAGGTGACAGGGAGAAAAGGAACAAAGCAGAAACAAAGAGAGGGATAGAAAAGAGGGAACTATCAGTGCAGAATTTCCAGTATGCTGGGATGCTATCTATACTGACACGTCCCCCAACCCCTCCCCCAGAATCCCCACGTGGGATCTCCAGATTCTATTTATACCATACACACAGCCAGAAAGTTTGACTGCAGTCAGTATCTCTGTGACTCCTTCAAGGAGTTAATTCAGGGAGAAGTGAAGTGAAGTGAAGTGAAGTGACATCACCATTGTGTCTGTCCACTGCTCCACAGGCCGGGCAGTATCATCGTGACTTTCGAAGTGCGGGTGGCTAACGGCAGCAGCAACTCGTCTTCGGGCAACAGCACGGAACTGTCCAGTGACGCCATAGCCAGTGCCATACAGGGCTACCTGGGTTCCTCTGGGAGCTCCAACATCACCATCTCTTCTGACGGCATCCAAATTGTCGGTGAGAACTAGAGGCTAACGGTTTTTTTTTTTTTTTTTTTTTTTTTTTTGCTAGGCTGACTTATCTTCTGTGACGTTTCTGTCAGCTATTTTTTGCTAGGCTGACTTATCTTCTGTGACGTTTCTGTCAGCTATTTTTTGCTAGGCTGACTTATCTTCTGTGACGTTTCTGTCTGCTATTTTTTTGCTAGGCTTACTTATCTTCTGTGACGTTTCTGTCTGGCTGTTTTGATCGAGGCTGCTCCGTTTGGACCCGAAACTTTTCCTTTCCCCCATCCATTAGACCATGATTGGTGGTCTGGGCGCTAGTCTTCCGGATGAGACGATAAGTCGAGGTCGCGTGTGTTACGCATCATTATTTAGCGCACGTAAAAGAAGCTACTGCAACAAGAGGGTTGTCCCTGGCAAAATTCTGTAGAAAAAAGCCACTCTGATAGGGAAACAAAATACAGTTGCAGACAGGAAAAAGAAAATAAAATAATGGGTGGTGCTGCACTTGTGGTAACGCGCTCTCCCCGGGGAAAGCAGCCCGAATTTCACGCAGAGAAATCTGCTGTGACATAAAGTGGTAATAAATAAACAGATAAATAAATAAATAGATAGATACTCCACTCCAGCCATACCCAGGGTTGTTGTTGTTGTCTTCAATTTTACGTCTGTTCACTCTTAGTGAATATTAGACGGAGAAATACCCCCCCCCCCCTCACAAAAACCTCAAAAACACGTGTCACCCTCCACCCTGAAAACCCCCCCAACAAATACAAACAAACAAACAAACAAAAACCCAGCCCATAAGGAAACTTGGTTATGCAATAGAAATAATAGAAATAACAGAAATATATGAACTCATTAACGTTAATGTAACTATAAGAAATGTCCTATCGGACTGTGATAGAGACCCTTTACAATTTCAAATGCCAAGTTTAAATTACTGAATATGCTGGTGAGAGGTTTTCAGAAAAATTGGGCATGAAAGGCTTTTACACTCTTGCAGTCAAAAAGTATATGAGTATTAGTGATATTCTCACCACACAGTCATTTACCATTTTTGCTGAACTTGGTTATCAATGTGTTTAGTTTCATTCTATAAAATAGTGCATTAATTCTTCTTGCTGTGAAAACATTTGCACAAATCTTTGCGTAGTTGACAACTGTTAAATTATCGGTATTGATCACAGTTCAATTTAAAAATATCTTATTTTGCTGATTAGTTTTGGCGACATTTCTCCATGATTTTTGTTCTAGTAAACTGTACCCCTCTTGCAAGGATAAAGGCACATTCAATTCTATTGAATGCCGTCCATGTCCTTCTTTGTGTTGATTCTAAGTCGGTATTGTATGCTTTAAAATCCCCATGTTACAACAAAACTTCGAAAATTATATTAGAGATTAAGCATGTCATACATCTCTTGACCTTAAAGGGGATAGGTGTCAATTTCTGTTGGGTGCCTTCACACTCTGGATTCTTTCCAAATGAGTGGGCAGATAGAGCTGCTAAAAAGGGTGCAAAACATGGACGGGATACCCAGGGTTATCATGCATGACGTTTCTTCAATGTCAGAAGTTATGTGGAGCCTGCTAATGCTGGGTCGCTGTGAGGCCACCGACCAGAAAAGGCCTGCGTTGTGCTGGGTCACTGCAGTGGTGTTCAGTGGTGTCTAATCTGATCCATCATATGTAGGACACAACCTACTAAGCCCCTTATCACAGAAAATAATAACTTAGTCGTGGGGCCCCAAACGAGGGTATGAACTCAAATAGCCCTTTTTCTGAAATTGATATGTTAAGCACTTAACCATGCGCCTGACATGTCCACAATGTAGGAAGAAGTGGGTAAATAACAAACTATAATGAGGTTAATTCACGTGTAGACCTCGGTTTATAAATTCACCTAAAAAGCTTAGCGCGCGAGGGCGAGCGCACACACAAACACACACATACACACACACACACACACGCACACCACACACACACACACACACACACACACACACACACACACACACACACACACACACACACACACACACACACACACACACACACACACACTCTCTCTCTCTCTCTCTCTGTTCTGTCTCTCTCTCCACACACACACACATACACACACACACACACACACATACACACACGCGCGCGTGCGCGCGCGCGCGCATGCACGCGCGCGTGCACACACACACACATACAACACCTTTACATCCGTCTGAGACAGGCTGTAAAAGTATGAAAACCAGGTCAGTCTGCACAACCAGCCACAGTTGATCTCTTGTTTCTTGCCGCAGAGGTGACGGATGTGATCGTGGAGACGCAGTCCACCACTCTGGGGCAGACGTGGACGACGGTTCTGTCCACCAGTCTGGAACCAGTGACCACACCGCCCTCCACCTTGGCCACCGATGACATGACTTCCACCTGGACGGGTAGGTGTCAGGCATGGGCTTGGACTAGTCCTGTACTGTCTCTCTGTTTTAACACATACGTTTTTCTCGTTCTGTCAGAACTTTTTTCACTTTATGGGGTTACATGCAGAAAAGTTAGCACAGTATCCCCCAAAAAACAACAACAACAACAAAAAAACAAACCCCAAACAAAAACAAACCCCAACCAAAAACAACAACAACAAACAAACCCAACAAACAAACAAAAAAACAACCCAAAACAAACCAAAAATAAAAAAAGAAAAACAACAACACCTGCATCGCGAATGTTCAGATTCTAGTTTCCAGGTTGCTTGAGTTTGTGATAACCTGATAACCTCAGAAGGCTGGTTGTAAAAAAGCATGTTTACTTATGCAGTGACCCTCTTTAAATAAAATTTATTCAATTCAATTCAATTCAATTCAATTCAATTCAATTCAATCTCTCCTCTCTCTCTCTCTCTCTCTCTCTCTCTCTCTCTCTCTCTCTCTCTCTCTCTCTCTCTCTCTCTCTCTCTCTCTCTCTCTCTCTCTCTCTCTCTCTCTTCGTTCAGTTAGTTACATACGAATTATTGTAATGCCATCCGTGATAATGATATAACAATTAACAGAAAAGGTAATGACAATGAAAACCTATTGTAACACACAGCATTTCAAAACATCGTGATCAACTATTCCATCATAGTCAATCTCCAGACAAGAACAGTTGGACACAGCAACCAGACTACAGAGGCCACAGACAATACTTTGATGTGCCATACACACTTCACTCACTGTTTGCTGTTGTTGTTGTTGTTTTGTTGTCGTTGCTGACAACCATTTTGCTAAAAGTCATTTCAGACGTTACAACAATTGTCAAAATTTTACAAGGATAGGTGACAAGTTTGCCTTAAAATGATTATGATTCTTTTCTTGCGACAACCTTTGCTTAGAAAAGCATTTCAGACGATTACACACTCAGTAATTCACAAACCACATCTACAAACACAGGTAACACTAAAATGATTCACCAGAGCAACAGCACTACACTACCCAAGACACAACACACTAACCACACAGAACATACACTGACAACACCAAACACTACACAAGCAAACACCACGACACCAGAGCAACACACAGAACAACCACACCACAGAACCAACTACACGACACAAACAACCACACCACAGAGCAACACCACAAACCACTACCACAGAGCAAACCACCACAAACAAACTACCACAGAGCAAACCACCACAGAACCACAACTACCACAGAAACAACAACTACCACAGAGCAAACCACACAAACCAAAACTACCACAGAGCAACACACCACAAAGCAACAACAACACAGAGCACACCAAACACAACTACCACAGAGCAAACCACCCACAAACCAACTACCACAGAGCAAACACACAAACCAACACTACCACAGAGCAAACCACCACAAACCAACAACTACCACAAGCAAACCACCACACAACCACAACTACCACAGAGCAAACCACCACACAACCAACAACTACCACAGAGCAAACCACCACAGAACCAACAACTACCACAGAGCAAACACCACACAACCAACAATACCACAGAGCAACCACCACAACCAAAACTACCACAGAGCAAACCACACAAACCAACAACTACCACAGAGCAAACCACCACACAACAACAACTACCACAGAGCAAACCACCACACAACCAACAACTACCACAGAGCAAACCACACAAACCAACTACCACAGAGCAAACCACACACAACCAACTACCACAGAGCAAACACCACACAACCAACAACACAGAGCAAACCACACACAACCAACAACTACCACAGAGCAAACCACCACACAACCAACAACTACCACACACAGAACCAACACAGAGCAACACACCACAAACAACTACCACAGCAAACCACACACAACCAACAACTACCACAGAGCAACAACCACACACAACAAACAACTACCACAGAGCAAACCACCACAAACCAACTACCACACAGCAAACCACACCACAACAACAACTACCACAGAGCAAACCACACACAACCAACAACTACCACAGAGCAAACCACCACACAACAACAACTACCACAGAGCAAACCACCACAAACCAACTACCACAGAGCAAACCACCAACACAACCAACAACTACCACAGAGCAAACCACAACACAACCAACTACCACAGAGCAAACCACACACAACCAACAACTACACAAGCAACCACACAACAACTACCACAGAGCAAACCACACCAGAACCAACTACCACAGAGCAAACCACACACAACCAACCTACCACAGAGCAAACCACACACACAACCAACTACCACAACAGCAACACACAGAACCAACACCACAGCAGCACCACAAACAGACCAGACTACCAGCACAACCAACAGAACCAACTACCACAACAGAACCAACTACCAAAACACACACAACACCAACTACCACAACAGAACCAACTACCACAGACAAACCACAACAGAACCAACTACCACAACAGAACACAGAACAACACACACAGAACACAACCACCACAACGAACCAACTACCACACACAGACCAACACACAAACAGAACCAACTACCACACAGAACAACACCACAACAGAACCAACTACCACAGCACAGACCACAACAGAACCAACAACTACCACAGAAGCAACAACCACAACAGAAACAACTACCACAGCACAGACCACAACAGAACAACAAACTACCACAGAAGCAACAACCACAACAGAACCAAAACTACCACAGCACAGACCACAACAGAACCAACAACCACACAACAGCACAACCACAACAGAACCAACAACACAGCACAGACACAACAGAACCAACTACCACAGCACAACCACAACAGAACCAACTACCACAGAGAACACACACCACGAACAACAACCTACCACAGCAAGACCAACAACAACACCACACAGAAAAACAACAAACACAACTACCACAGAAGCAACAACAACAGAACCAACAACTCACACACACGAGAACCAACACCACAGAAGCAACAACCAACAGAAGCAACAACCACCACAGAAGCAACAACCACCACAGAAGCAACAACCACCACAGAAGCAACACCACCACAGAAGCAACAACCACCACCACAGAAGCAACAACCACCACAGAAGCAACACCACCTCAGAAGCAACAACCACCACAGAAGCAACAACCACAGAAGCAACCACCACCACAGGAGCAACAACCATAGAACTAACAACCTCAGAACCAACAACCTCAGAACCAACAACAACCACAGATGAAACAACCACAGAAGCAACGACAACCACAGAAGCAACGACAACCACAGAAGCAACCACCACCACGGGAGCAACAACCATAGAACCAACAACCTCAGAAGCAACAACAACCTCAGAAGCAACAACAACCACAGAAGCAACAACACTCACAGAAGCAACAACCTCAGAACCAACAACCACAGAAGCAACAACAACCACAGAACCAACAACCACAGAAGCAACAACCACTACAGAAGCAGCAACACCACAGAAGCAACAACACCCACAGAAGCAACAACCACCGCAGAAACAACACCACCACAGAAGCAACAACAACCAATGAACCAACAACCACAGAAGCAACAACAACCACAGAAGCAACAACAACCCAGAAGCAACAACCAAAGAAGCAACAACACACATAGAAGCAACAACAGAATCAACAACCACCGCAGAAGCAACAACACTCACAGAAGCAACAACAACCTCAGAACAACAACCACAGAAGCAACAACAACCACTGAACCAACAACCACAGAAGCAACAACAACCACAGAAGCAACAACAACCCCAGAAGCAACAACCAAAGAAGCAACAACCACTATAGAAGCAACAACAGAAGCAACAACAGAAGCAACAACCACCGCAGAAGCACCAACAACCACAGAGGCAACAACCAAAGAAGCAACAACCACAGAGGCAACAGCAACAACAGAAGCAACCACCACCATCACCACCACAGAAGCAACAACAACCTCAGAAGCAACCACCACAGAAGCAACAACACCCATAGAAGCAACAACACCCACAGAAGCAACAACCACAGAGGCAACAACAACCACAGAAACAACCACCACAGAAGCAACAACAACCACAGACGAAACAACGACCACAGAAGCAACAACCACCACAGACGAAACAACGACCACAGAAGCAACAACCACCACAGACGAAACAACGACCACAGAAGCAACAACCACCACAGACGCAACAACAACTACAGAAGCAACAACCACACTGAACCAACCACAGAAGCAACAACAACCACAGAAGCAACAACCACAGAAGCAACAACAACCACAGAAGCAACGACAGAAGCATCAACACCTACAGAAGCAACAACAGCCACAGAACCAACAACAGCCACAGAACCAACAACAGCCACAGAACCAACAACAGCCACAGAAAAAGCAACCACCACCACCACCACAGAAGCAACAACAATCACAGAAGCACCAACTTCCACGACAGATGCACTGACAACAACTACAGAAGCAGCAACAACAACAACCACTACAGAAGGTACAACAACCATAACTGTTCCAACAATAACAACAACCACAGAAGCAACAACACCCACAGAAGCAACCACCCTTACCACTACTGTCACCACAGAGGCAACAACAGTACCTTCCACAGAAACACCCGTAAGTACCACACAGACTGTGGGACCCACAACACAGACGCCATCCACCAGCACGCACACATTCACCACCACAACGCCAGAAGATAGCACAACGGCCTCTGGGGAATCAACTCGAAAGCAGAGACAAGTTCGGCGTGGTCAACGGTGGCCGGCAGCACGACTTCAGGAGTAACAGGTAAGAGCAAAAGTGCCATTCCTAGTCAATGTGTTTACTTTAGTTAGATGAAATTCCTGGACAGGATAGCTCAGTGGTCAGAGCACTTGCTTTTCCCAAGCCAATGTTAAGCAGCATCAAATTGGATGTATGTCTGTTTGCACGCTTTGGCCTCAGCACAGTCCCCCAGTTCACTCAGCTGTAAACGGGTACCTGCCACCTCTAGGGTCAGCGAGGTAAAGCAGCAAGGGTGAGGAGATGGGTGCCGCCCTCAATATGCTGGCCCATAGAGAAGCTGAGGTCTTTGATGCCTTGCTCTCCTATGACCACATAAGTTATGGGACACCTATACCTTTTTATGGAATTCCATGGGGTTTGTTTTTTTCCATGATGGTTCATCAAAACATTTTTTTTTAGCGAAAAATACAATTTATTGTTGGTGAAATGATGAGTAGCATCTGTTTAATTTGAGAAGTCTTTGTTATGCTACACTCCTGCTCCTGTTGGCAGGAGCGGGAACCGTGTTGGCCGCTGCATTCAATATAACTGAAAAATATCATTATTTTCCATTTGTTCCATCTTCGCTGGCCTACCCATCTGACTTCATAAATGCTATACACAATGAAACAAATAAGCTACACATAGATTGTGTAATGATCTATAGAGACAGTGAGGCTGAAGTACATGTTTTATACAATAAACAAACAGGCTTGCTTCTCTCAAAAAACTTTTTTATGAGGGAGTTTAGATTTTTCCACTTATCTGATTGATAACATGTACATTTGATATGGAGTACTCAACTGAGCCTGGTGCTTTAAATGGAAATGAAGGATAAACCCTTAAAGCTGCAGAAAAAAAAATCCGAACCAAAAGTGCAGAGATGTGATCCTAAAGAAGATTCCTAAGGACAAACTGAACCAAAAGACAAACCAACCAAACCATTTTAGAAGAAATCAACAAACAACCTGAACTTTTAGCCCTGGTCAGGAAAATGAAAATGAAACATTTTGGACCCGATATGAGACAGTAGAGCTGGGTAAGATAGAAGCAAAAGACAAGGGTGACCACTTGGCAGAGGAGGGAATTACCGAAGCATAAAATCTGCAGAAGGTTTGAAGACAGAAGGGGATGGAACCAACTGACAGGTCAGCTGCTGATTGCCATGAAAAACGATGTCGCAGACGAGTCAACAGGTGATTTACTTTATGCTCAATATGTGTGAATTACCCTTCTTGTTTTGCTTCATAAACTGTTTGCATGCATTTGAATCTTCTTCTTAATCTCCTCCTTAATTTTATCTCCACCTTCTTTTTTCCTCTTTTTTCTTTGGGCTTGAATTTTTTATGCAGGTGGCATATGTGTCCATTTCAGAATATGCTGGGTACATTTGCTGTATATATTGTGGTGTGCCATTGTTCCTCTTTCAGTTTAAACATGTTTCTTATATATTGGTGAATGTATTTTTTTTATGGATGTATCAGACCTACATTTTTTTGGCGATGTATAGCATTGATATGCCTTGTTACAGAGTGTGTTTGTCTTTGCTATCAATTTTCAGCTCTAATACGGCCGTTGTGATTGGCTGATATATAAATAACATAATAATACATGATCACTTTACTTAAAGTAGTTTCCTTTTGTACCCTTTTCAGAAAAAAAATACACTTGCTCCTAGATTATGTTAAAAGAAGGACAAACTGCCAGCACCATCATACTTTCGTCTCTGTGTTAGTCTTTCTTTAATAACCTGTATATTTCCTTCATTATGTATATGCAAGTGCGGCTTTATAATGGAAACATAGCATGTTTGATAGTAGTGTGTGTGAACATTTTATCTCTAGCGTTTTTCATGTTCGCAGAAATGCTCAGGGCGTGTATAAAATTGCACACTAGTATTTTGTAAAACACTACAACAATTTAACGTTTCAAATAATGTAACCAACTTTGTGAATAACTTTGGAATTTTTTTTGACCAAACGTGAAAACTGCATGGGTGTTTTTCATGCATGTTTAGTAGATGTTGATTAATTTGCTACTACTCTTTCATAAACAGATGATCCAGCGCAAACCAGCACTGAGAGCAGTTCTACATCTGTTGGATCAACCAGCGCTTCTTCCCCAACGACAGCACAGGACACCACAACAGGTACACTCGCAACAACAGGAAGTACTGCTTCTGAAACACAGCCCAACACAGCTACACAAACATCAACAACACAAACACAAGCAACTGGTACACAAACAACTGACACACAAACAAGATCACTAGCAACCGAAATGACAGCCACAAGTACACCTATAACAACACCAATCCAAACAATAACTTCAATACCTGGCGAAACAACACACAACCACCGCCAACAACCTTTGAAACAAGCACAGTGCAATCAACAACCAACAAAGAAACAACGACTATTTCAGAAACAGTGAGTTCCACATCAGCTTTAATAACAACCACCACTTCCACAGATGAAATGACAACCACCTCAGAAACAGCAACAACTACCACAGATGTGATGACAACTACCTCAGAAACAGCAACAACCACACAGATGTGATGACAACCACCTCAGAAGCAGCAACAACCACCACAGATGTGATGACAACCACCTCAGAAACAGCAACAACCACCACAGAATCGACAGTTCCTACAGATTTTACGACCACTTCAAAAGCACCATTCACCACAGCAGAACCAACAACACCACCACAGAACCAACCACCACAACCACAGAACCAACAACTGCCACCACAGAACCACACCACCACCACCACAGAACCAACAACTGCCAACACAGAACCAACAATCACCACCACAGAACCAACAACTGCCAACACAGAACCAACACCACCACCACAGAACCAACAACCACCACAACAAATCCACCAATCACCACCACAGAACCAACCACACCACCACACAGAACCAACCACCACCACCACAGAACCAACAATCACCACCACAGAACCAACAACCACCACAGAACCAACAACCACCACCACAGATACAACAACCACCACCACAGAACCAACAATCACCACCACAGAACCAACAATCACCACCACAGAACCAACAATCACCACCACAGAACCAACAATCACACCACAGAACCAACATCACTACCACAGAATCAACAATCACCACCACAAAACCAACAACCGCCAACACAGAACCAACAACTGCCACCACAGAACCAACAATCACTACCACAGAATCAACAATCACCACACAAAACCAACAACCACCAACAGAACCAACAACCAGCAGCAACACAGAGGAAACAACACCGACCACAAAAGTGACAACTATCTTTACAGATGCAACAACTACCACAGATAAACCAACAACTATCATAGAAGCAACAACAACCTCAGAGGCAACTATAACAACCACTCAAGCAGAAACTACCAGAGAAGCAACAACTACAACAGAAGCACCAACAACCACCACAGATGCATTCACCACTACCACCACAGACGATCGCCACCACAGAAGCAACAACTGCCACAAAAGCACCAACTATCATTACAGAAGCAACCACCACACAGAAGCAACAACAACAACAACCACTAAAGCAATAACTGCCACAGAAGCAACAACGATCACAGACGGAATAACCACCACAGAAGCAACCGCTACAACAGAACCAACAACAACATCCACAGAAGCAAAAACAATCACTACAAAAGCACCAACAGAAGCAACAACCTTTACAGAAGCAACAACAACTTACAGAAGAACCAACAACTTATACAGGAAAACCATTAACTACCACAGGAGCAGAAACAACTACCACAGGAGCAGAAACAACTACCACAGGAGCAGAAACAACAACTACCACAGGAGCACCAACTACTACTACAACAGCATCAACAACTATACCACAGGACAGAAACAACTACTACCACAGGAGCAAAAACAACAACTACCACAGGAGCAGAAATAACAATTACAACAGGAGAACAAACAACAACTACCACAGGAGCAGCAACAACTACCACAGGAGCAGCAACAACTACCACAGGAGCAACAACCACTGCAGGAGAAGTAACAACTACTGCAGAAGTAACAACTACCACAGGAGCAACAACAACTACCACAGGAGACGTAACAACTACCACAGGAGAAGTAACAACTACCACTGGAGCATCAACAATTACTGCAGAAGCAACAACTACTACTGGAGCATCAACAACTACTGCAGAAGCAACAACTACTGCAGAAGCAACAACTACTGCAGAAGCAACAACTACTGCAGAAGCAACAACTACTGCAGAAGCAACAACTACTACTGGAGCATCAACAACTACTGCAGAAGCAACAACTACTGCAGAAGCAACAATACTGCAGAAGCAACAACTACCCGGAGCACCAACAACTACTGCAGAAACAACAACTACCACTGGAGCACCAACAACTACTGCAGAAGCAACAACTACCACTGCAGCACCAACAACTACGGCAAGAAGCAACAACTACTGCAGAAGCAACAACTACTGCAGAAGCAACAACTACCACTGGAGCACAACAACTACTGCAGAAGCAACAACTATCACTGCAGCACCAACAACTACTGCAGAAGCAACAACTACACTGCAGCACCGACAACTACTGCAGAAGCAACAACTATACTGCGAGCACACACAACTACTGCAGAAGCAACAACTACTGGCAGAACAACAACTACTCAGGAGCACCAACTACTGCAGAAGCACCAACTACTGCAGAAGCAAACAACTACTGCAGAAGCAACAACTACCACTGGAGCACCAACAACTACTCAGAAGCAACAACCACTGCAGAAGAACAACTACTGCAGAAGCAACAACTACTACCGGAGCACCAACAACTACTGCAGAAGCAACAACTACTACTGGATCACCAACAACTACTGCAGAAGCAACAACTATCATGAGCACAACAACTACTGCAGAAACAACAACTACAACTAGCTGCAGAACTGCAACTACAACTACTGCAGAAGCAACAACTACTGCAGAAGCAACAAACTACCAGGAAGCACCAACTACTGCAGAAGCAACAACTACCACTGGAGCACCAACAACTCCTGCAGAAACAACTACAACTACTGCAGAAACACAACTACAACTACTGCAGAAGCAACAACTACCACTGGAGCACCAACAACTACTGCAGAAGCAACAACTACTGCAGAAGCAACAACTACTGCAGAAGCAAAAACTACCACTGGAGCACCAACAACTACTGCAGAAGCAACACAACTACTGCAGAAGCAACAACTA
>CM060316.1:74683228-74693228 GCA_030674155.1 Stramonita haemastoma | reverse complement strand
TCACCACCACAGGCGCTACCACAGACACTACCACAGAAGCATCCACTACAACAGACACTACCACAGAAGCAATCACCACTACAGACACTACCACAGAAGTAATCACCACTACAGACACTACCACAGACACTACCGCAGAAGCAATCAGCACTACAGACACTACCACAGAAGCAATCAGCACTACAGACACTACCACAGAAGCAATCATCACTACAGACACTACCACAGAAGCAATCAGCACTACAGACACTACCACAGAAGCAATCATCACTACAGACACTACCACAGAAGCATCCACTACAACAGACACTACCACAGAAGCATCCACTACAACAGACACTACCACAGAAGCAATCACTACAGCAGACACTACCACAGACACTACCACAGAAACAATCACCACTACAGACACCACCACAGACACTACCACCACTACAGACATCACCACAGAAGCAACCACCACCACAGAAGCAACTACTACCACAGAGGCACCAACAACCACATCAGAAACAGCAACAACAGATGCAACCACGACCACAGAAGCATCATCAGCCACAACACAGACACCAACAATCACCACCACAGAAGCAGGGACAACTACAACTTTAGGAGCAACAATACCCACAGCAGAAACCACTACCACCACCACCACAGAGGCATCAACTACCTCCAAAGAAACAACTACCACAGAAACAACAATGACCACTGAAGAAACAACCATTGCAGAAGCAACAACCACCAGTGAAGCAACAGCAACCACCAGCACTGAGGGAGAAAACTACCACTGGAGTCCCAACCTCCACCACCGAAATAGACACTACTGTAACAGAAGCAACCACTACCACCACAGAAGCAACAATCACCCCCACAGAAGCAACAACCACCCCCACAGAAGCAACAACCACCCCCACAGAAGCAACAACCATCCCCACAGAAGCAACAACCACCCCCACAGAAGCAACAACCACCCCAACAGAGGCAACCACCACAACAGAAGCAACAACCACCACAACAGAAGCAACCCCCACCCCCACAGAAGCAACAACCACCCCAACAGAGGCAACCACCACAACAGAAGCAACAACCACCACAACAGAAGCAACCCCCACCCCCACAGAAGCAACAACCACCCCAACAGAGGCAACCACCACAACAGAAGCAACAACCACCACAACAGAAGCAACCCCCACCCCCACAGAAGCAACCACCACCCCACAGAAGCAACAACCATCCCCACAGAAGCAACAACCCCCCCCACAGAAGCAACAACCACCCAACAGAGGCAACCACCACAACAGAAGCAACAACCACCACAACAGAAGCAACCCCCACCCCCACAGAAGCAACAACCACCCCAACAGAGGCAACCACCACAACAGAAGCAACAACCACCACAACAGAGGCAACCACCACCCCAACAGAAGCAACAACCACCCCCACAGAAGCAACAACCACCCCAACAGAAGCAACCACCACCCCCACAGAAGCAACAACAGTCACAACAGAAACAACCTCAATAACAGGTGCAGACATCACCACAGAAACACCATCCACCGTAACACAAACACCAACAACCATAACAACAGAAGCACCATCTACCATAACACAAATACCAATAACCACCACAACAGAGGGAAAAGCAAGCACTGTAGCAGCAACAACCACTACAGAAGCAACCTCCATCACCACAGGAGCAGCAACCACCACTGTAGAAACCACCACCACCACAGAATTGCCAATTACAACAGAAGCTACAACGATCACCACAGAGGCACTAACAACCACAACACAAGCAACAACCACAGAAGCAACAACCACTGCAGAAGCAACAAGCACCACAGAAGAAACATTAACTACCAAAGAAACAACCATTGCAGAAGCAACCACCACCACTGAGGCAACGACAGCCACCACAACCGAGGAAGCAACTACCGTGAGAGTCCCAACCTCCACCACCGAAGCAGTAGAGACCACTGTAACAGAAGCAACAGCCACCACCGCCACCACAGCTGTTACCACTTCAAAAGCAACAACAGCAACCACCACGGAGGCACTATCAACTACAACAGAAGCAACAACGACTACAGAGGCAACCTTCACCCCAGTAGTACCATCAAGCACATCACAAACACTAACCACCACCACTGCAGAGGCAACGACCACAATAAAAGCACCAACATCCACCACAGAAACACAAACCAGCACAGAGGTAGTAAGCACAACAGAAGCCGTAGCAAGCACCACAGTAGCAACGACAGCCACAACAGAAGTAACAACCACAGCAGAAGCAACAACCACCACAGAAGAACCAACAACCTCAGCACAAGCAACAATCACAGAGACAACCACAGCACAAGAAGCAAAAGAACAAGCACAAGCACAAGCACAGAAGCAACCACAGCACAAGCAACAAGCACAAAAGCAACCACAGCACAAGCAACAAGCACAGAGGCAACCACAACACAAGCAACAAGCACAGAAGCAACTACAGCACAAGCAATACACAGAGCACTACAGAAGCAACGCACAAGCAACAAGCACGCAACAAGCACAGAAGCAACTACAGCACAAGCAACAAGCACAGAAGCAACCACAACACAAGCAACAACCATAGGAGCAACCATCGCAACAAAAGCACCATCAACCACAACACAAGCAACACCAACCACTATACAAACATCTTCCTTAGAAACAACTACAGAAGCAACAGCAACCACCACAGACGCAACAGCAACCACAGAAGCAACCACCACCACAGGAGCAACAACTAAAGAAGCAACAACCATGACAGACACAACAGCAACCACTACAGAAGCAATAGCAACCACTACAGAAGCAACAGCAACATCTGCAGAAGTAACAGAAATCACTACAGAAACAACAACAGCGACTACAGATTCAACTGCAACCTCCACAGAACCTCAAACAATCATCACAGAAGCAACAACTTCCACAGAAACAGCAACCACAACAGAAACATCAACAACTAATACAGAAAAGCCAACCACAACCACAGAGCCAACAACCACCACCACAGGAACAACCACTACAGAAGCAGCAACAATCACGGAAGCAACAACAACCACAGATACAACTGCCATAGACACGACCACTGCCACAGAAGAAACAACCACCACAGAAGCAGCAACCACCACAGAACAACAACAACCACAGAACCAACAACTGCCATAGACACAACCACTGTCACAGGAGAAACAACCACCACAGAAGCAACAACCACCACAGGAGCAAAAACAACCACAGAACCAACAACAACCACAGATACAACAACTGCCATAGATGCAACACTATACAGAAGCAACAAACAAACCACAGATACAACCAACCACAGAAGCAACAATAACCAACCACAGAAGCATAACAACCACAGAAGCAACAACAACACAGATACAACCACCAAAAGCAACAACAACCCAGATACACACCACCACAGAAGCAACAACAGCCACAGATACAACCGCCACAGAAGCAACAACAACCACAGATACAACACCCACAGAAGCAACAACAACCACAGATACAACCGCCACAGAAGCAACAACAACCACAGATACAAACCACCACAGAAGCAACAACAACCACAATACAACCACCTTAGAAGCAACAACACAAACACAACAAAATACAACACCACAGAAGCAACAACAACCACAGATGCAACCACCACAGAAGCAACAACAACCACAGATACAACCGCCACAGAAGCAACAACCACAGATAGCACCACTCAGAACAACAACAGCCACAGAACAACCACCACAGAACAACACCACAGATACAACCACCATAGAAGCAACAACAACCACAGATACAACCGCCACAGAAGCAACAACAACCACAGATACAACCCCACAGAAGCAAACACAACCACAGACAAAAACACCACAGAAGCAACCACCACAGATAACAACAGACAACCACAAGAAGCAACAACACCACAGATGCAACCACACAGAAGCAACAACAACCACAGATACAACCGCCACAGAAGCAACAACAACCACAGATACAACCCCACAGAAGCAACACAACCACAGATACAACCACAACTAAGCTACAACACCACAGAACAAACCCCACAGAAGCCACAACCTCTACCACGAAACTTTATTAACCACCACTGCAGAAGCAACAACAGAAACACCCCTCACTAGTACGCACACAATCAGTACTACTACAGCACACCAGACGACAGCACGTCAGCACCAAACACACAGTCAGCAACATCAACATCGCCAGCAGAAACAAGTACAGGGTTTATCAACTGTGGCATCTAGCACAGCGGAAGTGACACAGGTGCTACAGGTAAGAGCTACAGTGTCAAATTTAGGTTCTTTGTTTTTTTTTTTTCTTTTTAAGTTCAAATTCTGCCTGTTTGTTTGTTGGTTGGTTGGTTTGTGGAAGACATGGAGAAAACTTTTAAAGGAAAAGTTAAATAAATATATGATGCATGAAATGATCAACCGTACTTATTTTCCCTGAATAAACCAGCCTCTATTTTGTTGAAATAAGAAGGGTAGTATGGAAGAGTATATCTCCATACCAAAAAGAATATTTACACAACATCAAAGACATAGTAACCAGGTTTTTTTTCAAGACTGCATTAACCATCAGTGACAGAAAACATTCATGGCAATGGCAAATAACCATGCCAAACATAAATACATTTTTTCCTATCAGTCAAGAGAAAACACAATGCCAATTTCTTACCTTGTGTTCTTGTGGCTACATGGATGAAAAGGTAGTAGTAGCAGCAGCATAATCATCATCACCTGCATGGACATTGAGTAAAGTTCTCCCAATGCCATTTTTTGCTAGGTGCTTCCTGGCATATGACTTCTATCAGCCATGGGAGTCCATGAACTGTACACAAAGACTTTGAAAGACAGCATAACATACTGTGTCAAAACAAATGTACACCGTACTGATACAAAGTTATGCTTGAAAGTACAAACTGCTGACTGGCTTAAGAAAAAAATCTATAAATAACAGCACTGTCATAAATCTGCACACGATTATATCAGCATTGCTGGTTGGTGGTCAACATAAAAAAATCATAGCTAATGGTGACAGCCCATCTATCTATCTATCTATCTATCTATCTATCTATCTATCTATCTATCTATCTATCTATCTATCTATCTATCTATCTATCTATCTATCTATCTATCTATCTATCTATCTGTCTGTCTGTCTGTCTGTCTGTCTGTCTGTCTGTCTGTCTGTCTGTCTGTCTGTCTGTCTGTCTGTCATATCTATCTATTCTTTAGTCTGGCGATCGTTGGGGCACCCCTGAAGACTTGACAACCAGTTCCCTCGATTCCTGACAGCACATACAGATGATCTACTCCAAACCGACTGACCAACTATTGACTGAATACTTTCCATGTTTGTTGAAATGGTAGTTGTCTTCTGCCAAGACTGTTTGACAGTCACAGTCACTCAGCAGGAAAAGCTTCAGAAACTAGCAGATCTTGTACTTGAAGTTGACCCAGGAACCGTAGAAATATCCACCTTAAATTACCACACGCCACTGCCAAGATTCAAACCTAGACCTTATGGACTCACGGGACGGAATTCAGACGTTCCATACGTACACGAGTTATAGTGTCTGTCTCATGATGAACCGATGCTGCTGTTTCCACAGCAGAAAACAAAGCATGCTATGCTCTCACATAGGCAGACTGAGCAGGACAATGAGGCGAGCCTGTGATCATTCAGCAACACACACGTCCTTAATCGCAAAAAGTCCTTCGGATGAGACTTTAAACCGAGACCCCGTGTGCGAACGCTCGCAGAACACCTTGCGCACACGTTAAATCCTGTTCCACTTTTCGTAAGAGTAGGCCATCGTGTGCGGTGGGAACAGATGACATTTAAAAACTGCATACACACGGGACTGGATGTAAAAAACCACAAAGTGCTTATTCCATTATCCTCGATATAAAAGAATAAATCAAATCAAATAATCAAATAAATCTCATCACAGAGCAGTCAGCGCCCTCACCACTACACGGCCATTCAGCCAACGTCAACCTGGAGACCACGACACCAGAAGCTCCTCCACCACTGGGTGGCACGACAGCAACCACCACCACCACCACCACGACACAGAAGCATCCACCACCACGACACAGAAGCATCCTCACCACTGGTGTAGCACGACAGCAGCCACCACCACCACGACCCAGGCAGCCACTACTCACAGGACGTTTTCCGGAGTGATGAAGATCACGGACATTAACTGCACGGCAGCCCTGACCGATAAGTCCTCGGATGAATATAAAGAACTGGAGCGCTTGTTGGATGCGTTTGTGAGTTTGCCTCTGTGTGTGTGTGTGTGTGTGTGTGTGTGTGTGTGTGTGTGTGTGTGTGTGTGTGTGTGTGTGTGTGTATGTGTGTGTGTGTGTTGTGTGGTGTGTGTGTGTGTGTGTGTTACTCCTAGCTGTGTGTTGTATCACCACTATATAGCCACTTTACGCATCTTTACCACTGCTATCGTCATCACATCCGTAGTTCAATCTTGTTTATGCCCCTGCCAACCACAGAGGCCATATGGGGGGTGGGGTGGGGGGTATCTGTTGTTATCACTATCATCGTTGTCGTCTTTGTCGTTGTTATCATAATCTGATTCTTATTCCTGTTTATTTTTGTCTCTTCCACATTCACCTTCCTTTTGGTTAAAACACACACACACACACACACACACACACACACACACACACACACACACACACACACACACACACACAACACACACAACCTCCACACACTACACACACAAACACACACAACCCTCCATCCCCACACATCCCACCGACACCCCACCACACACACACAACACTCGCACATTTGAAGGCACCGACACAATAATTAATATACTACGACAATATTTTTTATTTATTCATGACTGAAATGCAGCTTTTCGCTTAGTCTGAATGGAAAGGATAATGCATCTCAATGTAGTTTAGAACTGCTCAGCTGACACGAACACTCAATCCACCCTTTAGCTACGTCAACTAAAAAGCCACTGGTTAGATTTATATAGTATTGTTTCCTCAACAAAGTATCGTTAAGTCACGTTTTATGATCTTCTCAAGTCATCGCCTTTGTCCCCCTGAAAAAGAATGCAGGGAAGAAATAAAACACAGTGGAACTTTAAAAAGCAAAATAGATCTAGATCTAGTAATAATATAGTTATCACGGAATTTTGAAAAGCTGTGTTTAGGGCGCCATCCATTCTGCTCAAAGCACTATTCACAGACAACCGAAAAAAAAAGCTCCAGAAACTCAAGTTTAAGAAAAAGAAATTTTAAAAATATATTTCTAAATGTCTTTATCTATTAATAGTTTTAAAAATGACCATGCTTTGTTGCTTGTTTTTCATACGGGAGAGATACTAAGATTTTACAGTATCTTGACTATGCCTTGTTTTTTTTTACCCTTCAGATTATGAGAGTGACACAGAGAATATAGAGTGCAGTGACCAATGTTTGGAGAGTGAAGCTAAAAACATTAGAGTGTCTTGGCCATGCTTTAGGTCAATTATTTTCAGATAGTGCCAGTGATGTTGAGAATGCATTGTGCAGTAACTATGCTGTGTTTGTTTTCAGATGTTGAAAGTGATGACATGAACTAAAAGCTTGATGACCATGTTGTGTTGTGCCTAAGTGATGATGTGAACATAAGTGTGGTGACCGTGTTGTGATGATGTGACTATGAACATAAATGTGGTGACCGTGTTGTGATGATGTGACTATGGACATAAGTGTGGTGACCGTGTTGTGATGATGTGACTATGAACATAAATGTGGTGACCGTGTTGTGATGATGTGACTATGGACATAAGTGTGGTGACCGTGTTGTGATGATGTGACTATGAACATAAGTGTGGTGACCGTGTTGTGATGATGTGACTATAACATAAGTGTGGTGACCGTGGTGTGATGATGTGACTATGAACATAAGTGTGGTGACCGTGCTGTGATGATGTGACTATGAACATAAGTGTGGTGACCGTGTTTAGATGATGTGACTATGAACATAAGTGTGGTGACCGTGGTGTGATGATGTGAATATAAGTGTGATAACCGTGTTTTGATGATGTGACTATGAACATAAGTGTGGTGACCGTGTTTTGATGATGTGACTATGAACATAAGTGTGGTGACCGTGGTGTGATGATGTGAATATAAGTGTGATGACCGTGTTGTGTTGATTTGTTATCAGACCGCCAAAGCAATGCTTTAAATATAATTTAATTGTTTTCAGATCGCCCGAGTGATGGAGAACGCCGAGTGGTCAACTTACGAGCCTACCGTCGCCATCAAAGAGCTACAGTAAGCGAGACAATGCTGCTTCTCCACTGATTTGCTCACACAAAGACGAGTGCACGCAGCATATGATTATGATCACATGCATCCTTATACTTACTTACACATATACACTTATACGTGTAACACATATGCCACTTCATTATGAATATGATGATAGGAATGGATTAAAAATCATCATTACCTCATTGTTTTTGTTACTTCTACTTGTGTCACTAGATAATGTTTTTTTTTCGGTTCCTTGTCTCCTGGGTTCACCAGAGGTGAGATTTTTTTACGTATGTGACCGTCCTCCTTCTCACCATTTAGGTGGCTGCATCCCGACTTCGGGGATACACTAGGAAAGGACTTTTACTGCTGCTGCTGCTGCTGCTGCTGCTGCTGCTGCTGGCTGCTGCTGTTTGTTTGTGCTGTGCTGCAAATGCTCTGACTTCATCATCACATCATTACTGCTGACACAGTTGTGGCCACTCTGAAGTCATCTGTTTTCTCCTTCACTATCTGTTAGCAGCCTTCAATACTACAATTGTCTACCGTTTCGGCTGCTATTGCTTCCAACTTCTGTGTCACCGTATGACTTAGTACTGCAGTTGCTGCTTACGTTTATAGGTTTATGTATCGTGTACACTATAGTTTCTAGATTGGGGATAGTGTCAGTGTTTCTTGACACACTGGTGGTGTGTGTCAGTGTTTTTGACACATTGGTGGTGTCTGTCAGTGTTTTTGAGACACTTGTGTCTGTCAGTGTTTTTGAGACACTTGTGTCTGTCAGTGTTTTTGAAACACTGGTAGTTTTGCCAGTGTTTTTGAACACTTGTATCTGTCAGTGTTTTTGAAACACTTGTATCTGTCAGTGTTTTTGAGACACTTGTGTCTGTCAGTGTTTTTGAAACACTGGTAGTATTTGCCAGTGTTTTTGAAACACTTGTATCTGTCAGTGTTTTTGAAACACTTGTATCTGTCACTGTTTTTGAGACACTTGTATCTGTCAGTGTTTTTGAAGCATTTGTACCTGTCAGTGTTTTTGAAACATTTGTAGTATCTGCCAGTGTTTTGAACACTTGTATCTGTCAGTGTTTTTGAAACACTTGTATCTGTCAGTTTTTTTTTTTAGATACTTGCGGTATCTGTCAAAGTTTTGGAAACCAATAGCTGCTGAAGTGGCTAGCGCTGCCATTCCTACTTCCTCATCAATACTGTACTTCACCTGTTATTGCTCTAGTGCTGTAGACCTAAAAAGTACTGCATCACGACCGCTCTTGGTGCCTTATTTTTAATTAATTAATTAATTTATTTATTTATCTTTTATATCGAGGATAATAGAATAAGCACTCGTGTGCTTTTTTTTTTTTTACACCCAGTCCCTGTGGTGTATGCAGTTTTGTAAATGTCATCTGTTCCCACCGGCACATAATGGCCTACTCTTACGAAAAGCGGAAACAGGATTTAACGTGTGCGCAAGATGTTCTGCGTGCGTTCGCACACACGGGCCTCGGTTTGTAGTCTCATCCGAAGGACTTTGTTCACGTAGTGCCTAGGTACGTACGGTCAGTATCCCCTTGCCTTCACTGCTGTGTGCAGGTGCGGCAGTCTGTGGGTGTTTCTTGGAGCTGAACATCTCCACCTCCTTTACTAACCTGGACAAC
>CM060316.1:74658228-74670728 GCA_030674155.1 Stramonita haemastoma | reverse complement strand
CTACACTTAGCCTCCACCACACTTAGCCCCCTTAGCCCCCACCACACTTATCCCCCACTACACTTAATTCCCACCACACTTAACCCCCACTACATTTAACCCCCGCCACACTTAACCCCCACTACACTTAACCCCCGCCACACTTAACCCCCACTACACTTAGCCCCCGCCACACTTTACCCCCACTACACTTAGCCCCCATCACACTTAACCCCCACCACACTTAACCCCCACCACACTTAACCCCCACTACACTTAGCCCCCACCACACTTAATCCCCACCACACAGCCCCCACTACACTTAACCCCCGCCACACTTAACCCCCGCCACACTTAACCCCCACTACACTTAGCCCCCACCACACTTATCCCCACCACACTTAACCCCCACTACACTTAGCCCCCACCACACTTATCCCCCACCACACTTAACCCCCACCACACTTAACCCCCACCACACTTAACCCCGCCCCACCACACTTAACCCCCACCACACTTATCCCCCACCACACTTAACCCCCACCACACTTAACCCCCACCACACTTAACCCCCACCACACTTAACCCCCACCACACTTAACCCCCACCACATTTATCCCCCACCACACTTAACCCCCACCACACTTATCCCCCACCACACTTAGCCTCCGTCCAACGCTATCATTTGGGACATGAACATATTTTTTTTGGTAGTTTTTGGTGCGAGTTTCCTCCAACCAACGATATCATTAGAGACATAAACGTGTTCTGTACTTTTTGGTGTAAGTTGAACGGTGGATTTCATTATTCTTTTTATCACTGTGCAATAAGCAATTATAGTCGTGCAGTGCAGGGACACCAGGACAATGTCATAGTTAAATATGTAAATTAACATGGGTTTATCTTAAAACTGGACTGCTTTTCTTGCCAGCACATCGCAAGGGCATTTGCGTGTATTAATACAGTAACAAAGAACGCTTCTGCGGAGAGTGATGCGGCTGAAGACTGTAGGGAACAGGCGGTGTACATTTTAATTAATACACGAGCCAGAAAGACACTAAGAACACAAAGCATTGAATTCATTCATACACTGTTACGACAGCAAAAAAATGTTTGAAATATATTAAAACTGCATGGTTTGATTAGTTGATGGTATGATGGTGTGTGTGTGTGTGTGTGTGTGTGTGTGTGTGTGTGTGTGTGTGTGTGTGTGTGTGTGTGTGTGTGTGTGTGTGTGTGTGTGTCATACATACATATACATACACACACACACACACACACACATACATACATACATACATACATACATACATACATACATACATACATACATACATACATACATACATACATACATACATACATATATAAATATATATATACATACAAACATACGTATGATGTTAACCTGTGTGTTTTTACTCTGACAATGAAAAATGAGAACACAAAAAGAGGCAAGGACATAAAGAAGTACAGTGTGATGGCGTTTTAATTAAGGGGCTGACCACTAAACTTGCTCCTCCTGTATTTGTCACACCCAGAGGCCAGAGCATTCGAAGTCACTTTCACACCACCACCAACAATGGAACAAGCCCAGTCACAGGTGAGTCTTCACTTTCTGTAGTCTGTGGCGTAGTAAATTGTTTTGTTTTTTTCTCTATTTATTCGTTTATTTCGAGGATAATGGAATAAGCATCCATGTGGTGGTGGTGGTGGTGGGTGGTGGTGGTGGTGTGGTGGTGTGGTGGTGGTGGTGTGGTGGTGTGGTGGTGGTGGTGGTGGTGGTGGTGGTGTGGTGGTGGTGGGTGGTGGTGGTGTGTGTGTGTGTGTGTGTGTGTGTGTGTGTGTGTGTGTGTGTGTGTGTGTGTGTGTGTGGTTTACATCTAGTCCCCATGTGTATGCAGATTTGTCAATTTTGTCATCTGTTCTCATTTCTCATTTGTGTCGAAAAGTGGTCGTTTGTCAAAAACTGGACAGGCTAAAATTAATATTCAAGAACATTAAACGTTGGGGCCCAAAACTTTCCCCCCTTCCATTAGGCCATGAGTAGTGTCTAGGCGTTAGTCTTTCGGATGAGACGATAAACCGAGGTCCCGTGTGTTACACATCATTATTTAGCGCACGTAAAAGAACCCACGGCAACAAGGGGGTCTTCCTGGCAAAATTCTGTAGAAAAAAGCCACTCTAATAGAGAAACATATACAGTTGCAGACAAGGAAAAAGAAAAAAATAAAATGGGTAGGCGTGCACTTGTGGCGACGCGCTCTCCCCGGGGAGATCAGCCTGAATTTTACGCACAGGAATCTGTGGTGACATAAAGGGTATAAATAAATAAATAAATAAATAAAAAATAACTTGCATGTCTGTTTTCTTTCTCTCTCTCTCTCTCTCTCTCTCTCTCTCTCTCTCTCTCTCTCTCTCTCTCTCTCTCTCTCTCTCTCTCTCTCTCTCTCTCTCTCTCTCCTCCTCTCTCTCTCTCTCTCTCTCTCTCTCTCTCAGTGTCAGTGTATCCAGTTGGTGACGCGTTTGTTGAATGTATTCTGTTTTCCTTTTTTTATATTGTTGAACTGCTGGTGGTGGTGATGCTGGTATGTAGGGTAGGGAGGGTTTCTTACTTTTATTCCCTGATCAGGGGCAAGGCCGATGAAAAAAGATGCAATGCTTACTTACTCTGTTACCCTTGAAAAATAAAGATTATATCATTCATTCATTCATTCATTCTCTCTCTCTCTCTCTCTCTCGTCTCACTCTACTCTCTCTCTCTCTTCTCTCTCTCTCTCTCTCTCCTCTCCTCTCTCTCTCTCTTTCTCTCTCTCTCTCTCAGATATTCTAAAACTTATGGTCAGAAGTCTTTTTAAATATTTTTTTCATCAAAACAGGTGGAAGCGGCGATGAAGAGCAAGATGTTCAGTGTGTTTCTGGGCACCACCATATGGCCAGCTAATCAGAGTGCAGACGCCAGGCGTTTGTTCATTCGTCTGGCGCCTCAGTCCTCTGCTGGCGTGATCACTCTACGACCTCTTTTGTCTGACTACGGTGTCCAAGGTAGGTGTCTACGCTTGTTTTTTTCTGTTTTCGTTTCATACTACACTCGCCTTACTACCCCAGTCAAGTTAATTAAGCAGCTTCGAGTGTGGTCACCAGTTTGGATGGGTGACTGTTTGCGCGCCTTAGCTTCAGTACCGTCCCGCAATTCACCCAGCTGTAAATGGGCACCTGCCCTCGTTAGGGTAGGAAAGTTATATAAAGCAGTGAGGGAGAGAAATGGGTGCCGCCCTCAACATGCTGGCCCCCTAGAGAAGTGAGGTCTCTGATGCCTCGCTCCCTAGGTTATGGGACACCTTTACCTTTACTGCACTCTAGTCCATCGACCAAAAGGGTTTTGGGTTACGGCACTGACACACCCCTTCACAACACAACAACAACAAAAACAACAACAACAAAACCAAACCAAAAAACAAAACTAAATTAAAGCAAACAAACCAAAAAACAAACAACAAAAAAACACACCAACACCAGCTCTCTCCATTTCTGGCGATCGTGTGTCAATGCCTTGATCTCGGGAAAAGCTTTTTGTCTGTTAGCTGTCCAGTCAGTTGCGTTGTTCTGTTGTCTGTCTCTCTCACAGTCTGTAGCCCCCCACCTTTTAAAATATATTTAAAAAAAATTTCTAACTCCCCCTCTCAGTGACTGAAAAATCAAAAGAAAACGCACGCGCGCGCGCGCGCACGTGTGTGTGTGTTGTGTTGTGTGTGTGTGTGTGTGTGTGGTGTGTGTGTGTGTGTGTGTGTTGTGTGTGTGTGTGTGTGTTGTGTGTGTGTGTGTGTGTGTGTCTGTGTCTGTGTGTTGTTGTGTCTGTAGTGTATGTGTGTTGTGTATGTGTGTATTGTGTGTGTGTGTATGTGTGTGTGTTTGTGTGTGTTTGTGTGTGTGTTGTATGTTGTATGTATGTATGTATGTATGTATGTATGTATGTATGTATGTATGTATGTATGTATGTATGTATGTATGTATGTATGTATGTATGTGTGTATGTATGTATGTATGTATGTGTGTGTGTGTGTGTGTGTGTGTGTGTGTGTGTGTATGTAGTGTGTGTGTGTGTGTGTGTGTGTGTGTGTGTTTGTGGTAAGTGATGGTGGTGGGATAGCCTAGTGGTTAGAGCACTGAGATTGCCATCTAACAGCCTGGTTTGAACCGCCACCGGGTCACCCGTCTGAGGGGATTTTTTCCCCTTGGAGTTAACGTCAGCACTGACTCCACCCCCCAAAAAACACTTCGGATGAGACCATAAAGCGAGGTTCCGTGTGCGAACGCAAGTAGAACATCTTCTGCATACGTTAATACCCACTCCGTCTTTTGGAAAAAATAAGCAATTGCATGCCAGTAGGAACGGATAGCGAAATTAAAAAACAAACAAACGCATGCATGCTGGTGTCGTGTTTTGACGTCATCCCCGAAATCGGAATGCGGCTACCTTCATAGTGGGTAGACAGTCGCATACGCAAAATCTGACTTTGGTGAACCTTAGAGCCCTAGCCAAAGAATGAAAGAAAAAAGAGAAAGAAAAAGAAATGAAGCACAAAGAAATAGACCACTAAAATTTGGATAAAAAGTACTTCTGTACGTTTCGTTACAAAGATGAGGGCATTATTTTAAGATTAACTAACACCCACTCCCCCCTCTCACCTCATATCTCACCACATCACCACATTCTTTTTTTTCATCTTCTTCTTCTCTGCAGATGTGGACGAATGCACAGAAGACGGTTGGGCGGATTGTTCCCCCGTGGGATCAAACTGCACTAACACGCATGGAGCTACAGCTGCTTTGTGACCCCTCCTTCGTGGATTACTCTCCTATCTCGAGCAGACGTGGACGTCTTTGCTATGGTATGGTTTTTTTATTTATTATTTATTCTTTATATCGAGGATAACAGAATAAGCAATCATGTGCTTTTTTCCATCCGATCCCCGTGTGTATGCAGTTTTGTAAATATGTCATCTGTTCCACCGGCACACGATGGCCTACTCTTACGAAAAGCGGAACAGGATTTAACGTGTGCGCAAGATGTTCTGCGTGCGTTCGCACACGGGCCTCGGTTTAAAGTCTCATCCGAAGGACGACATTATATAGGTCGAAAAAAAAGCAGGATTTTCTGTATTATTTTAATGTAATTGCTTGTTCACGTTTGATTATTTGGTTTTACTGTTGTTTGTTGTGCTGTGTGTGAGTATTGCTTTTTTTTTTCTTTTTTTTTTAAACAGGCTTGTGGTCTTGTAATTATTGTCTAATTTTAGCTGTTACTGCAATATGTGTCCTTTTGTTTTTTTCTCTCTGTTATCATTTTTGTTAATTTATTCTATTCAATGATTTTTGTGTGTGTTTGTTTTTTTTATTTATAATCCTCTGATTATTCCTTGTCAGTTTTTTGTTGTTGTTTACTTTGTGTTATTCTGGTTCTTCCAATGTTTTGTTGGTCAAGTTGTTGTCATACTGTTTTGTCGGATTCCTTTTCTGTCCTGCTGACTAGACTATTTCTTTATTGATGAACAACTTAGAAGATTTAATCATGTCTCTGACACAAGCATTGATTTATTGAAGCAAAGCAACTGAACATGAAACCCAACAGGGAAGTGAAAGAGTAAATTATGCAAGAGGATGGAGTTGCAAATTGGCGACCGGGCAGGTGCTGTGGTCACGCATTTATTTGAACATGCGTGTATACAGGCAAGAAAACAAGCAGTCTTTAATGATGCATTTGTGTACTCCTTTTGATTGGTCATCTGCAGCGTGTGAAGTAGCGAATAATTATTGTGTAAAATTCTCTTACTGTGACAAGTTTCTTTATTTGTTAAAAACGAATTACTGTATATATACTTATGGCTGCTTTTGTTGTTGTTTGTTGTTGCTGCTGTTGTTGTTACCTAAACTCGAGATATTCACGTTTGATATACATTTAGTATTTGATATGTGTGTTTTGTCATATGTGTAGGCGCTCACCACAGCGTGTAACTCTGATAAATTGGAGATGACTTGACTTGACCTGATTATTTATTAGCGACAGATTTATTTACTTTTGCTTATTTTGAAACCTTACGCTCTTCACTTTTTGAAAACCAAGTCGCACTACTACTACTACTACTACTACTTCTACTACTACTACTACCACCACCACTACTACTACCACCACCACTACAGTGATTCCCGGGTGGGATGAGTGAGTCACAGTTCACATTCTAGGTGACCCCCAGAGTGTTAAGTTGGGAACTACTACTACTCACTACTACTACTACTACTACTACTACTACTACTACTACTACTACTGCTACTGCTACTGTTGCTACTGCTACTGCTGCTGCTGCTGCTGCTGCTACTGCTAGCTACTACTACTACTACTACTACTACTACTACTACTACTACTACTACTACTACTACTACTACTACTACTACTACTACTACTACTACTACTACTTACTGCTGCTGCTGTTGCTGCTACCACCACCACCACTCCTCCTCCTCCTCCTCCTCCTCCTCCTCCTCCTCCTCCTCCTCCTCCTCCTCCTACTACTACTACTACTACTACTACTACTACTACTACTACTACTACTACTACTACTACTACTACTACTAATTGCTTGTGCTGCTGATGCTACTGGTGCTACTGCTGCCGCTACTACGACTATTACTGCCACTACCACCATTTCTCACATTTAAAACAGCCAACATATGTTGGTGTGTTCAAATCAAAGTGTTTATCGATGTCATTCTGTACTTGACCATTCTCACAGTTCACACTATCGTTCTTTGTCCACAGCCATCAGTGACTCCCACAAGCAGCCTATCGCCAATCTGACCGTCGCCACCAGTTCAGAGGTGCACGAAACTGGAAGCAACGTCACGCTGACACTGTCTGTTCTCCGAGGGTCACACGTGACATTCCACATTCTCTTTGGTGACGGAGAATCCCTGACCAAGGTCCATCCTGACATCCTGTCTTTCCAAACGCCGGTCACTGCCACTCATGTCTACTCTTCTGCAGGAGCGAAAACTATCAGCGTTAAAGCAGTCAACACAGAAGGTTTCGAAGAAAGTCGGAAGCAGATCCGAGTTATCGAACCTGTCAGAAGTTTGATGCTACAGACAACGGAAGTGTTAACAGCTCCGAATTCTACTTTCAAGTTTGTTGTGACCATGACAGAGACGGGGCTTGTGTTGGAAAACCTAACTTGTACGTTTGAGTTTGGTGATGGACAGTCCGAATCTAGCACAGCAGCAGACAGTTTCTCTAAGGACGACCAGGTAACAGCTGAGCATTCTTATTACTTAGGCGTGTTCCAAGTTTCTGCGACATGCACAAACGGCATCGGCAGTCTACGAATGAACTCTTCAGTGATTGCCGAGGAAAGGATCACCAACTTGTCAGTGACCACAGATAAAAGGCACGGCATTGTCGGACAAGTCTTTCACCTGACAGTGACCGCTGCTGCTGGGTCCAACCTGGTCCTGACGCTGAGTCAGGGAAACGATCTCTCCGAAACCCGCACCGTGGGCAACGCCAGGAGAGGGGAGTCCGTGGTGAGTTTCTCGGTGAGGTATGTGAAGGTGGGTCAGTACAGACTGTCAGTCTCTGCAGGGAATGTGCTGAGCAGCGCAACAGCGGAGCTGCCCCACAGTCTGGACGTGTTGAACCTGGTCAAAGACCTGACCCTGACCGCTCCTCCGGTCATCGGCATCCCGCCAGGGGTGGTGGACATGGTGGTTGGGTACAGGGAATCCTCCCTTCCCCCCACCAACGTCTCCTGTGAGGTGTTCTCTCCCACCCTTCCCAAACATACATTTTTCAGCGAGGAAATCAGTTCCACCAACAGTCTCAACTTCAGCCTGACTTTCCTCAACCTGACCTCCTCTGTGGGCACGAACACCATCACCGTCAACTGCTCCAACATGTTGAGTCACCAGGTCCTGGACACCAGCGTGCTGATAGAGGCGGTGATCCAGCAGGTCAGCGTGGCGGTCAGTAGCAGGTACATCATGGTGCAAGGGGCAGTCAACGTCAGCGTGACCGTGGGGGCGGGCAGTCACGCCCAGTACACCCTGGACTTCGGGGACGGGGAGAACGTGACCGGAGTCTTCCCCAGCACGGTGCTGCAGAACCAGGGCCTGACCTTCTGGCACGCGTACGGGCGGGCCGGGCTGTACAACGTCACCTTCTCCGCCAGGAACCGCGTGTCGCTGACCTCGGGGGTGACGGGGTGGGGGTGCTGGAAGAGGTGAGGGATGTGGAGGCCACGGCCTGGTACCAGCCTCTGGACCACAACGACACGCTGTTAGGAGGTCACGGCACCCTGGGTAACATCTTCCCCTTAGAGAGAGACGTCCTCTTCCGCCTGACCCTGGCTTCAGGGAATGACGTCACCTACACCTGGACCTTCAACGACGGCACGGCTCTGACGTCATCCCGGGAGAAAGAAATGCGTCACCGCTTCAGCCAGGCCGGGGAGTACCGCGTCAAGGTCAATGCCAGCAACGCCCTCTTCTCCGACGTGGGCTACGTCACCGTGGTCCTGCACCAGACCGTCCTCATGCACACGCTGACCAACGACGGCCCTACCGGCGCTTACCAAGCCGTCAACTTCACCCTGCAGCTAGCGCGCGTCGGCACCGAGTCCTGCTTCCTCTGGAACATGGGCGACGGGTCCGAGGAGTACGTGCACGGAGGCTCGCACTGCGCGCAGCACACGCGCACGCCTGTCAGCAAGTTCCGGAGCCTGCAGCAGAGCCTGCTGACTCCCTCGCTGCGGCTGCTGCAGGATCATCGGTACCAGTCTAACCAGACCTTCTACGTGGTGGTGCGGGCTCATAACTTGGTGTCTCACGGCGTGATGACGAACGTGGCCATCGTCTCCGGCATCAGCTGTCACTTCCCGCAGGTCCGTCTGGCGGGTGGAGGGCAGCTGATTGACAGGCCGGACGTCTACCTCAAGTCTGCCTACATCAGCTTTGAGAGCACTGTGGACATCAATTGTGAGGTCGGTGGTTGTTTTTTTGGTTTATTTTATTTTTTTTTTTGGGGGGGGGGGGACGGCGAGGATAGTTTGTTGTTGTTGTTGTCCTCTTCTTCCTCCTCTTCTTCTTCCTCCTCTTCCTCATTCCCCTCCTCCTCCTCCTCCTCCTCCTCCTCCTCCTCCTCCTCCTCCTCCTTCTTCTTTCCTTCTTCTTCTCTTCTTCTTCTTCTTCTTCTTCTCTTCTTCTTCTTCTTCTTCTTCCTCCTCCTCCTCCTCCTCCTTCCTCCTCTTCTTCTTCTTCTTGTTCTTGTTCTTGTTCTTGTTCTTGTTCTTGTTCTGTTCTTCTTCTTCTTCTTCTTCTTCTTCTTCTTCTTCTTCTTCTTGAAGTTTTGGTTGATGTAAGCTGCATCAGTTCAGATAGTGTTTACACGGTGTGTGTGTGTGTGTGTGTGTGTGTGTGTGTGTGTGTGTGTGTGTGTGTGTGTGTGTGTGTGTGTGTGTGTGTGTGTGTGTGTGTGAGTGCGTGTGTGAGTGAGTGTGTGAGTGTGTATGTGTGTGCGTGCGTGCGTGTGTGCGTGCGTGTGTGCGTGTGTGTTGTGTGTGTGGTGTGTGTGGTGTGTGTGTGTGTGTGTGTGTTTGCGAATCGAGCCTTTATTTCCAGAGCATTGCACTTTAGAAAAAAAGGTTATTAACGGAGATAACAATGAAAACATCAGTTTTTAAAGGTGGACACGGGTTTGAACTTCAACTGAGATGCCTGGACGTGGAGATCAGTTTTTCCCTTGTGAGCTAGCATTGGCACTGACTCCACTCCCCTACAAAATTCTTTCTCATAAGACCAACCCCCCTCCCCCCAAAAAAAAATCCAAAGGAACAACCCCCAAACCCCCCAACCCCCCCCCTCCCCCCGAGGTCCTGTATGTGAACATAAGCAAAACGTTTTACACACACACGTAAATTTTCATCTTTTGTAGAAAGAGTGTCCCAGCTATGGCTGGCGGCATGGATGAAAACATGCCCAGCATGCATCCTGCGACCTGGAGAAGAATGGACTCCAGCCACATTCAATGGGCTCTCGACACACTGCATGAAACATCCAATGCAGTACCCCACCGACCGACTCCTCAGAGAGTTACAGGAAAAGTCAAGCCACACCTCCCAGGTGTCTGTGATTTCTTTGACCGTTTCCAGACCGTCAAGGACGAGATAGCTCAGTGGTCAGAGCACTCGCTTTCCTCAAGCTAAGGTTAATTATTATCAATTTTTTAATGTTTATTTTAACTTTATATCGAGGATAATGGAATAAGCATTCATGTGCTTTTTTTTTAACATCCAGTCCCCGTGTGTATGCAGTTTTGTCAATCTTGTCGTCTGTTCCCACTGGCACACAATGGCCTACTCTTACGAAAAGCGAAACAGGATTTAACGTGTGCGCAAGATGTTTCGTTAAGCAGCACTGAGCGTGCTTACCAAGTGGATCGGTGACTGTTTCGCGCGCCTTGGTCACAGTACAGTACCTCAGTTCACCCAGCTGTACAATGTGCACCTGCTCTCATTAGAGTCAGGGAAGGTAAAAGCAGCGAGGAAGAGGAGATGGGCACCACTGCCCTCAATATGCTGGCCCCTTAGAGAAGAAGCTGAGGTCTCTGATACCTCGCTCCCAGGGGACGACCACATAGGTCACATGGGGGACACCTTTTAGCTTGATCTTCAAATTAAACGGTGGGTGCAGGTGACGCAAGAGGCAGACTACAGCTGGAAGATTCACCGGGTGCTGACAGAGGACAACTTTCTGGACTTCTACTTCAAGCCTGTGACGGTGAACGTGGGCCTCTCGGCAGAACTCTTCAAGGTGCTGTTTGCACCTGGGGCCTTCGACACCGGCACCTACAGGTGGGGATGCTGAGAGTAGTGGGAGAAGTTGAAATAGAGGTAGTAGTAGTAGTAGTAGAAGAAGCAGATAAGTAGTAGTAGTAGTAGTAGTTGTAATAGTTGTAGTAGTAGTAGTGGTGGTGGTAGTAGTGGTGGTGGTAGTAGTAGTAGTAGTGGTGGTGGTGGTGGTGGTAGTAGTGGTGGTGTTGGTAGTAGTGGTAGTAGTGGTGGTAGTAGTAGTGGTGGTGGTAGTAGTAGTGGTGGTGGAAGTAATAGTAGTAGTAGTGGTGGTGGTAGTAGTAGTGGTGGTGGAGTAATAGAGTAGTAGTGGTGGTGGTAGTAGTAGTGGTGGTGGAAGTAATAGTAGTAGTAGTGGTGGTGGAAGTAATAGTAGTAGTAGTAGCAGTGGTGGTAGCAGTAGTGGTAGTAGAAATAGTGGTAGTTGTAGAAGTAGACTTAGTAGTAGTAGATCAGTAGTAGTAGTAGCCCTGAAAATATGATAATGATAATAATTTATAATCTATTTACAATCCTTTTCAAATGAATACAAAATCCTGTGTGATACCCCCCCCCCCCCCCCACACACCAAATCAGCGTAGTCCTGTTTTGACCTATTTTTTCTTAGTGTCGAGTAAACTACAAGTTTTCTTCTTTTAGCATTTCTGCCAAGAGTTTTGCCATAATATTGTAATACGTTCATAGTCACAAAAGCGTGCATATGCCCGCGTGAGCGCGCGCGCGCGCGCGCGCGCGTGTGTGTGTACTTACGCACGTACTTAAAAGGTTTGACGTTGAAGAACAAACAGACGCTGAGGAATAATGCATTAAACTCTAATCTGCTCTGTCTTATTATTAATTAATTTTTTTAAATATTTATTTTATTCTTTTATATCGAGGATAATGGGATAACCACTCCTGTGCTTTTTTTTTTACATCCAGTCCCCGTGTGTATGCACTTTTTGTAAATCCTATCATTGTTCCCACCAGCACACGATGACCTACTCTTACGAAGAGCGGAACATTAACAGGGTTTAACGTGTGCACAACAAGATATTCTACGTGTGTTCGTTCGAATTGAACTCTACTCTGCTCTGTCCTGTGCAGGGTCAGCCTCAACGTGTCCATGATGGGGATCCCAGGCCTCTTCCACTCGGACTTTGCTTATTTCCGCATCGACCCCACCCCTCTGGTGGCCAGTATCACGGGGGGCACTGCCCGCTCTCTGGGTTTCGACAAGGCCTTTGAGGTGGACGCCCTCACCGGCTCTTATGATCCTGACCTTCTCGACCCTGCCAACAAAACTGGCCTCTTCTTCAGGTGAGGGTGTAGAGTGTGTGTGTGTGTGTGTGTGTGGGGTGAGTGTGGGGATGGGGTAGGGGGTTGGTGGAGGGGGTGGGTTAGGGTGGGTGGTGGGTGGGGATGGGTGGTGTGTGTGTGAAGGGTGGGGATGGGTGGGGTGGGTGGTATGTGTGTGGGGTGTGGGTGGTGGTGGTGTGTGTGGTGGTGGTGGTGTGTGTGTGTGTGTGTGGGGTGTGGTGTGGGTGTGTGTGTGTGTGTGTGTGTGTGTGTGTGTGTGTGTGTGGTGTGTGTGTGTGTGTGTGTGTGTGTGTGTGTGTGTGTGTGTGTGTATGTGTGTGTGTG
>CM060316.1:74650728-74653228 GCA_030674155.1 Stramonita haemastoma | reverse complement strand
AGACAGCAACTATTGTATATCAAATATGAGTGAAAATGCGTTGCGGTGGCATTAAGCACCTGACAGTCAGGCCCAGTGCATCGATTTGTTGGGGGGGGGGGGGGGGACCTGTCTTTTAAGTTTCTGGGGAAAAAGGCAGGAGAATGGCCGAGAAGAGGCAGAAAATAGACCAGAAGGCGACTCGACGAAAAGGAACAAGGCCGACACAAAGAGAGGGATAGAAAAGAGGAATTTTTAGCACGGAATGAAAGGGAAGGAGGGGGTAGGGGAGAGGGAAGGAAGGAAGGAGGGGAGGAATCAGTGTGGATGGCCTGGGGGCAGCACAACAGGTGCTGAACACCTATGATCAATCCAAAGTGACCAAATTGTTCAGTTCCAGATGTGTTGCAAAACTTTAGTGTTTACCATGTCTCCCATGGATCACACAGTCATTGTTTCTCACGCTAATAATAATTTATTGTTCACTATGATCATAAGTATGTGTATGCAAACCGACATGCCTTGATTTCACTTGTCTTGATTTGTCTAGACTTGACTTGATTTGAATTGACTTGACCTGTTTTGACTTGACTTGACTTGTTTTGACTTGACTTGACCTGTTTTGACCTGAATCGATTTGACTTGACTTGACCTGTTTTGACTCGACGTGACTTGACCTGTTTTGACTTGACCTGTTTGATTTGATTTGACTTGACTTGACCCGGTCTGACTTGATTTGACTTGACTTGACCCATTTTGACTTGACTTGAACTGACCTGTTTTTGACTTGATTTGACTCGCCACGACATGCCATGATTTGACTCCGCCTAACTTGACTGGACTTGTTTTGCCTTTGCCTTTGCCTTGCCTTGACTAGACTTGATCTGACTTGATTTGCCATGACTTGCCATGATTTGACTCCGCCTGATGATGACATTGACCTCATGGGCAGCAGCAAACAAGAACTGCAAATCCTCACAGACAGTCTAACAGACCGAGCGAGCGCATACGGCATGGAGGTCAGTACAGAGAAATCGAAGATCATGGTCAACAGCGCGAGTAATGACAGCACGGAAATAAAGATGAATGGAGAAATATTGGAAGAGGTGAGCCAATTCAAATACTTAGGCTCCATCCAACAAAAGATGGCACATCAAACAATGAGGTGAAAGCTCGCATTGCAACAGCAACATCTGCTCTAGTCAGACTCCAGAGGATCATCAGAAGCAACAACATCAGCTTCTGCACCAAATACCACCTCTACAAATCCCTCGTGATATCTATCCTCCTATATGGCTGTGAATCATGGACTCTGACAGCAGAGTTAGAGAGAAGAATCCAAGCATTCGAGAACAAATGCCACAGAAGACTCCTCAAAATATCATACAAAGAACACAAGACCAATAACTATGTGAAAGAAGAAATCAAAAAGCGTGTGGGCCCCCAAGAGCCTTTGCTCTCCACCATAAAGAGGAGAAAGCTGATGTGGTTTGGTCACACCACAAGACACAACACCCTAGCAAAAACCATCTTGCAAGGAACAGTCGAGGGCAAGAGAAGAAGAGGCCGCCAAAGAAATCATGGGTTGACAACATCAAAGACTGGACTGCCCAACCCCTGCAACGCCTCCTACTAGCCACACAGGATCGTGAAGCATGGAAAAAATCTCCGTTGCGTCTTCTTCATGTCCCCCCTACGTCCTTTGGGACATGGATGACTGAGTGAGTGAGTAGTGATATGACTTAACTTGACCTGCCTTGCCTTGCCATGACCTGCCTTGCCTTGCCTTGACCTGCCTTGACTTGATTTAACCTGTCTTTCACTTGACTTGGCTTCCCGCCTTTTTCTGGGCAGGTTACGCTCTGGACACGTACTTCATCATCAGCTGTTCCGGGTGGCTGAACCCCGGCGAGGAGGCGGCCATGGGCCGTGGGATCCTGTACCGCTTCTGGATCCAGCCCCCGGGACAGCAGAGCGACCAGCTGCTGTACTATGGAACCGACCCCTACACCCCCGACAGCCAGTTACCGCTAGGCCCTGAAGCCAAAGACTACCGCTACGAAGCCAAAGTTCGAATCTCTAACCCTATCGGGGAGTACGTGGAACAGTTGTTACAAGTTCAGGTCAGGGTTTGTTTGGGTTGTGTTGTTTTGGGGTTGTTTTGATTTGGTTGGGTTGGGTTGTTGTCGATTGTTGTTGTTGTTGTTGCTGTTGTTCTTGTTCTCCTTGTTCTTCTTTCTCTTCTTCTTCGTCGCCGCTACCGTCATCGTCATCATCATCATCATCATCATCATCATCATCATCATCATCATCATCATCATCATCATCATCATCATCATCAGCATCATTTCTCGATAGTAATGTTTGTAGCAATGGTGGTTTAGAAATTCTAAATGTCTGTTAGTAAAGGCGGTAAAGTATGGATTTAGTTTTAGCCCTTCATCCAAAAAGACCCCCTCCCCCTCATACAAAAAAACCCCAACAAACACAAACAAACCACCACTAACAAAAAAACAAAACA
>CM060316.1:74628228-74640728 GCA_030674155.1 Stramonita haemastoma | reverse complement strand
TCTCCTTTCCTCCCTACGCTGGTTTACTTTCCCTGACCCTAAAGAGGGTAGGTACCCATTTACAGCTTTTAGTGCTGACTCCGCTCTCTCCCCTAAAAAGTCGTTCGGATCTGACTATAAACCGAGGCCCTGTGTGTGCGAACGCACGCAGAACATCTTGCGCAGACGTTAAATCTTGTTCCGCTTTTCGTAAGAGTAGGTCATTGTGTGCCGGTGGGAACTGATGATATTGACAAAACTGCATACACACGGGGACTGGATGTAAAAAAAAGCATATGAATGTTTATTCCATTATCCTCGATATAAAATAAATAAATAAATTAAAAAAAAAGTAAAGGTAAAAGGTAAAGTGTCCCATAATCTAGTCGGTCGTAGGGAAGCGAGGTATCAGAGACCTCAGCTTCTCTAGGGGCCAGCATGTTTGAGGGCGGCGCCCATCTGTTCTCCCTCGCTCGCTTTACCTTCCATGACCCTAAAGAGGGCAGGTACCTATTTACAGCTGGGTGAACTGGAGGGGACTGTGCTGAAGCCAGGGTGTGCAAACGGTCACCCATCCAACTGGTAACCACGCTCGACGCTGCTTAACTTTGACTTGGGGAAAGCGTGTGCTCTTGACCACTTAGCTAGCTGGTGTAAAGAGAAATGTTTATTTTAGTAAATGGAATCTTGTGTAGCTCATCTTTTTCTAAAGGGTTGATGTTTTGGCGAGTCTTTAGAATTTTGTCCCTTTCGGGTTATGTTCCTTTAGCTTTGGTTGTGTTGTTCATGGGTTGAAGTTTTCAAAAAGTTGGGCGTTTCAAGATAGAAACATGGCTATTGTAAGAAAAGGAAAAGTTTTTTTGAGGTAGGTGTGTGTGTGTGTGTGTGTGTGTGTGTGCGTGCGTGCGTGCGTGCGTGCGTGTGTGTGTAAGTGTGTGTGTGTGTCTGTGTGTGTGACTTGTATTTCACGCCAAAGCCTGCTTCACACCTTACAACACTTGCGCATCTTAGGAACTGAGATTGGTCGTGAAGGTGCTTCACAGACTAAACATCAACGCTCTCCAGTAGTTAGACATGGCAGAACAAATTCACAAATGCAATTCATTTTGGAGGATTTATTTCAAACTTTGGGGAATCGTGACTTGAAAGGCATTATCTAACTTTTCCCTTGTATGGATTTTAATCTTTATTTTTTAAAGTACACATATTGCTGCTTCTGTAGCAGTGGTATGAAGAGTAGTGATTTCTCAACTACAATTTCTCGCACTACATTACTGATATAAAAAGAACAACTTCAACACTAATATTCCGCTTTCTGGGTGTTTTCTTTCTTTCTTTCTGTCTGTCTGTCTTTCTTTCTTTCTTTCTTTCTTTCTTTCTTTCTTTCTTTCTTTCTTTCTTTCTTTCTTCTTTCTTCTTCTCTCTCTCTCTCTCTCTCT
Organism: Stramonita haemastoma; assembly: GCA_030674155.1. Classification (NCBI taxonomy): domain Eukaryota; kingdom Metazoa; phylum Mollusca; class Gastropoda; order Neogastropoda; family Muricidae; genus Stramonita; species Stramonita haemastoma. The sequence continues at coordinate 74,639,310 of CM060316.1, read as the reverse complement.
CTCTCTCTCTCTCTCCTCTCTCTCTCTCTCTCTCTCTCTCTCTCTCTCTCTCTCTCTCTCTCCTCTCTCTCTCTCTCTCTCTCCTCTCCTCTCTCTCTCTCTCTCTCTCCTCTCTCTCTCTCTCTCTCTCTCTCTTCTCTCTCTCTCCTCTCTCCTCTCTCTCTCCTCTTCTCTCTCTCTCTCTCTCTCTCTCTCTCTCATCAGTGCTGACTCCACTCTCCCCAAAAGTCATTTGGATGAGACTTTAAATCAAGGCCCCGTGTGTGAACGCTCGCAGAAGACTGGATGTAAAAAAGCACAAGAATGTTTATTCCATTATCCTTGATATAAAAGAATAAATCAATCACTCAATCAAAAAAATATCTCTCTCTCCACCCAACCAGTTCATGACCACCAACAAGAACCCCTACATGTGGGACGAAAGCGCCAACCAGGTGACCTCCACGGTGGTGAGCATGACGTTGTACGACCACAAGGCCAAGGCGCTGCAGGTGCAGGGGCTCAAGGAACCCATCCAGATCAACATCACCACCGGCATCTCCTCAGGAGACGTCACGCGGGTCACCCCCTTCCTGGTCAACGACGCTCAGTTGTACTACCACGCCATCCAGACCGACTGGAACTCGTCTGAAGCCTTGACCATTGTCATCACGCCAGAGTCCACTAACGAAACCCTGGAGGTTTTCCTCAAGCACGGGTCTAGGCCCAGTCTGGAGGACTACGAGTGGAGTTACAGGTTTCCTGAGGGAGATGGTGGTGATGGTGATGGTGGTGGTGGCGGTGGTGGTGGTGGTGATGCTAAGACGAAGGATGGGGAGGAGGAGGCAGGGTACAAGATCTTCATTCGGAACGACACCTTTGATGCTAATGAGACAGACGTGCTGTATTTGGGGCTTCGGGTGTATGGTAAGTTTTTTGTTATTTTTGTTGTTGTTGTTGTTGTTGTTAAAGGAATTGGATTGTGTGTTGTGCAAGAAAAAATAGAAAAAAAGAAGTTGTGTTATTTATTAATGATGGAATAGTAAATAAAAAAGAAATCAAGAAACAAAGCCAAACAAGCCGGCAGGCAGGCAACAACCTAACCAATTTACCAACTTGCAACCAACCAATACCAACCAACCAACCAACCAACCAACCAAACCAACCAACCAACCAACCCCCAACCAACCACCCACCCATCCAAGCACCCAACCAAAATAGCTTCACCACAAAAACAACAACAACAACATCAGCAGCAACAACAACAACAGTACCACCACCACCACCACAACCACCACCACCACTACCACCACCACCACCACCACCACAAAATAAACACGACGTAAAATTTAATATTCTCGCCCATTTTTGTTTCTGCGCATGTGTCTTTATTCTGTCTGTCTGTCCACCTCGTCGAGAGCCGTCACGCAAAACCAGTGTCTGTCGTCTGCTCAGTCTTGACCGTTCATTCATTCGTTCCATTGGAAATGGAGGGAGGGAGGGGGTGGGACTAGCCAGTGATAGCCTCATTGAAGGCACAGGCTCTAGCCCCTACTGACACCCATCAACGCCTCAAGAACAGCGTGTGGTGTCGTTAAAGGGTTTCCTTGACGCTAACTGGATTAAGGGGGACGGGATAGCCTAGTGGTCAGAACATTGCGCTCACAATTTGACGACCCGATTCCATTCCCGTTCGAGGGGATTTTTCCCCTGGAGTTAACATCAGTGCTGACTCCACTCTCCCCAAAAGTCCGTCGGATGAGACTATAAATCGAGGCCCTGTGTGCAAACGCACGCAGAACATCTTGCGCACACGTTAAATCCTGTACCGCGTTTCGTAAGAGTAGGCCATTATGTGCCGGTGGGAACAGATGACAAGATTTACAAAACTGCAACACACGGGGACTGGATGTGAAAAAGCACACGGGTGCTAATTCCATTATCCTCCATATATAAAATAATAAAATAAAGAAATAAATGAATAAAGAATAATTGGATTAAGAAGTTCAAAAAAGTAACTTGAAATTATTTTTTTCAACTGCTTTGCACCTCGTTTTTATGAACACACACACATGAAAAAATGATCAAAAATAATGGCAACCACAAAAAACTTGCATGAATAAAAAAAAAAAAACTTAAACGAGTCCACGAACGTAGAACGGACATTCCCTAGATTCTTTATGGGGGAAAATCTGTTGTTCTACTCAAATTTTACGCTCACAAAGACGTTAAGAATGGTCAGATTAAAAATCGTTTGTCTTGCGATTTGCAGTGTGTGAATTGGCAGCCCATCTGGTGAAGAGAAGGAGAAGTGTCTTATTTTCCGCAGGAAAAATGGGCAAAATGGGCGCCTGTCTAGATAGCGAAATGTCCGGGTCGGAGTGTGCGGTGGTTCGAACCCCGTTTGGGCCCGAACCACTGTTTTTGCTTTGTCTTGTCGTATTATTAGCTTGTTATAAGAAACGCCTTCAAGGCCGAAATTTTTTCCCCATTCATTAGACCATGAGCGGTGGTCTAGTCTTTCGGATGAGACGATAAACCGAGGTCCCGTGCATGTATTACACATCATTATTTAGCGCACGTAAAAGAACCCACGGCAACAAGAGGGGCTGTCCCTGGCAAAATTCTTTAGAAAAAAAGCCACTCTGTTAGGGAAACAAATACAGTTGCAGACAGGAAAAAGAAGAAAAAAGGGTGGCGCTGCATTTGTGGCGACGCGCTCTCCCCGGGGGGGGGGGGGGGGCGGGGAGAGCAGCCTGAATTTCACAGCAGAGTAATCTGCTGTGACACAAAGTGGTAATAGATAAATAACGAAAGAAGGTTCCAGACCCAGGGAGGAGTTTTCATCTCTGTTGAGACTGTCCACTTTAAGGCAATAGCCAATTTAGGACACAGCGCCCCCCCCCCCCCCCTCCCCCCGCCCCCCTCCTCCTTCCCGTCCCCCCACCCCCTCCCCCGCCACGAATTACCATCACGTCATGAATTCAACGCTTTATCCCTGAGGTTATCACTCTCCTCCCTCTCCTGCCCCCCACTCCTGGCTCTTTTTGAGAAAAAGACAGTGAAAGTCAAATGGAGACATTTTGATGGATTGATTCATTAATTTTTTAAAACTTTGGGTTTGACCTTTAATCATCAGCGAAGTCCTTGAGAATCGGTCATGTTTCATAAAGCACGCTATTTTCATCAGTGACTGAAATGGTTTATAGAGATGCCTGCGACTTTTTTCTTGTTTTGTGTGTGTGTGTTTTGTGTGTGTGTGTGTGTGTGTGTGTGTGTGTGTGTGTGTGTGTGTGTGTGTGTGTGTGTGGTGTGTGTGTGTGTGTGTTGTCTGTCTGTCCGTCTGGCTGTCTGGCTGTCAGGCTGGATATCTGTCAGTCTGTCAGTCTCTGTCTCTGTCTCCCTGTCTCTCTCTCTCTATCTCTCTTTCTCTCTGTGGCGTGTGTGCGTGCGCGTGCGCGTGCGCGTGTGTGTATGTATGTGAGTGTGTGTGATGTGTCTAAGTATGTGTATGTATGATGTATGTAGTATGTGTATAGTATGTATGTATGTATGTATGTATGTTGTATGTATGTATGTATGTATGTATGTATTGTATGTATGTATGTATGTATGTATATGTATTATTATGTATGTATGTATGTATGTATATGATAAGTGTAGTACGCACGTGCGTTATATAATATAGTGTATATATGCATATGCATGTGAGACTCAGTGTATAACACGTAATTGTGTGTGTGCGCGTGTGATATAATACGTGTATATGCATACATACCAGTATAACCACGAACTCTGGGCCTGTGCGGCAGTGAACGAAAGCCTGAAGGAGACGGACTACAGTGACTACTACACGGACCCTGAGGAAGCCGGCCCTAGGAACGAGTCCCTGCCTCCCTACACCCTCAGCATCTTCACCAGCTCCTGCCGATACTGGGATGAGGGCGAGGAGGCCTGGTCCACCAGTGGATGTCTGGTGTGTGTGTTATTCAGTGTTCAATGTTCAACGATGTTCAGTGTTGGTGGTGGTGGTGGTGGTGGTGGTGTTTGGTGGTGGTGGTGGTGTTGTTGGTTGTGGTGGTTGTTGGTTGTTGTTGGTGGTTTGGTGGTGGTTGGTGGTGGTGTTAGTGGTGGTGGTGGTGGTAGTAGTGGTGGTGTATTGTTGTTGTTGGTGTTGTTACAATTGTTGTTGGTGTTGTTACTGTTGTTATTGTTGCTGTTGTTATTGTCGTTGTTGCTGTTGTTATTGTTGCTGTTGCTGTTGTTGTTGTTGCTACTGTTGTTGTTGTTGTTGTTGCTTGCTATTGTTGTTGTCATTGTTGTTATTGTTTTTGTTGCTGCTATTGTTGTTGTTGTTTTGTAAATCACTGTTTTTGCTTTATCTGGTCATATTGTCAGCTTTTTACAAGAAGTGTAGGTAACTCTAGCGGGTGACTGGTCGTCTTGTGGGTATGTAGTCACTGTGGGGACGAGATAGTTCAGTGGTCCGAGCACTCGCTCCCCCCCCCCCCCCCCCCGCCCTAGCTAAGGTTCATTAAGCAGCATCGAGCGTGGTTACCAAGTGGATGGGTGACCGTTTGTGTGCATTGGCTTCAGTACAGTTCCCCGGTTCACCTAGTTGCAATTGTGTACCTGCTCTCTTTAGGGAGAGGGAAGGTAAAGAAAAGCAGCGAGGGAGAGGAAATGTATGCCGCCCTCAATATGCTGGCCCCTGGGAATGCTGAGGTCTCTGAGGTTATAGGACACTTTTACATTTTTTTTATACTTTAGTCATTCATATCTGTGTCTGTACAAAAAGAATTAGATTAATTAAAACTGTTAGTTTGACTTTGACTTTGACTTTCTCTTCCTGTGGGACAATATATTTTTTTTTAATTATTTTTTAAAAATCAAAGTTGAAGTTGCTGACATTCCATGTCTGAAATGTACCACGTTGCAAATAACAATAATTTCGCATTAACTTTTGATAAGGACTGTTTAACAAGTAAAGTCACAAATCTCTTTCAAATCCAAGGTGTCAGACCAATCCACGGCAGCGGTGACGTGTTGCCTGTGCAATCACCTGACGGCATTCGGCACGGGGGTGTTCGTGGCGCCTAACGTCATCCACTTCGACACGGTGTTCGATGACCTGGGCAGCAAGCTGGCGGACAACCACGCGGTCCTGGTCACTCTCTGCCTCGTCCTCTTCCTTTACCTCATAGGCCTCGTCTGGGCACGACGCATGGACCGCAAAGATGTGGAGAAGGTCTCTGTGTGTGTAGTGTGATTCAGATTCAGATTCAGAATATTTATTGCCATTTAAGTCATGCAGACCTATTTGACACAAAAAAACAAATAAACATCAGTTTTAATTATCTTTCTGCCCAACTGATGTCCACTAAAAACATGTTGCATTCTACTTTTCATTCACATATCTAATGATATCTGCTTGATAGATATCAACTATGATTATGTCGCTTAACTTATCTATACATTGTTTACATTCTTTGTCTCTGGTTTTCATCTTTAGTAACAAATTGTTTCTAAGTTCATCATATAAGACACATTCATCGACATTGTGTGTGTGTGTGTGTTGTGTGTGGGGGGGGGGGGGGTTAGGGGGGGGGTAGGTGGGGGGGGGGTGTGTGGGGGGTGTTGGGGGGTAGGTGGGTGGGGGTGTGGGAGTTGTGTGTGTGTGGTGTGCGTGCGGGAGTGTACTTGCGCGTTCGCGCGCCCACACTGAAATAGAGGAGAAAGAAAGTATTGATGGATTGGAGGCAATATTCTTTCCATCATATCATTCATAAACAAGCGATTGTCTCTCTGCTAGTGTGCCTGTTAGCCTGTAGATCTCCTCCCCTTGCATTTGTCTATCTATGTATGTTTGTCTGTCTGTCTACCTGTCTGTCTATCTGTCTGTCTGTTTATCTGCCTGTCTGTCTATCTGCCTGTCTGTCTATCTGCCTGCCTGTCTGTCTATCTGTCTGTCTGTCTTTCTGCCTGCCTGTCTCTCTGCCTGTCTATCTATCTGCCTGTCTGTCTATCTACCTGTCTGTCTGTCTATCTGCCTGCCTATCTCTCTGTCTGTTTGTCTGTCTCTTCCTAATTTTTATTTCTTTCCTGTGGGCTGTTTCTAAGTCAATGTGTGTACCAGAGACATTGCGACTTGTATCCCAGATTTATCACTGTTGCGCTCCTTCCCCTCACTCTTGTGACTGTTCACATTAATTTTGTTGCTGTGTGCCAGTCTTGCTCTGTCTGCGTCAGTTATTCCTCCTGTCTCTGTTTCTCTCCCTCCATCCTTCTCTCTGTCTGTTTGTATGTCTGTATGTCTGTATGTCTCTGTCTCTGTCCCCCCTCTCTCCCTCCCTCTCTCTCTCCCTCCTCCATCTCCTCTCAACACATACACACACTCTCTCTCTCTGTCTCCCCCTTTCTCTCTCCTTGTCGCTGTCTCTCTCTCTGTCTCTTCTATTCACACACACATACAGACACCGCAACACACACACACCACACCACCCCCCCACCCCACACACACATACACACACATATCGCACACACACAGCACACATACAACACACACACAACACACACACACACACACAACACACACAACACACACACAAATAACACACCACACAACAACAACAACAACAGCAACAAACCACACCCACCCACCACCACACCACACCCTCCCCACACCACGACACTCTCCTCCCCCTTCCCCCACACTCCTCCCCTCCCACTCCGCCCCCCTCCTCAATAAATTAATACTCAATTTTCATCCTACAGTGGGGAGCCACGCCACTAGCGGACAACGTGCAGTCGGACAAATATTTTTACCGGGTGACTGTCTTCACGGGGGCGCGTTACGGGGCCGGCACCAGGTCCAAGGTCAGCTTCGTGCTGTCTGGAGACAAGGGGGACACCGGGGTCCGTCAGCTGGCTGATGAGGGGGGCAAAAAAGTGAGTGAGGGGGGGGGGGGGGGGGGGGGGCAAAAAAGTGAGGTGGGGGGGGGGGGGGGGGAGGGGGGGGCAAAAAAGTGAGTGAGGGGGAAAGTGAGTGGAGGGGGGGGTCAAAAAAGTGAGTGAGTGAAATGGGGGGGGGGGGGGGGGGGGGGGGCAAACAGTGAGTGAGGGCCAGGTCCCCTTTCTTGCATAACAATGCGTGAGGCTGGATCCCTTTTTCCTGCAAAACCTACTGAGGTTAGATTCCCTTTCCCTGCAAAACCTACTGAGGTTAGATTCGCTTTCCCTGCCAAAACCTAGTGAGGTTAGATTCGCTTTCCCTGCAAAACCTAGTGAGGTTAGATTCGCTTTCCCCTGCAAAGCCTAGTGAGGTTACATTTACATTAGCCTTTCCTGCAAAACCTAGTGAGGTTAGATTCGCTTTTCCTGCAAAACCTAGTGAAGTTAGATTCGCTTTCCTGCAAAAACAATAATACTACTAGATCCCGTTTTCTGCACACAAAAAAACCCCCAGCGAGTGAGGCTGGATTCCTCTCCTGCAAAAACAGGCAAGATCCTTCCCTGCAAAAAACAGTTAGGCTAGATCCCCTTTCCTGCAAAAACAGGATGGATCCCCTTTCCTGCAAAAACAGGATGATCCTTTCCTGCAAAAACCAGTTATGCTAGACCCCTTTCCTGCAAACACAGGCTAGATCATCTTTCCTGCCAAAAACGGTTAGGTTAGATCCCTTCCGTGCCAAAAAAAACAAAACAACAACAACAGTGAGTGGAAATCCCCTTCCTGCAAAGAATATAAAACGAGAGCTAGATCCCCTTCCTGCAAAAAAACAACAACCCAGTGAGTGGAGATCCCTTTCCTCCTTTGAAGTAAGTACAGCCAGATCCACTTTTTTCCTTGACAGTGAATAAAGTTAGATCATCCCTTCCTCAACGCTTTCTATTTCTGCTTGCCACCTTGCTTTCAAGGAAAAGCAAAGCAGAGAAATGGCGATAGCTTGAAAAAAGCACACACACTCTCCAATAATTATTCAAACGGTGCTTTTACTGTTTTTACCATCGAAACCCTCATAATAATATGACAAAGACGAAGTTGCAAGGGGCGAGAACAAAAAGTGATGCTTATTACTCCTGCAATAGCCCCCCCCCCTCCCTTCCACCCCCACCCCGCCCTTATTCTTCCTGGCTGTCTGACATCGTAAATGAAAAGAAAGAAAAGATTTTAAAGAGAATTTAACTTCTGAACATCTTGTAGTTCTTCGAACCGGTGCCATTTTATTTCGCTTCTTCAGAATTTCTTTTACGAACAAACTGAGGAGCGTGGACATGTTCTGGCCTGTCATCTCCCTACCCACCTTATGCACGAGCAAGACGAAAGAATTCTAGTGTTTCGTTGCCCTTACACAACCTCTTGACAAGTTATTGAAGTTTTTTTTTTTTGGGTTCTTTTTGTGTCCTGAGAACTAGAAGCGCGCGCGCGCACGAGAGAGAGAGAGAGAGAGAGAGAGAGAGAGAGAGAGAGAGAGAGAGAGAGAGAGAGAGAGAGATATGATTTGATTGATTTATCTTTATCGAGGATAATGGTATAAGCACTCTCTTAAGAGAGAGAGAGAGAGAGAGAGAGAGAGAGGAGAGAGAGAGAGAGAGGAGAGGAGGAGAGACCGAGAGAGAAGCATTTATGGTGTTTGTATCCCTAACCATTTCGAAGCCGCCCTGTCTGACCTTAGAAGACACGTAAAACCTAATGCGAAGTTGGCATCAAACCGGAGCTTAGTCAGAATTCGTTTTATCGGCTTTTTGGTGTCAGAAATCCTCCTGAAAATGAAGAACATTGGTCGATAACACAGAGAGAGAGAGAGAGAGAGAGGAGAGAGAGAGAGAGAGAGAGAGAGATGAGAGAGAGAGAGAGAGAGAGATTGAATGATAATCTTTATTTTTCCAGGGTAACAGAGTAAGTATTCCCATAATTTTTCTCATCCTGCTCGAGAGAGGAGAGAGAGAGAGAGAGAGAGAGGAGAGAGAGAGAGAGAGAGAGAGAGAGAGAGAGAGAGAGAGAGAGAGAGAGAGAGAGAGAGACAGCGCTATGAAAAAAAATGTTGAATATTTTTCATGTTGCATCCCATCCCAGCTTGTCTTAAAGACAGAAGCAAAGTAAAAGGAAATATTGGAAAAAAAGAATTCATGAATGCAATTACTCCAGAAGAATGGTATTGTTTTTCTTTGCGTGTCTGCTTTGCTGGCTTTAGCCCCCAAATTCCTCTGCCCACCAGGAAATGCAGTTACATGCATGATTTTCCTCCAGAATAGCACGCCGGCACACACACCTCTTCTGACCTCGTGTCTGATTGGGATCAAGGGGATGATCTTATAATCTATTCGTGGGTGGGATGGATAGCCTAGTGGTTAGAGCGTTGAGTCGTTATTGGTGATCGGGTTCGAGCCACCTTCGAGACGCCCGTTCGAAGGTGTTTCCCCCCTTGGAGTAAATTAATCAGTAAGGACTCTACTTCCCCGAAACTCCTCAGATGAGGCTGTAGACTGAGGTTCCATGTTCGAACGCACGCAGAACATCTTGCACACACATTAAAAACCCGTTCCGCCTTTCAAAAGAGTAAGCCACATTGTGCCGGTAGGAACGGATGACAACATTAAAAAAAGAGAAGACATTCACGCTGGTGTCATGTTAAACCATCATCCCCGAAGTCGGAGTACAGTACGTTAATGGTGAGCGAACTGTTCGTTACGCAAAATCCCATCATTGATGAATTTCAAACTTCTTGTCGAGAAGAAGAAAAAAGGATATGTTCATCCTCGCAAGAAAAATGCAGGTAACAGTGATAACTTTTGATCCCCAAACACACATATTATTATTCTTCCTCATCGAACACCCAAACAGCTATTCGCGGGGCATAATAAATGCCGTGGTACACCAAAGGCCCTCCAAGGGGTCAGAGGAGTTTGTCCCTCATCTGCAGGTCAGTAGGCCAGATATCGGCCCTCAGGTATTGGTGTGTTAGACAGGTCTGGAGGAAGTGTTCCACTGTCATGGGAGAAGTGCCGCAGGAGCACATATTTATTTATTTTAATTAATTAATTTATTCTTTTATATCGAGGATAACGGAGTAAGCACTCGCGTACTTTTTACATCCAGTCCCCGTGTGTATGCAGTTTTGTAATATTGTCATCTGTTCCCACCGGCACACAATGGCCTACTCTTACGAATCGCGGAACAGGATTTAACGTCTGCGCAAGATGTTTTTGTGTGCGTTCGCACACGGGGCCTCGGTTTATAGTCTCATCCAAAGGACATTTAGGGAGAGTGGAGTCAGCACTGGTGTTAGCCCAAGGGGAAAAAATACCCTCGAACAGGAATCGAACTCGAGTCGTCAAATTGCGAGCGCAATGTTCTGACCACAAAGCTATCCCGTCCCATCGCAGAATCACCAATGTGGAACTTTGATGAACATGGATGTCTGAGTCTGCAGTGTCCTGTCCTCAGTCTCACAATAAAAACTTGGTATTTTCTGGGTAGGGGGTCAAAAATAAAACATAAAAGTAGCTGGCGAGAAAACAAAATAAGCCAGAGTGGATCGGTGGTCTACAGGTAACGCACCTGTCTAGAATGCGAAAAGTCCGGGTTTCAAGAGAGTGGTGGTTCGATCCCCGTTTGTGCCCTAAACTTTTCCCCCATTCATTAGACCATGAGTGGTGGTATGGGTGCTAGTCTTTCAGATGAGACTGATAAACCAAGGTCCCGTGTGTAATACTCATTTGTGCACGTAAAAGAACCCACGGCAACAAGAGAGTTGTCCCTGGCAAAATTCTGTAAAAAAGCGACTCTGATAGGGAATTAGATACAGTTGCAGACAGGAAAATAAACAAAAGAATGGATGGCGCTGCTCTTGTGGGGACGCGATCTTTCCCCGGGAGTTCTAGCAGCCTGCGTTTCACGCAGAGAAATCTACCGTGAGTTAAAGTGGTATACACAATACAAAAAACAATACAATACAAGCAAGGCAAGGCAAGGCAAGGCAAGGACAAACCGGCAAGACAAATCAAAAACAATCAAGACAAGCAATGCCAAGCCAAGCAACCAATAAACAACAAACCCAAACCACAACCCAACCCAACCCAACCACCCAACCACCAACACCA
>CM060316.1:74603228-74623228 GCA_030674155.1 Stramonita haemastoma | reverse complement strand
TGATTCGTACCCCGTTTGGGCCCAACACTTTTCCCCCATCCATTAGACCCTAAGTGGTGGTCTGGGCGCTAGTCTTTCGGATGAGACGATAAACCGAGGTCCCGTGTGTTACACATAACTATTTGGCGCACGTGCAAGAACCCACGGCAACAAGGGGGTTGACCCTGACAAAATTCTGTAGAAAAAGCCACTCTGATAGGGAAACAAATACAGTTGCATACAGGAAAAAGAAGAAAAAGGGTAGGCGCTGCACTTGTGGCGCACCTCTCCCGGGAGCGCCGAACACGCAAGAATCTCCTGTGGACATAAAGTGGTACAATTTACAATGTAAAGAAACGCATGTAATTATATGAACATTCAATGAAACACACACACACACAACACACACACACACAACACTAATAAACATCAACAAACACACACACACACACACACACACACACACACACACACACACAACACACACACACACACACACACACACCACACACACACTCACTCACACACACACACACACACACACACAACACACACACCACACACACACACACACACACACACACTGTTGGTTGCATTCTTCAGGGTGGGGGGGGAGGGATGGGGGTGGCATGATATATTTCTTGCATATTGTGATGTGCTCTGTACTGCTCTGCACTGATCTGAACTGCTCTGTACTGCTTTGTACTGCTTTGTACTGCTTTGTACTGGCAGCTATTCTCTTCAGATCTCGTCTGCCGGGACCTGATGTGTTTTGTTTTGTTTTGTGTCAAGTGCTGTGCTTCATTTCGAGTATGTGTATACGTACGTGCGCGTGTGTTGGATGTGTGTGTGTGTGGTGTGTGTGTGTGTGGTGTGTGTGTGTGTGTGTGTGTGTGTGTGTGTGTGTGTGTGTGTGTGTGTGTGTGTGTGTGGTGTGTGTGTATGTGTATGTGTGTGTGTTTGTGTGTGTGTGTGTATGTTTGTGTGTGTGTGTGTGTGTGTGTGTGTGTGTGTGTGTGTGTGTGTGTGTGTGTGTGTGTGTGTGATCTGTCGTGTGTGTGTGATCGTGTCGTGGGGTGTGTGTGGTGTGTGTGTGTGTGTGTGTGCTGGCGCGCGCGGGTGTGTGTGTCTAGTGGTCATGTGATTTGTATATCTGTGGGTGTGTGGGTGTTCATTTTTTCAGGTTATTCTTTAATTTAGAAGATACGGAATAAGCACTCATGCACGTTTTTAACATCCAGTGCCAGTTTGCATGCAGTTTTATCAAATTTTGTCATCCTCTGTGTGTGTGTGTGTGCGTGCGCGCGTGCGTGTGTGGGTAAAGGGATGAGGTATAAATCATTTATCAGCAAAAATAGATGAGAACAGTCAGACACAGTGTAGCAAAGAATTCATGGGAGTGTTTTGGGGCGTCCCTTTGAAGTGGTGGCCGGCTGAACTATGGGCACTACAGCTAACACGGTTTTGTAGTCGACATAGACAAAGCCTCTGGAGAGCTTAGAGGGCTTTTAGGAGATGAAAGTCACATACAAAAGAAAATAAATGATAATGTACAGGTGCCTGTGTTGTATGTGTAGGTCAGTGCCCGCGCGCGCGCGCGCGCGCGCATCGTGTGTGATATAATTATATGTGGAGAGAGAGAGAGAGAGAGAGAGAGAGAGAGAGAGAGAGAGAGAGAGAGAGAGAGAGAGAGAGACAGACAGACAGACAGACAGACAGACAGACAGACAGACACACACACACACAGACACACAGACACACAGACAGATAGAGAATAGTGTTTTTGTTGCTTTTCCCCTTTGTTTATAGATATCATTTTGAGTGTATAGCCTTCAAACGTTTCTTCCTTTTCCAGTAACAAAAGATTTAGATGGCTGATTTCTTTAAGCATCCTGAAACATTTTATGCATTCAAAATTCAATAGCAACATTTTTTTTGACTTAACAGCCCATGACTTCTAACAGGATAGTTTATCATTTTAGTTTCCTTTCGTTGTTTTTGCCATCGGTTCAGCATTAACTTATATAGACACCTCTTTCAGAGATTTAACTAAACTTGAAATTTTCAATTCCCCCAAGACGGAATTTTTTTTTGTTTGCAGTATCCTTCATTACTTTTAAAAACTGACTTCGCTTTATTCATTCTGGATAACCCCCCTGGCTTTGATTAAGTGATGGCTGTTGTACCTTTCCAGACGCAGAATCGGGAGCTCTGGAGCTGGGTCCAGTGAAGGTGACGATCCAGGAGCTGTACGTCAGCTTCATCAGCAGCCTCATCATCCTCCCCCTCAACCTCCTCATCGACCAGATCTTCAGGCGAAGCCGGCCCAAGACCCACCGCACGGACCTGGCCTTTCTGGGCGCCCCCAGCAGGAAAAAGGACCGGCTGACGGCCAGCGAGCGGAAGCAGCAGGAGGAAGACATCCGGGCCATCCGGAACCGGATCTTCCAGGTGGTGGATGTGACCCAGAGTTCTGAGGACGATCTGAAAAAGACGGTCGCTGCTACTGGGGATGGTGCGGGGAGTGGGTCTGATGGTGCCGGTATGAACAGGATGGGGATTGGTGTGTGTGTGTGTGGTGGTGGTGGTGGTGGTTGGTGGTGGTGGTGGTGGTGGTGATGATGAGTGTGTGTGTGTGTGTGCGCGCGCGTGTGTGAATGAGTGAGTCAGAGAGAGAGAGAGAGAGAGAGAGAGAGAGAGAGAGAGAGAGAGAGAGAGGAGAGAGAGAGAGAGAGAGAGAGAGAGAGAGAGAGAGAGAGAATGTGTGTTGTGTTGTATAGTGTTGTGTGTTTGGGAGTGGTGTGGTGTGATATGATGTGGTGTGGTGTGGTGTATATACTATTCTACCCCCAATGAACAGTAAAGCTCGTTGAATTACTGTTAGAAGCAGTTAAGCCAAAAGCTAGATGCTAATTGTTGATGCTCATTTGTGCTGTTTATACATGTTGCATGATGCTGAGGCAAAATCAAATGTTGCGTTCGCAGATACACACATCCACAGCCGCATAAACACAGACAGTCATGCAGACAAACACATACACCATCCGTGCGCGAACCACGCTTTTGCACAAGCGCATGCTCACGACAATCTGGACTTGTCCAGTATACCCAATAACTGATGCTACAAATCTATCCTTCGAAGGAAAAAATAAATTAGGACAAATCTTCACCAAAGAGCATAACCTACATCACTCGTTAGCAAAAAAATATTATTATACAACATAGAACACCACATATTCATGAACATTAACCATGCAAATTCTCTCCTAGACTACAGACACCCCAGGGAGATGGTAATCAGTTGTTCAATAAAGAAGGTCGACAATATTCACCCTAAATAAGCATACATCACTTCAAGTCCGTTGTACTTGAAGTGTGTTTTTCGGATGAGACTATAAACCGAGACCCCGTGTGCGAACGCACGCAGAACATCTTGCGCACACGTTAAATCCTGTTCCGCTTTTCGTAAGAGTAGGCCATCGTGTGCCGGTGGGAACAGATGACATTTACAAAACTGCATACACACGGGGACTGGATGTAAAAAAGGCATATGATTGCTTATTCCATTATCCTCGATATAAAAGAATGAATAAATGAATAGTAATTTGTACTTCCAAATCCCTAGTCATCTAGTACACGGGCAATGGAAGCATAGAGGGAACAGGGAGACGATTTGCAAGATGCAAGTTTTTAGTACACAGCTCACAAGAATGGAAGACATCCAACATATATTTTTTTAAGGCGGTGCACGAACGACTCTCTACTCTATACAGTTAAGAGAGAGGGTAGAAAAGAAGATGGATGAGAAAAAAAGGAGGAGGAAGGAGAAGGAGGAGAAGGAGAAGGAGGAGGAGGAGGAGGAGGAGGAGGAGGAGGAGGAGGAGGAGGAGAAGAAGAAGAAGAAGAAGAAGAAGAAGAAGAAGAAGAAAAAAAAAGAAAGAAATAAGAAAGAAATAAAAGGAAACAAAGAGAAAAAGACTAAAGGTAAAATAAAAAAGAGAGAACAGAAGAAGAAAATTCATACAAAGAAAGAAAACACACATACGAATAGATAAGTAAAAAACCTGTATATTTTTTCCCCCACAGGCAAACAACCACCACCAACCACCAACCAAACAAAACAGCCACAGAAACAAACCTGACCAAGACGAAGACAACACAACAGAAGCAACAGAAGCAGAAGAGAAAGCGAGTGCTGCTGCCTCACTGGTGTGTGTACGTGGGGTGGGTGCTGGTGGCGGGGGTGTGCGGGGTGTCTGCATTCATCACCTTCAGCTACAGCATGGAGGTGGGGCAGGGAGAAGTCGCTGGCCTGGCTGGCCGCCATGTTCCTCTCCGTCTCCCAGTCCATCATCCTCGTCCAGCCTATCAAGGTACAGACACAGTGGGGTAGGGTAGGGTGTGGTGGGATGGGTGGAGTGGTGGGTGTGGGGTTGTGTGTGTGGTGGGGTTGTGGGATGGTGTGGTTAGGGTGTGGTTGGTTGGTGGGGTGTGGCTGTTGGGGTGGGGTTGGATTGTGGGTGGGGTGGAGTGGGTGTGGGTGATTGTGGTGTGATTTGGTGGGTGGGTGTGGTTGTGATGTGGTTGTGGTGGGTTGGGGTTGTGGTGGGATGGGGTTGTGTGTGGTGGTGGTGTGGTGTGGTGTGTATGTGTGCGTGTAGTTGCGCGCCGCGCGCGGGCGGTGTGTGTGTGTGTGTGTGTGTGTTGTGTGTGTGTGTGTACGTGTGTGTATGTGTGTTAGCGTGTGAGCGTGTGTGTGTGTGTTGTATGCATGTGGGTATGTGTGTGTACGTATGTATAGATATATATATACATATATATAATATATATATATATTATATATATATATATATATATATATATATATATATATATATATATATATGTTGATGTGTTGTGTGTGGTGTGTGTGTGCGCGCGCGCGTGCGCGCGTGCACGTAGTAGCAGAAAGGCTGAAGGGTTCAGACAGAGATTTCAGCCGTAAGTCGTCATCTTAATGAAAAGGGCGCGTGGCTCTGAATGAACGTGACTTGTTTTCTGATCTCTGATACTGCACACACACACACACACACACACACACACACACACACACACACACACACACACACACACACACACACACACACACACCACACACGTGTCCGTACACACACGTACACACACACACACACACACACACACACACACACACAACACATACACGTACATCGGCCACTCACAATCACTCTCCCTCATGCGTTCATGTGCACCCCCCACCCCCCCCCCCTCATCACAATGTCTACACTTTCTCTCTGCATTTCCATATATCAGCCTTCTCTGTCCTGACACAGATCATCGTCATAGCCATGCTGATGGCACTGGCCTGCAAAAAGCCCAAAGAGGAGGAAGAGGAGGAGGAGGAGGATGAGGATGCAGCTGATGCCGTGGATTCCTCACAGGTCAGCTGAAGCCTGACGAAGAACCCATCACCTTCAAGCCCCAGATGGGTAAGGGCTGGATAAACAGGCTACTACTAGCTCCATGAAAGAGAAATCACCAGCCACAGGTAAGGGCTGGATAAACACGTTACTACAAGTCCATTATGGTAAGGGTTGGATAAACACGTTACTACAAGCTCCATAATGGGTAAGGGTTGGATAAACACGTTACTACAAGCTTCCATAACGGTCAAGAGATGGATAAACACATTACTGCTACTACGCAAATCAATTCTTATTCAAAGTACCATCTGGAAATACAAATTTGACTTGACTTGACTTGACATGACTTGACTACAAGCTCCATAATGGGTAAGAGTTGGATAAATACATTACTACAAGCCCTTAATGGGCTACAGTTAGATAAACAGGCTACTAAAAGCCCCATAATGGGTAAGAGTTGGATAAGCAGGTTACTACAAGCTCCTTAATGGGTAAGAGTTGGATAAGCAGGTTACTACAAGCTTGGGTAAGAGTTGGATAAAAAAGGCAACTACATGCTCGAGTTTGATAAGCAGGTGACTACATTCCCCAAAAGGTCAACGTTTTGGACTGTATATAGTGAAATGCTGTTATCGTAGAAACAGCAGCTAGCAATAGAGAAGATGCAGCACAGTAGTAGTAGGAACAATGTTTGTAACAGTACAAGCACCATCACTGCCATCACCACCACCACCACCCGTAGTAGTAGTAGTAGTAGTAGTAGTAGTAGTAGCAGTAGCAGTAGTAGTAGTAGTAGTATAGTAGTAGTAGTAGTAGTAGTAGTAGTAGTACACACACACACACACAACACACACACACACACACTCTCTCTCACTCACTCACTCACTTCACTCACTCACTCACTCACTCACTCACTCACTCACTCACATCACTCACTCAAGAGTGCATCTGTATATAGAGAATGCTGTTATCGTAGAAACAGCAGCAGCAATAGAAGAAGATGCAGCACAGTAGTAGTAGGAACAATGTTTGTAACAGTACAAGCACCATCACTGCCATCACCACCACCACCACCCGTAGTAGTAGTAGTAGTAGTAGTAGTAGTAGCAGTAGCAGTAGTAGTAGTAGTAGTAGTAGTAGTAGTAGTAGTAGTAGTACACAAACACAAACACCACCACACATCTCACTCACTCACTCAGTCACTCATCACTCACTCAGTCATCATCACGTATCATCACTACACACGTAAGAGTGCTTTATTACCTATCATATATAGTGTCTTATTCTGTAGTGTTGTTGGTACTACGCTAAAGCTTATTGTTCTAAAATTTTTAACTTGATTATCCCTGAAAAGGCGGGACTGATGTAAACAAGCACATGAGTGCTACTATTACCTACGAATAAAGACTTTTGCCTCTCCTACTCACTTGCCTTGACTCACTCACTCACTCACTCACAAACTGCAAAACTGCAAACTGCATACACACAGGGACTGGATGTAAAAAGGCATATGATTGCTTATTCCATTATCCTCGATATAAAAGAATAAAATTAAAAAAAATAAATAAAGAAAAACAGACACAGACACAGACAGACAGACAGACAGACAGAGACAGACAGACAGACACACACACACACACACACACACACACACACACACACACACACCTCTCTCTCTCTCTATCTCTCTCTTACACACACACACACACACACACACACACACACACACACACACACACCACACACACACACACCCCACCACCACCACACACACACACACACCCCACCCACACCCACCCCCCACACCACAACCCCCCACCCACAACCCCCCCCCACAACCCCCCCCACCCCACACACACCCCCACAACCCCCCCCAACCCACCCCCACACACCCCCACCACCCTCACCCACCCCCCCCCCCCCACCTCCCCCTCACCTCTCCCTCTCTCTCACCTCCCCTCCCCCCTCCCTCTCTCATCCTCTCACCCTTCTCCTCTTTCTCATCTCTCTCTCTCTCTCTCTCTCTCTCTCTCTCTCTCCTCTCTCTCTCTCTCTCTCTCTCTCCTCTCTCTCTCTCTCTCTCTCTCTCTCTCTCTCTCTCTCTCTCTCTCTTCGCAGAGTTCCGACCCCACCTGGCTGCCCCAGCCCCCAACTCCGCCTCGTTGGAGGAGAGCCGCGAGCGGCGCCAGAAGGAGATCGCCACCTCCAGGGTTACCCGGAGATCGCTGCCTACCTCCTCTACCTCCTCCTCCTCATCCTCATCGCCGCCCACAACCGGGACTCTCGCAGTTTCCTGTGGACCAACAGCATCCGGACCATCCTCAATTCTGGTCCTACTGTGGCGCAGGTAGAGGCTGGTTTAGAGGACACAGCTGTCAGTTTCCCCCACTTTCAGCTCCTATCAGTTGCTACTTAATCCATAGCCCCGTGTGCGTACGCACGCAGAACATCTTGCGCACACGTTAAATCCTGTTCCGCTTTTCGTAAGAGTAGGCCATCGTGTGCCGGTGGGAACAGATGACAATATTTACAAAACTGCATACACACGGGGACCGGATGAAAAAAAGCACATGATTTGTTATTCTGTTATCCTCGATATAAAAGAATAAATAAATAAATAAAATAAAATAGCATCCCAGTCCAGCCAGGGTCAGCTGGTGCTATTCTTAGCTGGACTGACCACACTTGGACTAGGTAAAGTAAAAGGAAAGGGCGCGCTAAAAATTGAGGACACTTGACTGAGCGATGTTGGATTTGTGCACTGTGAGGATTCTGCTTTGTTTTGTTTTTTAATGTTTATTTTGGGTTTTAGAGTTTTGGTATTGATTTTTTGTTAGGAAAGAGATAGAAGAGAGAGAGAGAGGGGGGGATGTTTTGATTCATTCATCTATTTTTTTTAATAAAAATTTTATTTCGAGGGTAATGAACTAAGCACCCATGTGGTTTTTGTTTTACATCCAGTTCTCGAGTGCATGCAGTTTTGTAAATTTTGTCGCCCCTTCCCATGGGCACACAAAGGCCTTCTCTTAAGAAAAGCGCTAGATGTTCTGCGTGCGTTCGTGTGTGGGACCTCGGTTTATAGTCGGTCTCGTACGAAGGACAGGTTTTTGGAGGGGAGGGGGGTGGGTGGGTTGGAGTAGGCACCAATGTTAACTCCAGAGGAAAATATCCCCTTGAACGGGATTCAAACTCAGGTCAGCAGATCACGAGCGCAATGCAAAACTCTCTAACCAACCAGGCTATCTGAGAGAGAGAGAGAGAGAGAGAGAGAGAGAGGGGGAGAGAGAGAGAGAGAGAGAGAGAGAGAGAGAGAGGGCAGACAGACAGACAGACAGACAGACAGACAGACAGACAGACAGACAGACAGACAGACAGACAGAAGACAGACACAGACAGACAGACAGACGCAGAGACAGAGATCTCCCCATACAGTAAATCTCTAAACATCATCACGATAACATGACAAGTGAAACTGCCGATATTGTGCCACACATTCATCTGTCGTGCTGAGCAAACAAACAAAGCGAACAAAACAAAAAAAAACCCAAACAAAAACAAACACAGAAGCATCCCATTTTGGGCTTTTGCATCTGTAGTGCTAGGCAAACTGAAGACCACGGAAACAGATCCCCATCGGAGGCATTCTTATGTGGTGTTAAACAAACAAAGAGCAACAGAAGTAGCCTTCCATTATGGAACTTCCGTCTGTAGAGCTAAGCTGTCCCAGGACAACAGAATGATATGACATCCCATGCACAATGTAGTCAACCAAAGTCACTCTCCCATGCACAATGTAGTCAACCAAAGTCACTCTCCCATGCACAATGTAGTCAACCAAAGTCACTCTCCCATGCACAATGTAGTCAACCAAAGTCACTCTCCCATGCACAATGTAGTCAACCAAAGTCACTCTCCCATGCACAATGTAGTCAACCAAAGTCACTCTCCCATGCACAATGTAGTCAACAAAGTCACTCTCCCATGCACAATGTAGTCAACCAAAGTCACTCTCCCATGCACAATGTAGTCAACCAAAGTCACTCTCCCATGCACAATGTAGTCAACCAAAGTCACTCTCCCATGCACAATGTAGTCAACCAAAGTCACTCTCCCATGCACAATGTAGTCAACCAAAGTCACTCTCCCATGCACAATGTAGTCAACCAAAGTCACTCTCCCATGCACAACGTAGTCAATAAAAGTCACTCTCCCATGCACAATGTAGTCAACCAAAGTCACTCTCCCATGCACAATGTAGTCAACCAAAGTCACTCTCCCATGCACAATGTAGTCAACCAAAGTCACTCTCCCATGCACAATGTAGTCAACCAAAGTCACTCTCCCATGCACAATGTAGTCAATAAAAGTCACTCTACCATGCACAATGTAGTCAGCCAAAGTCACTCTCCCATGCACAATGTAGTCAACCAAAGTCACTCTCCCATGCACAACGTAGTCAATAAAAGTCACTCTCCCATGCACAATGTAGTCAACCAAAGTCACTCTCCCATGCACAATGTAGTCAACCAAAGTCACTCTCCCATGCACCAATGTAGTCATAAAAGTCACTCTCCCATGCACAATGTAGTCAGCCAAAGTCACTCTCCCATGCACAATGTAGTCAACCAAAGTCACTCTCCCATGCACAACGTAGTCAATAAAAGTCACTCTCCCATGCACAATGTAGTCAACCAAAGTCACTCTCCCATGCACAATGTAGTCAGCCAAAGTCACTCTCCCATGCACAATGTAGTCAACCAAAGTCACTCTCCCATGCACAATGTAGTCAACCAAAGTCACTCTCCCATGCACAACGTAGTCAATAAAAGTCACTCTCCCATGCACAATGTAGTCAACCAAAGTCACTCTCGGACGCAGGATTTAGTCTCCATACTTTTAAAGCTTGTGAACAGTGAAAATTTGTAATGAAAATATAAGAGAAAACAATATTGAAATATGTAAAATTATGTTAAAATTGTTTGTTTTTTAATTCAAAAACAAAATTGGGAGAACAATGCAATATTACATCAGAATAGATAGGATTGCGACACACGGGTGAGCATTGACAAGAAACACTCTCTACGTGACACACAGGTGAGCACTGACAAGAAACACTATCTATGTGACACACAGGTGAGCACTGACAAGAAACACTATCTATCTACGTGACACACAGATGAGCACTGACAAGAAACACTGTCTATGTGACACACAGGTGAGCACTGACAAGAAACACTATCTATCTATGTGACACACAGGTGAGCACTGACAAGAAACACTATCTATCTATGTGACACACAGGTGAGCACTGACAAGAAACACAGTCTATCTATGTGACACACAGGTGAGCACTGACAAGAAACACTATCTATGTGACACACAGGTGAGCACTGACAAGAAACACTGTTTATATATGTGACACACAGGTGAGCACTGACAAGAAACACTCTCTATGTGACACACAAGTGAGCACTGACAATAAACACTGTCTATGTGACACACAGGTGAGCACTGACAAGAAACACTGTCTATGTGACACACAGGTGAGCACTGACAAGAAACACTCTCTATGTGACACACAGGTGAGCACTGACAAGAAACACTGTCTATGTGACACACAGGTGAGCACTGACAAGAAACACTGTCTATGTGACACACAGGTGAGCACTGACAAGAAACACTATCTATGTGACACACAGGTGAGCACTGACAAGAAACACTATCTATGTGACACACAGGTGAGCATTGACAAGAAACACTGTCTATGTGACACACAGGTGAGCACTGACAAGAAACACTATCTATCTATGTGACACACAGGTGAGCACTGATAAGAAACACTATCTATGTGACACACAGGTGAGCACTGACAAGAAACACTATGCACTGACAAACACTCTGTATGTGACACACAGGTGAGCACTGACAAGAAACACTCTCTATGTGACACACAGGTGAGCACTGACAAGAAACACTCTCTATGTGACACACAGGTGAGCACTGACAAGAAACACTCTCTATGTGACACACAGGTGAGCACTGACAAGAAACACTATCTATCTATGTGACACACAGGTGAGCACTGACAAGAAACACTCCCTATGTGACACACACAGGTGAGCACTGACAATAAACACTATCTATGTAACACACAGAGGTCAGCACTGACAAGAAACACTATCTATGTGACACACAGGTGAGCACTGACAAGAAACACTATCTATGTGACACACAGGTGAGCACTGACAAGAAACACTATGTGACACACAGGTGAGCACTGACAAGAAACACTCTCTATGTGACACACTGGTGAGCACTGACAAGAAACACTATCTATCTATGTGACACACAGGTGAAGGACTCCAAGCAGTGGTGGAACTGGACTCGCCAGGTGATGATCCCCAACCTGTACACGGAGACAGACTACAGGGGACAGCGTCTGCCGGATGGGGGCGCTCGTGTCATTTCCACAATGGCCGCTTACAGACTGGGGCCTGTGCGCCTGAGGCAGCATCGAGTGATCACCAGTAAGTAAGCTTCGGAAGGAAGGGGTTAATTAATTAGGATTTTTTTTTTTTTTTTTTTTTTTTTTTTTTTTTTTTTTTTAAACTGTTTTTTAATTCATTTTGTTGTTACAAAAACATATATGCATGACAGGCATTAGCATTGAGAATAAATCGTATGTTCATGACTGCATACTAATATTGTAAGTAATTATACAACGTTCAAATACCCTCATTCATATAATATGCATATAATGCCTACAACATACATACACACAGCACACATACTCACACTCACACACACACACACACACACACACACACACACACACACACACACACACACACACACACACACACACACACACACACACACACACACACACACACACGCATACACACACATACACCTACATACGTACATACAATTACATGAATACATACATGCATAAATACATACAATGCACCACCTACATACCATGCCCTATGAACCATACAACAGGAAAATGTTACAGTTGCTTTTTTCCCTTTTCCACTAACAGTAAGACTTGTTTATGAGATCTCCTCAAGATTTGGGCATCTTTTTTCATTCATTTTTCCCTTTTTTTGTTATTATTTTATTATTATTATTATTTTTTTTATAAAGTTATGTGCTATTGGATTATCTATGTTTTATGTGACTAGAAATAATGCTTTATAATGACTCCATTCCATTTCAAAATTCATAAGGTTGTTTGCAATTCGTGCATTATACTGCTCGGTTTTAAACCTATTATGTAGCATTGTTCGAAAACTAGAAAGTTTTGGTTTATGACCATCAAGTTTGCTTCTGTAGATGTGTAACTTAGCAAGCAGCAGTATCAAATCGAATGTCTTATCTGTTTTTCTGCGTTGATCTATCCCAAAAATGACTAAGTTACGGGAAAAAGTTATGTTACAAGCATTTGTGCATCGTTCTTTACATACATTTTCTAAGCTTGTCCAAAAGGCTCTAATATGTTTACAATCCCATAAAAAGTGTTCTATTGAGTCTCTGGCCTCATTACACAAAGTACAAAATGTTGTATTCACTAAACCCATAGCGTTCAACACCACATTTGTAGCAATGATGCGATGAATTATTCTCATCTGCAGCCATTTTAGTTTTACATCATTGATTTTATGTATTTTAACAAAAATTGCATTCCAATTAAAGTTTTCATGCAGTTTTCCTGTCCACTTTGCGCAACAGTTTGGAAGTTGTTTGTTTGATACTAAATATTCATAATACTTTTTTGTCCCCTTATTGACACTATCAATGATCCGCAGTACCGTGGGGGTCTCTTGATTATAGCTTAGGTTGTCACTAATTGGAATGCCAGTTTTTCTTATGTACTGTTTAATCGAAGAAATCCACCCCTGGAAAGTAAGAAAGTCTATAGATCTGCCACAAATGGCCCTGAAATCTTCATATTTAATAAATTCACCACTTTCATTGATAAAGTGCTTAATGGAGTATATACCTTTCTGTATTAAATTAGTGTGTTTGATTACTGCGTTACCTACTGTTATATTTTCATTGTAAAAGATTGGTTCAGCAAGCATTTCTTGTGCATTTGAAGGATTAATGCAACCGGAGAAAATTCTATAAGCTTTAAACGTATGTGTCCAGAATGGGTTGATATTGGAGAATCTGGCTGTAATGGCTGATCCATAGCTTTCCAAATTGGTGAGAATTGGATACATTGTTTCTGCAATACTTATCCATTTATGATTTATGCTTCTGATCTTTTTTATCCATGTAAGTTTCAGAGCACAAATAAATTTTCTTATATCAGGTATGTTTATCCCTCCTTGGGTAACAGGTTTAATAGCTGTCTTTCTACCTATTCTATCCTGCTTATTGCTCCATACAAACTGGAAACATAGTTTTTGTAGACTTTTTATGAAATTGTCAGGTGGATCTGGTAATAATATCCACAGGTGAATTAGTTTTGATAAGATAAGGGATTTTAAAATGGCAATTCTTCCAAGTGGAGTAATAACTCTTTGTAACCAAACCTTAAATAGCCTTTTGATTTCAGAAAATTTATCATTATAGTTCATAGTTTCACATCCTTCTAGATTTGAAGTGAACCAGATACCCAGAATCTTGAATTTTGGAGGATTCCATGTCATTTTTAGATGGGGACAAAACACCTTACTTGATTCTTTTTTATTACCGAGCCATATTACTTGACTTTTGTCACTATTCATTCTAAGACCTGAAATTTGGCCAAATTTCTCTAGAATATGTATAGAGTGTTCGAATGATATCTTATCTCCTGTGTTTAACAATTGAGTATCATCTGCATATTGGGAAATTTTATGCTCTGTCTCTCCAATGCATATACCTTTAATTGATGTATCTTCCTTTATCATTATAGCTAAGATCTCAGCACAAAGAATAAATAAGTAGGGTGATATTGGGTCACCCTGCCTGCATCCTCTTTCAATTCTAAACCATTGTGTGCTGTTACCATTTACAAGGACTGTTGATTTTATATCTGTGTAAAATGTCTTGATCCATTGATGGATATTGTTTCCAAAATCATACGCCTTCATGACTTTGAACATAAAGTCCCAGCTTAAGGAGTCAAATGCTTTTTCAAAGTCAACACTAAGCAATAATCCAGGCTGATTTTTTTTATCCAGGTAGTTAATCATATCATAAATTAGCCTAACATTATTTCCAATGTATCTATTTGCCATGAAACCTGATTGGTCTTCACTGATTAGTTTGGGCAAAATTCTTTTGATCCGGTTTGCAATACATGCAGAACCTATTTTATAAACTACATTGAGAAGGGTTATTGGACGCCAGTTTTTAATATATTCTTTAGATTTGTCCCCTTTTGGAAGACAAATGACTAGTCCTTCCTTCTGTGTCGCTGATAGTTCACCATCTTGGTAACTTTCATTAAGAGCTCTTACTATAAACTGACCTATTTCTTTCCAAAAAAACTTGAAAAATTCCACTGTGAAGCCGTCTGTTCCCGGACTTTTTCCATTTTTCATATTTTTTAGTGCACATCCTGCTTCTTCAATAGTAATTTTACCACCTAATTGCTGTTGTTCTTCTTTATTTATTTGGGGTAGGTTTTTAACCACCTGTTTAATATCACATTGTTCAATGTTTCTCCTTTTGTATAGATTCTCGTAAAAAGCTGTAACTTCTTTTTCAATATCTTTCTCGCTTTCAATAATTGTACCATCTTCCGTTAATAATTTTGACATACGTTTACTGATATAATTTCTTTTTTCTAGGTTACAAAAATATTTGGATATCTTTTCACCATCAGCAA
The DNA here is from genome assembly GCA_030674155.1 of Stramonita haemastoma. Taxonomy (NCBI): domain Eukaryota; kingdom Metazoa; phylum Mollusca; class Gastropoda; order Neogastropoda; family Muricidae; genus Stramonita; species Stramonita haemastoma. Next base: position 74,608,003 of record CM060316.1, on the reverse strand, counting down.
TCCATCGTGCTTTGGATCTCAGCAACACCCCCTCCATTGTTTTATTACGTATTTCTTCCAATTCTTTATTTTTTTCTCTAATTTGTAGTATTTCATTTTCTCTTTTATGCTCTAGCTTTTCTAATTGTTCGATGTCGTTTATCAATTTAATTTCATTTTCTCTTGTTTTTTTCTTCTTCATTACAGCATATCCTATTGTTTTAGCTCTAATTTTCATCAACAAAAAGTCTAAAAAGATTTTATCTGAGACGGATAGCTGAACTTCAGCTTTGGGAATCTTCTCTATTACTGATTTGTCATATTTTTTGTCTGCGTACTCTTTTATCACATTTGAAATTTCTCTACTTATTTCTTCCACATACTGTCTATCTCTAAGAAGGGAAGAGTTAAACTTCCAAAAATTTTTCCGATTTTTTCTTTTCCCAAATTTTAAAGTAAGCTTTATCATTGAGTGGTCAGAACGGTATCCAGAAAGTATATCTGTGTTTTCAAAATACCAGATAAGGTATTCAGACAAAAGAAAGAAGTCAAGGCGACCTTGCTTCAGTGGAGTTGTTTTTCGCCATGTATATCTCCTATACTCTGGGTTACATTCTCTCCATATGTCAGCCAGAGCAAGTTCCTCTGTAAAATTTTCAAGTGCTTTTCTAGCTCTGGGATTATTTACTTGTTTATAATTGTCACAGTCTAGATTAGGATCAGGTGCAATGTTCCAATCACCAACAGCAATAATATTATTTATCTTGTAAGACTTAATTGTCTCTTTAAGGTTGACATAAAACTGTGGGTTGTCTCTATTTGGACCATAGACATTAACTAGAAGGAAATCTTTATCCATTGTTGAAAACTGCAATATTATGAAATTTCCGTTTGGATCCCTACTTATATCTTGTATTTTAAATTCAAAATTGTTTGAGAAAAAAATAGCAACCCCTCTACAATTTGATTTATAAGACGCAAAAAAACATTTATATCCCCATTCCGACCTTACATATTTTTCTAACTTTTTATCAAAATGTGTGTCTTGAAGACAGTATATGGAATAATTTTTCTGCTTCAAGTAATGGAACAGGTCTCTTCGTTTGTACAGATTTCCCAACCCCTGACAATTCATTGAAGCAATAGTAATACTATCCATATGATGTTATAACTTTTGAATAAATATTGATGATGCAGAAAGAAAGAGTCCATTTCTGTTCATAATGTGTGTACTCTTTTAAATTGGCAAAGCAGCTGATATTATCAAGAACCCTATTTTCAAATCTTGAGTCATGGTGTACACATGTTTTTTCAAACCAGTTAAAGTAAGACATAAGCATGGTATGTAAAGTTGAGCGTATAAACAAAATTATACCAAAGTTCATTTTGCAAATATGTAAAAAAGAAAAACAAACATTTAAAGTAAAGCGTTTTGACATCAAAACAGCAAGAAAAAAAGCAATGACAAGAAAAAAGAAAGAAAGAAGCAAAAGTATCAAATATTCTGACAATCGCTGACAAAACGTAAGTGCAGGCTTCCTGCACATTGTGCGTGTTGCAACATAATCATCTATGAGAATGTTGACCATAAACAATTCAAAGAAATGAAGCTGACATCAGCGCTATATACACAGTTTTCAAATTGAAATGTATCCATCCCATGAGCCTATGAGTGAATAGAGCGCACACACGCAATGTGTGTGTGTGTGTGTGTGTGTGTGTGTGTGTGTGTGTGTGTGTGTGTGTGTGTGTGTGTGTGTGCATGTGTGTGTGTGTGTGTGTGTATTTGTGTGTGTGTATGTGTGTGTGTGCGTGCGTGCATGCGCGTGTGTGCATGCATGCATGCATGTATTTGTGTGCCTGCGCGCGCGCGCCCGTGTGTATGCCCCTACGCGTGCGCCTGCACGTGTGTACGGAAAAAAAAAAAAAAAAAAAAAAAAAAAAAAAAAAGACCCACCACAAAAACCTCAAACAAACTAGCAAACAAAAAAAACTTATTTTCATGTCAACATTAAGCTATCCCAACAGATGACCAACGTTCATTTGAAAAGCCTGTGAAAAAAGGCATGAGTAAAAAACATGCAGAACATGTTCCTCTTCCGAGCCCTTTGCTCTTTGGTCAGCTTGGTCATCTACCACCCCAAGAGAGAGAGAGAGAGAGAGAGAGAGAGAGAGAGAGAGAGAGAGAGAGAGAGAGAGAGAGAGAGAGAGAGAGAGAGAGAGAGAGAGAGAGAGAGAGAGTGTGTGTGTGTGTGTGTGTGTGTGATTTTGTGTGTGTGTATGTATCTGTGTGTCATTTTGTGTGTGTGTGTGTGTGTGGTGTGTGTGTGTGTGGTGTGTGTGTGTGTGTGTGTGTGTGTGTTGTGTGTGTGTGTGTGTGTGTGTGTGTGTAGGTATGTGTGTCTGCATGGGGGTGTGTGAGTGTGATTACGCACTCATCTGCACGTATGTGTGTACTCTCTCTCTCCTAGGATATGTGTGCCTATGTGTGTGCCTGTTGCACGAGGATGTGCGGACATTCTCATCATCCATATTGTAAGTGCCTCTTTACCCTCCGAGTGGAGCCGCATCAGCGCAGACTCCACTCTCCCCCAAAAAATCCACCGACGAGACCACAAACCCAGGTCCCGCATGCGAACGCGCGCAGAAACACCCCACGCACACGCCAATCTCGCTTCGTCCCCTGCAAGAGCAAGCCACCATATGCCGATGGAAACATGACAAGACCCACAAAACCATAAGTGCACGCATAGGACTGCTTCCACCATCCTTAAAACAAAAACAAAAACAAAAAACCCAACAAAGAAATATGTCATCAATGATTTGGTCATCAAATTGCCATTTAACTGACACCTTCACAAGCTACATTGAGGTTGTTTTGGGCCCGTCTGTCCCCTTTTTTCCCATTATACCATTACCTGTCATAATATCTCACACTGTTTTTCCATCATATGGCATACACTTCACGTTTTTTCCATCATATCACAAACCCATCACGTTTTTTCATCATATCACAAACCCATCACGCTTTTCCATCACATCGCAAACCCATTACCCTGCTTGTTTTTCCATTACATCACAAACCCATCACCCTGCTTGTTTTTCCATCACACCACAAACCCATCACCCTGCTTGTTTTTCCATCAATATCACAAACCCATCACGTTTTTCCAGCACATCACAAACCCATCACCCTGCTTGTTTTTCCATCACCTCACAAACCCATCACCCTGCTTGTTTTTCCATCACACCACAAACCCATCACCCTGCTTGTTTTTCCATCATATCACAAACCCATCACGTTTTTCCAGCACATCACAAACCCATCACCCTGCTTGTTTTTCCATCACCTCACAAACCCACCTCACAAACCCATCACCCTGCTTGTTTTTCCATCACATCACAAACCCATCACATTTTTCCATCATATCACAAACCCATCACGTTGTTCCATCACATCAAACCCATCACGTTGTTCCATCACATCACAAACCCATCACCCTGCTTGTTTTTCCATCACCTCACAAACCCATCACCCTGCTTGTTTTTCCATCACATCACAAACCCATCACGTATTTCCATCATATCACAAACCCATCCCGTTGTTCCATCACATCACGAACCCATCACACTGTTTGTTTTTCATCATATCACAAACCCATCACACTGTTTTTCCATCACATCACAAACCCATCACCCTTTTTGTTTTTCATCATATCACAAACCCATCACACTGTTTTTCCATCACATCACAAACCCATCACCCTTTTTGTTTACATCACATCACAAACCCATCACACTGTTTGTTTTTTTCATCACATCACAAACCCATCACTCTGTTTTTTCCATCACATCACAAACCCATAACACTGTTTTTCTATCACATATCACAGACCCATCACACGCATCATTTATAAACAATCACATCTTTAACTCATCTTTTAATCTATAGGTCATTACGTATTTAAACTGTCAGGTCATTTTTTGATTATCATAGCATCTTTCTACCACAACAGCTTTTAAAATATCCTGACAACATTCATCCTTCGCGTTATCAGTTTTCAGACTATAACATCGCGCGCGCGCGTGCGTGCGTGCGCGCGCGCGCGTGCGTGTGTGTGTGTGTGTGTGTGTGTGTGTGTGTGTGTGTGTGTGTGTGTGTGTGTGTGTGTGTGTGTGTGTGTTTGTGTGTTTGTGGGTGTGGGTGTGTGTTTGTATGTCTGTGTGTTTATAACAGTCTGTATCAGTGTTTGTTTCTTCTTGCGTGTGCATGCCCGTTTGTGCACGCGTGTATGTACGTGTGAGTGTGTATGCATGTGCCCATGTGCACAGTCCTTATTCTGCTCTCATCAAAAAGGAAGAGAGAGAGAGAGAGAGAGAGAGAGAGAGAGAGAGAGAGAGAGAAGAGAGAGAGAGAGAGAGAGAGAGAGAGAGAGAGAGACAGACAGACAGACAGACAGACAGACAGACAGACAGACAGACAGACAGACAGACAGACAGACAGACAGACAGACAGACAGACAGACAGAGAGAGAATCAAAATGGGTCTATGAACCAAAGCGAAGCAGCTCAGCGAATAAGTTCTTGAACACAGCTTTCATCATTGCCGCTCTGTAGCTCTACTATTCATCTCTTTCAGCACTGACAGAAGCCCATGGTTTCTCTCCCCTTAAAGTTTGGCAGCTTCAGAAAAGTAGTGTATTATATTTACGGAAAATATTCTTTTCTCCTCACCACCATTTCTCCCAGGTAGATGCATGCTTGCTGCTCCCCCCCCCCCCCCCCCCCAAATATCT
>CM060316.1:74593228-74595728 GCA_030674155.1 Stramonita haemastoma | reverse complement strand
AAAGAACAGTTCAGAATGGTTTCCACTGTCACGCAGGCTGTTCTCCTATCTGGGCGGGTACGGTGTGTTCATGGCGTTCTGTGAGGCCCTGATCATCATCTGCACCATCTACTTCCTCTGCCGGGAAGCCAAGAAACTGTGGAGCCAGAAGCTGCAGTATTTCAAACAGGTGAGATCAAACTACAGATCAAACTAAGGTTGTGTTGTCACTAGAGGTAGGGTTATTTTGAAATTTGTTGCACATTGGTAAAGCTGTGTTGTCACTAAAGATATGGTTATTTTGAAATTTGTTGCGTATTGGTATAGCTGTGTTGTCACTAAAGATAAGGTTATTTTGAAAATTGTTGCGTATTGGTAAAACTGTGTTGTAACTTACGATGTGGTTATTGTGAAATTTGTTGTGCATTGGTAAAGCTATGTTGTCACTAGAGATTAGGTTATTTTGAAATCTGTTACACACTGTAAATCTATGTTGTAGCGAATTAAATATGTGGTTATGTTGAAACTTGTTGCACATGCTGTATAAAGAGTAGCATGGTAAATGTTAGCTTTAAAAAATCAACTACTGATAACCTTGCAGCCTGGTTTATTTATTAGAGTGTGTTTCTCTTGTGTGAGATGAGTCTGTACAATGCGATGTCAATTTATCAGGCTGAATTCATTACTCTGTGCAAGATAATATGGCTTATAGCAGGTCGACATGGTGCTCTGCTGAACCATTATTATCACTGCTGCTACAACTATTGCTATTGCTACTACTGCTACTATTCCTGCTACTATAACTCCTGCTACCGCCGCCACTGCTCATTCTGGTTCTGTTCCTGTAGCTACTACTACTGTTGTTGCTATTGTGACCACTGCTGCTGCTGCTGCTGCTACTACTACTACTACTACTTCTAGTATAACAACAACAATAACAACAACAGCAACATCCACCACTATTACTATTACTACTACAACTGCTACTGCTACTGCTACTGCTACTGCTACTACTACTACTACTACTACTACTACTACTACAGTGACTAGTGGGATGATAACGGTGACAACGATGATAACGAACTTATATCTGAGATGATGACAAAAGTAGCTGTTCTTTCTGATAGTTAACAGGTTTTGTATGTACATAGTTATTGTCCACTTGTGAGCTTCCTTAGTTCGTTGCCTCTCTTCAAGAGACTGTTGACTGCTTTCAGTAAGCGAAGGCTACAAAAACCATTGGCGTGATGAACTGATTGGATTTTACTTTGTCGAGTGGCAGAAATGCGCTAGTTGATAATTGAAGCGCATGTTGTTCGTTTTATCTCTTCCAAGAAAAAGGTATAAAAGAACCAACAGTTTTATTGACTGGGAAATTGAAAGGTTATTGACACAGTTTAGATACACCACCGTTATATTTGTTCTATTTCTTTTATCATTTATCTATTATTGAAGGCTTGAGTTAACGATCTCGAACAAACCAAATCTGACCTCCTGAGAGTACAACGAGAGTGTGTTTAAGCGATTTCTAAAGGTTAAAGCAGCAGTTTATTTCTGGCGTCAGTATTTTTCATTTGTTCATTTATTTATTCTTTTATTTCAAGGATAATGGAATAGGCACTTACTTGCTTTTTTTTTTTTAAGCATCCAGTTCCCGTATGTAGGCCTATACAGTTTTGTAAATTTGTTCATCCATTCCCACCGGCACACAATGGCCTACTCTCCCGGAAATGAATGTATTACGCAAGAGATAAAATTGTTTCCTGCTTTGCTAAATAGTGGGCATGGTCTCTCTTTTCTGGCATAGTCTTGTGTTTTCAGTTTGAGCGTGTGGTTGGTTTTTTTGTGTCTTCTGTTTATTTCGCGTATTTTTTAGTGTTTACAAACATGTGTAGAACAACAGGCGAAGGTTTCTTTCAACCTACGGCATCTTTACTGCCTACCTCAGTGAGTGTGTTATTCAGATGCTTAGATAGTGTCATGTAGCGTTACACAGAACCTCATGTATTGATATGAATATGTATATATATAGTAGAGGTATATAATATATATATATATATTATACATATATAGATATATGAAAAGAGAGAGAGAGCGACAGACAAAGAGGGACAGATGGAGAGACAGACAGACAGATGGATAGACAGACAGACAGACAGACAGAGAGGGAGAGAGAGAGAGGCAGAGAGACAGAGACAGAGAAAAAAAGACAGAGAGAGACAGAGACAGACAGCCAGCCAGCCAGCCAGACAGACAGACACAGACAGACAGACAGACAGACACAAACACTCAGCCACACAGACAGACAGAGAGACAGAGAGGAACACTGATGCTGATGGGTGATGATCCACAGTTCTGGAACTGGATGGAGCTGTGCACAGTGCTGGGCTCGGTCACCGCCATTGTCATGTACGCCGGCCGTCACGTGCTGACCAACATGGCCATGGGCAAGGTCAAGGCTCTCAGAGGTAGGCCATGGGCAAGGTCAAGGCTCTAAGAGGTAGGTCATGGTATAGGTCAA
>CM060316.1:74563228-74583228 GCA_030674155.1 Stramonita haemastoma | reverse complement strand
GGTTGGGTGTGTGTGTGTGTTGGGTGGGGGTGGGGTGTTGTAGTGTGTGTGTGTTGTGTGGTGTTGTGTGTGTGTTTTGGTGTGTTTGTGTGTGTGTTGTGTTGTGTTGTGTGTGTTGTGTTGTGTTGTTGTGTTGGGTGTGTGTTGTGTTTGTGTATTGTGTGTGTGTATGTGTGTGTGTGTGTGTGTTGTGTTGTTTGTTTGTTGTGTAGTATAGTGCGTGTGTGTTGTGTTGTAATGTATATATAGATATATGTTTGTAAACAACACATTCACTATATATATATATACATATATATATATGTGTGTGTATGTGTATGTGCTGTGGTGGTAGTGGTGGTGTGTGTGTGTTGTTTGTCGGGCGGAGGGGGACATCATTCCCTCAAAAGCCTTTTCGGGCTAGAAAAGAAAGTACATTGATCGCATGTTGGTATTGATGTAACGGTGTAAGTGGTAAATGGGGGTTGGGAAGGGGGTGAAATAGCACTGAGGTAAGAGTGCTGTACTGGCGATATGACAGTACCTGAGGATGTGGGTTTGACCCTACACTGTGTCCATTCTGGGGAGTTTTTTTTCCCGCTGGAGTTATCGGAACAGAAACACACAGACAAATCTGATGGCGACAGTTCTCCAAGGTAAGGTTGAGACAAGAAAACAAGGTCCCGTGTGTGGAAACCCATGCAGAACATAAGTATTAGGCTTACGTAGAAAAGTAGATATGGGACGGATGACATGTAATACACTCACACATACACACATACACAGACACATACACACACACGTACACACACATACACACACATACACACACACATACACACACACATATATAATATACATATATATACATATATAAAAACATACCCCTCACAGATATCCCCCTCCACACACACACACACACACACACACACACACACACACACACACACACACACACACACACACACACACACACACACACACACTACACACACACACCCTACACACACGCACACATATAACCCCTCGACTCCCAACTGTGATAGCGATGAATGCATTTCCTCATGCCCACCCACCAAGTCCTGCACGCTAATCAGTATCTCAGGGTAGCTAAGCTAGCTAGCTTGTGCACCCCCAAAATACTGTAACTTCTAGATATAGGCCTATGCCGTAGGCCTATCTTCTGCTTCCTGTCTCTGTCAGCCGCTGGCTCTAGGCCTAGCCTATCAGGCTGACCCTTCTGCTCTCTTGACCGACTGGGTGGCCGATACCGGGCAAAAAGCTGCTATAATCACAGGGAACATTAAGTCAAATGTCAGCACTCAACATGACATTTTTTTTTCTCTGTGTGTGTCCAGCTATACTGATAGGTCATTTGTGAAGAGAAAGAAAGCATTTTTTGAGAGAAGGAAACAAAAAGCTACCTGCGTTGTACAAGTCTGGAAACTCGCATGTGAAAATGTGCAAGTGCAATTATAGCGTTTACACAATGCACACAGACAGACACAGACACACAGACAGACAGATACAGACACTCGCACATGCATACCCCACCTCACACACACATGCACGTGCGCGCGCGTGCAGATGCACGCACGCATGTAGCTTGCATGCAAGCATACACACACACACAACCTAAAGACAAACACACACATACATACATAGATTGGTATATTTTGTCTTTTGAATGCTTTCATAGGTCAATTTTCTTGATTTTGTGGTGAGGGCAGGATGGAAAAAAAGTTGAGTAAACTCAATTTTTTTATTTCTCAATAAAGATTATTTTGACTTGACACCCCCCTCTCACACAGAAACACATACCCTCCCCCCTACACACAAACACCCCCCCTCCATCACCACTCCTACACACACACACACACACACACACACACACACACACACACACACACACACACACACACACACAGAGAAACACACACACACACACACACTCACACACACACTCACACACGCACACACACATACACACACACACAGAAACACACACACACACAAACACACTCACAGTCATAACACATATTCACCAGCTTGCTTTTCAACGAAAGTTTAAAAAATCCAACATCTCCTGGTGGCAGACTGACGAAATGCTGACTGAAGATAGAACATAACCGTTACATGCAGGACTGTACTGTAGCCCACTGTCTGATGTTGACTGAAGACAAGAGCATAACCGTTACATGCAGGACTGGACTGTAGCCTACTGCCTGATGCTGACTGAAGACAAGAGCATAACCATTACATGCAGGACTGCACTGTAGCCTACTGTCTGATGCTGACTGAAGACAGAGCATAACCATTACACGCAGGACTGCACTGTAGCCTACTGTCTGATGCTGACTGAAGACAAGAGCATAACCGTTACATGCAGGACTGTACTGTAGCCTACTGTCTGATGTTGACTGAACTTCATCCTCTTGGCTGACAGACCCTTTTTCCCCTTGCCCCCTAGGGGCTAGTGCCCCTGGAGAACTGTGTGGTCTTCTGCTGAGTTAGTCTGCCTGTCTGAGCACATTGCTGAGAGTGGCTGTGGTCATTCGTCTGAGGAGTTTTTATCGCCCTGGGGATGTCTGCTGATGGGAGGGATGTTTTTTTTTAGTACATGTACATACAGTGCAACTTTTTTTTTGGGTTTTGGTCGTTTTGTCTTTTGCCAAGTCTGGTGTTGAAGTGTTTTAGCATTGTTGTGGGTTTTTTTTATGGAATTGTATGTTGGCTGCTACTGCTACTTTTTTCTGTTCTTTTACGGGGACTGGATGTAAAAAAAGCACAGTGTTTATTCATTATCTTCGAAAGAATTTGATTTGATTTTCTTTTTTTTTCTTTTTTTTTTTTATAAAGAATTGAAGAATCTCGCCTTTACAAGACTTTGACGTATTGTGCTGTATTATATTATATTGTATTGAATTAGATTGGATTGGGTTGAGTTGTACTGTCTATAACTTTCAGTCGTGGCAGATCTCTCTGCGTAAAATTGTCTGCTTTTTCAGGGGGATTGCGTTGCCACAAGAGCATCGCCATCTTTTTAAAAAAAATGTCTGCACCCATTATTTTGTTCCTTTCTTGTCTGCAGCTGTATTTGTTTCCCTATCAGTGTGGCTTTTTCTTTTTTAGACAGAGGTTTACCTAAGACAACTCCTTCGTTGCCTTTGGTTCTTTTACGTGCGCAAAATAATTATGTGTAACACACGGGACCTCGGTTTATCATCTCAACCAAAAGACTGGCGCCCAGACCACCACTCACGATCTCGTGGATTGGGAAAAAAAAGTTGGCACAAACGGGGATCGAACCACCACACACTTTGAAATCCGGACTTTCTGCTTTCTAGGCAGGTGCATTACCTCTAGACCACAGACCCACCTGTTTCCTGCTATTGGCTCATAGCGCCACGTCTTGCCACACCTTACTACATAGCTGTCTTCCCATTCACTCTATAATGCTTTGAATTTATTCTGATCATCTTCAGCACTTCATATCGCCGAAGTCGGAATGTTGCTACCTTCTTAGGGGGCAAAAACGGTCGCATACGCAAATTCTCATTATTGGTGTACTTCTAGCCGAGGAACAAGAAAAAAAAGCACTTCAACTTTATATCAGAATTCATCTGGACATATTTTTTCTCAACTAAAAGATATTTTTCTTCCGAAATTATCATTTTCATTTCCCTTGAGGGCATGTTTGCTATACAGATCACAGCGCAGGTGATTACATGTGTGTAATTTAAGATTTTAATATAGTTGCGTTATTGTGTTGCTCTCTCTTTGCAAAACAAAAAAAAAAGAAAAAGAATTACAGTTGGTCGTCAAAATGTCATGTAGATGTCTGGAAGGAGAAAATTAATATGGAGCTTCCATTCCTGTTTAAACTTTCCCCCATCCATTAGACCATGAGTGGTGGTGGTCTTGGTGCTAGTCTTTTGATCGAGAGGATACACCGAGGTCTCGATCTTGTCAGACATTTAGAGCACGTACAAAATCCCATGACAACAAAGGAGTACCCCCCCCTCCGGCTAACTTCTTCAGAAAAAATCCCCTGTCATATGCATACGGAAACAAATACGCTTGCAGACAAAAAAAGAAGATAAAATGGTGCTGATTTTGTGGCAATACGCTCTCTTCAGTGAGAGCAGCTTGGATTTCATGTAGAGAAATCTACGTGACTGAAAGTCATATTTAATGTAATACTACAGTACAGTACAGTACAGTACAGTACAGTACAGTACAGTACAGTACAGTACAGTACAGTACACTACACTACACTACACTACACTACACTACACTACACTACACTACACTACACTACACTACACTACACTACACTACACTACACTTAACACATTACATTACACTACAACACTATACAATATAAAATACAACCAGTACATATATACAACACAATATAAGACAGTTAAGTGCAGCGTGATAAATTATTCATCCCTACGACCCAATACTATACAATACGCAACGATATAAAAACATCATAAAACAAAACACATCACAATACCAAACAATACGACAGAACACAACACCAGGTGTATTCCAGATAAGACAACCACCTATTTTTGACAGTAAAGAACTAAGCTGCCACCAAAAACAAAAAGTCGAACTATGACATTTGCGTGTAAAATAGCCAGTTTGACTTGTGACCAGATGTGGCTGCAGAAATATCGCTGTCACAGGAGGGAGAGAGAAAGAAAGAAAGAAAGAGAGAGAGAGAGAGAGAGAGAGAGAGAGAGAGAGAGAGAGAGAGAGAGAGAGAGAGAGAGAGAGAGAGAGAGAGAGACAGACAGACAGACAGACAGACAGACAGACAGACAGACAGACAGACACAGACAAACACACACACAGAGACACAGAGAGACACATACATAGACACAGAAAGAAAGAGAGCTCTGGGAGAGAGAGAGAGAGAGAGAGAGAGAGAGAGAGAGAGAGAGAGAGAGAGAGAGAGAGAGAGAGAGAGAGAGAGAGAGAGAGAGAGAGAGAGAGAGACGAACACTGAAAGAGAGAGAGAGAGAGAGAGAGGGTGGTGGTGGTGGTGTTTATTTAACACACAGCGGTTAGGACAGCTAAAGGTTATCGCAACTGAAGGAAAACAGAAACAGATGGACACCATTTTGATTCCTGCACACGAATAACTGTTTCGCGAAACGTAGCGCGGCAACACAAAACAATCCTGTCCTGTTTATTTGCACGAGCTGTTTTTATAAAACAGCTTTGCGCACACGCGTAGGAGTATGAGTGTGCGTATATGCATGCGCGCGTGTGTCCACACGGACAGAGGCACACACACACTCTCACACACTTACACTCACACATGCTCTCTCTCTCTCACACACATACACACACACACACATACACACGCGCGCGCGCGCGCGCGCACACGCGCACACATACTCGCACGCGCACACACTAACACACAGATGCATGCGCATACACACTGAACACAGACGCAATGGCACGCATATACACAGACTGACTGTCTGTCTGTCTGTCTGTCTGTCTGTCTGTCTCTCTCTCACAACCACACACACACACACACACACACACACACACACACACACACACACACACACACACACACTCACACACACACACACACACACACACACACACAGCACAGACACAAACAACACTCTCCCCCTACTCTCTCTCTATCTCTCTGTCCCCCCCACCCCCTCTGTCAAACCCTCTCTTTTCCTTTTTCTTTTTCTTCTTTTCTTGTTCCCTTTTCACCCTGTCTCCAATCTTTCACCACCTGCCAAACACACCATCATTTCCTATTAGCCCGAGGGGTATTTTACGTGACAAGAATGCAGCTGCTGAGCCGTGTTTCAGTTTAAAGAAGACGAATGCTGCATTGGCGTTCTGCCAAAGTTTTCTTCCCTGATGTTATTTGAACCTTGTTGCGTTTATCAAGTGATGAAAAGTACCCCACAAGGACAAATGTTGCAGTGTAGAAGAAATTGAATTAAATATGTGAAACAAAACTGAGAAACAACAGTAAGAACAGCAACAATAGCTCTCTTTCTCGGTCTGTTTGTTTGTTTGTCTGTCTGTCTGTCTGTCTCTCGCTCTGTCTGTGTATGTGTCTCTATCTCTCTCTGTCTCTCTCTGTCTCTCTCTTTTTCTCTGTCTCTCTCTTTCTCCCTGTGTGTGTGTTTGTGTGTGTGTGTGTGTGTGTGTGTGTGTGTGTGTGTGTGTGTGTGTGTGTGTGTGCGCGCGCGCGTGCGTGTGCATGCGTGCGTGTGTGTATGTGTTTATAAATCTGTCAATAAAAATAAAGACAGTCTCGCTCTCTTTTTTTCTTATTCCTTTTCTTAAACAAAATCATCTATCATTATTTCCCCTTTATTTCTTTTTATAGCAGTTTTGATTAAATTTTAAGTAATGCTTACGTTAATAGACATTGCAGAACATTATACTTGTATAAACAAATACATGAAGTTTTGACATAGTTCCAGGCTGATTTCTATCTTTGAACAAATAAGTGCATTTGCTGGTAAGAACGGAAAGACTATTTAGTTGAGTACCTTCTTTTTATCCTTCAAGGTTCCATCACAGCACCCTTTCGAGGGGATTTCCCCTCGGAGTTAAAGTTATAACCGACTCTATTCTTCCGAAAGTCCTTCGAAAGAGACTTTACTAAGGTCCTGTGTGTGAACGCTAGCAGAACATCCTGGCCACACGTTATCAAAATCCTTCCTGCCTTTCGCAAGAGTAGGCTATTGTCTGCTGGTAGGAACAAAATTTAATGACAAAATCTAAAACAAAACAAAACAAAATGGCATACACACTGGTGTCATGTTGGGGTGTTATCATGGAAGACTGAATGTAGCTCCCTTATTTTAATAGCGGGCACAACCGGTTGCACTGCAGACAATCTCACTATTGATGAACCTTGGACCTCTAGTCGTGGAACGAAAAAAAAAATTTGATCACAAAATAAATATTCATGTATTATTTGTTTTTGATGTGTAAATGTCCAAATGAAAAAAGTACAGAAAAGAAGAAAAAAAAAGAACAAACAAGAAAGCAAAAAAATAATCACACAATACATGAATAAACAACCTACTTTCCAGTGGTCTGTCAAGAGTTTAATTGGCAAAGGAAAGAAAGAACAAATCAATGAACAAATAAAGAGGCTAGTCAAAGAAAGAACGAATCAATGAACAAATAAAGAGGCTGGTCAAAGAAAGAACGAATCAATGAACAAATAAAGAGGCTAATCAGCTGAAAAGCCACCCACTTGTGAAAACAGACCCCAGTGAAACCCAGTGAAGGGAATGGGAGCCACACAAACGAGTCCGTCCTCTGGACACGTCAGACTGATGAATTCTCCCCATGCCTTGGAGACAGTGCTAAAACACTTCCCTGTCTGGCACAGTGACCAGGCAATGTCTGTCTCATTTCTTAGTCACACAGACACGGGAGCCTTGAATTGTTTATTTCTGCCAGTAGAACAACAATGGATCACGCCGGGGCTGCGTCACTTACGTTACCCACCTCCACGTGACAGGCTGTCTGGTAGGCTTCACAGCCAATGAAATGACGCGATACAGAAATGGTATAGTCAAGTGACAAAGGAAGCGCCATTACTGGAAAGGCGAAAATTGCCGTTCACAGACAAGCCTGGGAAAAGGCTTCTGTTGTTGTTTTTGTTTTTCTGTAGGTAGTGGATTTATATCTTGTCTTTTTTTTTCTCCCATTGAAAATGGGATCTGTTATTGTCTGATCGAGTATTGGTTGAAATAATAGTTATTTGATGCTGCTGCTTCTTTGTGATGTTACTTCTGGGGATAGGACATATCATTGGTTGTTTGTTGTGAGGGTCGAGTGCAAGCGCTTTGATTTGTTTTTACAAGATATAGCGCTATATAAATTCAATGTATTATTATTATTATTATATATGCAACTTGCATTGGTTGTATGGTAGTTCAGAGGTAAAGCCTTTGTCAAAAGCTTCGCGAAATATTCATGAATTGAATCCCATCCAAAGCTGGATTCCCCGTTACTATCAGCAAAACTTCAGGGATGAGTCGGCTGGGTGCTAGTCTACCAAAGGAGGCAATAAAACCAAGATTTGTACACAGTCATATTTAGCACTCTCATGGTAAAGAGAGAGAGAGAGAGAGAGAGAAGAGAGAGAGAGAGAGAGAGAGAGAGAGAGAGAGAGAGAGAGAGAGATTTTTATATCAATTTTGTTTTTATTTTATTTATTTTTATTCATTTTATTTATCGAGGATAATGGAATAAGCACTGATGTTTGTTTTGGTTTTTTTACATACAGTCCCCATGTGTATGCAGTTTTGTAAATCTTTTCATCAATTCTTACTGGCACACAATGGCCTACTCTTACGAAAAGTGGAACAGGATTTAACGTGTGCGCAATATGTTCTGCGCACATTCTCCATGGTTTATAGTCTCATCCAAAGGACTTTTGGAGAGAGAGAGAGAGAGAGAGAGAGAGAGAGAGAGGGTTGTCCTTGGCAAAATTCTGACTGTCAAGAACATTTATTTCCCCCTTGAACTCCTTGAGGAGTGGTAAAAGCGCTGCACTGGATTTGTCAGGCAAGTGTGTTGTGTGGAAGCTGAATGTGGTGGAGGCCATCCCTGTCCAGCAATGAAATAAATAGGCTGACAGAGTGAAGGGAGGTAGGCGAATCCCTGCAGGACCAGTGCAGATGCAGCTGGCCAGAGTGTAGGCACAGAAATCATCCCTGCCATAGTCATTTTTGTGTATCATGCTCTTTGAAATCCTTCTCCTCTCTTTCTCTTGGTTCTTTTCCTTTTTCTGCTGTCTGTCTCTCTGTCTCCCATGTCTTTTCTTCTCTATCTTTCTGGTCTTGAATTGTGTTGTTTTGTATTGTATTGTATTCCATTGCACCGTATTGTATTTTCAGTCTGCATTGTACTGTACTGTACTTTACTGCAATGCACTGTTCTGTAATGTATTGAAGGTCACTGTCAGTTGCAGCAGATTTCTCATCGTGAAATTTTCTTTTCTTTCACAGATTGTGTATACTCATAGTTAAGTCAGTCTGTGTGATATACAGGGTACATGACTGCTTGTATTTATGAAGTAAGTGTGATATGCAAGGTATATAATTGTATTTATGAAGTAAGCGTGACACTCAGGGTACGTGATTGTCTGTACTCATGGTGAAGTAAATGTGACACAAGGTACGTGGTTATCTGTAGTCACGGTGTCAGTGTGACACAAGGTACGTAATTGTCTGTAGTAACAGTGATGTCAGTTTGACACATGGTACGTGATCGTCTGTAGTCATGGTGTCAGTGTGACACAAGGCACGTTATTGTCTGTAGTCACGGTGATGTTAGTGTGACACAAGGTACGTGATTGTAGTCACGGTGATGTCAGTGTGACACAAGGTACATGATTGTAGTCACGGTGATTTCAGTATGACACAAGGTATGTGATTGTCTGTAGTCATAGTGATGTGAGTGTGACACAAGGTACGTGATTGTCTGCAATCATCAGTGTGGCATAAAAGGTACATTTTTTTAGGTCATTGTCTTTGTGTTTGATGGACGTAGAAGCTGTCTGAAATATTGTTGACATCAAGGTTTGCAGACAGCAGTATGTGATGTGAAGGATTTTTGACTGGAGTAGTTCTTTTAGTCCTGAAAGATCCTTGACCACATTGACCTAAAAGTGTTTTGTCTGTTTGCAGCTAATGAATTTACAACTAATTGATTGTTTTAGTTTCCTGACTAACTTTTTGAGATACTGTAGTGTTGGCTCGAAGGGGCAGAAAGATGATTTCATTGTTTGCACCACTTAACCTAGTTTTGTTGTATTGAGATAATGAAGTATTCGTCTTTGTATTCACAGTTAGTACTGCTTGTTCTTAATGACTGACAGAAAGGCTACTTTATTAATGTGATTCAGAAGAGACTTCTTGTACTTATCGACTTAAGTGCACATTTTGTTATCTTTAAAATTAATTAATTTGCTGTTGGTTGTAACAGTCAGTTACTTGACTGTAATGGGTGACTAGAAGAGCACTTGATTAAAAGGTATGTACTTTCCACACAGACACAGACACACACACATATACACACATACACACACACACATCAACATAAACAATGCAATGAATAAAACAGATGATATTGCTAGCATACTATTTAATGAGGGGAATGAGTTTCATCTGTTTGGCTTTGCTGAATCTCGTCTTTCCTCAAATATAACTGATGCAGATATGCACATTCCAGGATACCAAATATTTCGTCAAGATCCCTACAAACCAAAAACTACAGGCTTGTTAACATATTTTGCATCTTCATTATGCTGTAAAAGGCTACATAACTTTGATGTCTATGATATTGAATCAATATGGGTAGAAATCAAACTAAAACACAGTAGTCCGCTATTGATAGGATTTATATACAGAAATCCGTCAGAACCCACTGACTGGATTGATCGATTCAATTCTTTAATGGATGAAGTTACACTTTTAAACTATGAAACAGTTATCCTTGGTGATTTTAACATAGATTTACTCAAACCTAAGCCTAAATGGAATCACAACTATACTATGTTTGGCCTAGACCAACTAGTAGATAAACCCACACGTATAACAGAAAACTCAGAGACATTAATTGATCATATATATACTAATGCAAAACAACACATAACTGAAGTATGTACTCCATCGTGTGGATGCAGTGATCATAATCCTGTCTGCTTTACTTGGTTTAAACACCGTATAAAAATTCCTAAAGTTGGGCATAAAACCATATATTACAGAAGATTCAAAAACTTTAGTGAGAAACATTTTCTTTCAGACTTGATGAATTCACCTTTACATAATATTTATCAAATAAGAGATCCCAATGAAGCTGCTGATTTTTGGGTAAATACATTTATCTCAGTGTATGACAAACATGCTCCCTTCATAAGAAAAAGAGTTAAAGAAAAAACGAAACCTCCTTGGATAACAAAGGACATAGATTCCGAGATAAACCTACGAAACTATCTGAAAACCCAAGGTACAAATGACCAATTTAGAGAACAAAGAAATAAAGTGAATTCTCTAAAACGCAGATCGAAGCGAAACTACTTCCAACAGTTGTTAACTACCACAACTGACTCTCGCCAAATTTGGAAAGCCATTAATACATTATGTAATAAACATATTTCAAAGAGCCAACAATCCATTAAAGAAATATCAGCTGATGAATTAAACAACCATTTTTCAAATGTAGCTGATAAAGTTATAACAGGCGACAAGTCAAGCGAAAATGACCTTGTTTACTTAGAACAACATGTTAATTCTAAACACATTAAAATTCCATTCAATCTCCAGCCAATGACAATCTTTGATGTATTAAATAGTCTAAAATTACAAACAAATTCAAGGACACGTGATTTAGACAATTTGGATGGATGGATAATAAAACTATCTAGTCCAGTCATTGCTGAAACACTAACATATCTATACAACTTGTGTATTGAAAAAAGGTGTATTCCTCTCAAGTTTAAACAAGCAAAAATCATTCCAGTACATAAATCAGGGGAATACTCTTCTCCTTCGAATTATAGGCCAATTTCAATTCTCTCAATAATATCTAAACCCATAGAAAAACACATACAAACATCGCTAAGTTCTTACTTTATTAACAACAGTCTAATAAATGAAGATCAATCGGGGTTTCGTAAAAACTATTCCTGCCACACTGCTCTAACTCAGCTTACTGAAAGTCTCTTACACAACATAAATAACAATAAATTTATAGGACTCCTTTTTGTTGACTTTGAAAAAGCATTTGATGTGATTGATCATTCTCTGTTATTACGCAAATTAGAAATGTACAAACTGACACCTGATATTATTCAGCTTCTAAAAAGTTTTCTGTCAAATAGGCAACAGCTTGTAACTGTTGATAATCAAACATCAGCACTACTACCTAGTAGCTATGGGGTACCACAAGGCTCAGTATTGGGACCTCTCTTGTTTTCAATCTTTGTAAATGACTTACCCTGTTTTATTCAATGTAGCTGTGAAATGTTTGCTGATGATACCACTCTACTTTGTAGTGATTCAGACCCTTGTAGCTTATCTCGCAAACTTCAATTAAGCATTGACAAATTGATTACTTGGACTCAGTTAAACCATATGTCCTTAAATGCACAAAAAACAAAGTGCATGTATGTATCAGCAAGACAGAAAAGACAAAAAATGAGAGATAAGTTCCCACCTCTGTTACTTGATAGCAGAATAATTGAAGAAGTTGACTCTCATAAACTTTTAGGTGTCACCATTGACAAAAATATGACTTGGACTGATCACATTATGTCACTAGGAAAGCGCATTGCTCACAGGTTACGTCAATTATCGAAAATCAAACACTTTTTGAATCATCACTCTCGAAAACTGTTTTTTTGTTGTCATATTCTACCTATTATTGACTATGCATCAACTATATGGGATACCTGTAGTGAAACGAACTTGAAATTCATTCATCGTTTATATAAAAGAGCAGTAAAACTTGTCCTGTTAAAATCAAGTACCCTGACAGTTGAGGATTATAAGAAAATAAACGTCCTGACTTTTCGAAACAGACTTTCCTTCAATAAAGCCATGTTTATGCAAAAAGTTGTTAACCAAACTGCACCTCCCAAGATTACCAATACTTTCAAAATCAATCAACACAGACACAACCATTTGCTGACATTTCCAAGACCCAGAAATAATCTATATAAATCAAGCCTACTATATTCAGGTAGCGACCTATGGAATTAGCTACCAAAAAATTTGAAATGTATCAAAAACAAAGATAATTTTAAAGCACATCTAAAAAAATATTTCATAGATAAGTGTATAGAACAAGACTTGTAAACGTGTACATTTGCTTGTGATATAACATCACTCTTTACAGTTTCATTCCAACGTACTTGTATTGTGGCTTGTGTTACAACTGAATTAAAAATGTTACATGTAGCATGTGTGCGAGGGACAGATAGATGAATGTATCACTGATAGTCATTTTTATCATTATAAATATGGTATGACCACAGTTTATATGGTCATTTATATTCATCTCTTGATGTTACTTTTAAGGGATAACAATTTGCTGATGACTTGATAAGATATTAGACCTTGATGGTTGATTTTGCTATGTGTGTGTGTGTGTGTGTGTGTGTGTGTGTGTGTGTGTGTGTGTGTGTGTGTGTGTGTGTGTGTGTGTGTGTGTGTGTGTGTGAGTGAGTGAGTTGGCGTGTGGTTATTGTTGTTGTTGATACTGATGGTGTTTGGTTGGGCTTTAACATTTTATAGGGGGGGGGGGGGGGGGGGGGGGGTTGCCTGATTTTATCTGTTTCATTTCTCTTTGGTTTGGATGTTTGTTCTGGTGTGTGTGTGGTGTGGTGTGTGTGTGTGTGTGTGTGTGTGTGTGTGTGTGTGTGTGTGTGTGTGTGTGTGTGTGTGTGTGTGTGTGTGTGTGTGTGTGTTGATACATTACATGAGATATTTAGTTATAGGAAATGTTGATTTTTTTATTTTTTATTTATTTATTTATTTATTTATTTATTTATTTATTTATTTATTTATTTTTTTGTATACATGTGCTTTTTGTGGGATTATTTCTTGTTTTTTTGTTTGTTTGTTTGTTTGTGTTATATATATATATTTTTTATTATTATTTTATTTTATTTATTTATTATTATTTTTTTTTTAATTATTGATTGATTTTTTTAAATTATACAATTGATAAGCTGGTGCTCAAGTTAGCTGCGATTTTTTTTTTTTTTTTTATATATGTATATATATATATATATATAATTTTTTTTTTTATGTACCTGAATGCACTTATTTGATAGAACGCTGACATGTTTTAGTGTAAATCTATAAACACAAGTGCTTGGGAGTGAAGGACTGAGAAAAAGGAAGGAAATTAATGTGATTGTTTTTCCTTTCTGCTTCGAATCCATTGCTTTGTAATGTATTGTTTTTCTTTGTATGCACCGTACTTGTTTTGGAGGAGGGAATTGATATAGGTTTGTATGTGTGTGTGTAAAACGATTTTTAAGGAATCATGCATTATTTTCCTTGTGTGCGTGTGGTATATATATATATATATATATATATATATATATATATATATATATATATATATATATATATATATATATATATATATATATATATATATATATATATATATATATATGTGTGTGTGTGTGTGTGTGTGTGTGTGTGTGTGTGTGTGTGTGTGTGTGTGTATGTAGTTTCTTCTTTTGGTGTGAATATTTTTCAAGTTCATTTTTAATCTTTTCATTTGTACCACATATCTTCTTTAAGTTTTTCCTTGTTCAAATATGACTTTCTCTATTTTTTTCTCCTTTTTAAAATTTTTAAATTTTTTTTTATTTTATTTTATTTTTTAGATGGATGGCTTGATGAAAAAAAGCAATTGTACTGCTTACTCAATGTACCATCTGGAAATAAAAGTTTGACTTTGACTTTGACTTTGACTTTGACACATACACACACACACTCACACACATACGCACACACACACAGAGTTCTTTTTTCCTCTTTTATTTCCTACAGACATGTCACAGATAGCAAGCAGTTTATTTCATCAGAAAAGATGTAGTTCCTGATATTGGGGCCTTTGTAACCCGTTTACAACAAAGAATTAAATTCAGAGACAAAATGTTTCACCTGATTAGGAAGGAGTGTAAGAAGAGTTGACACCTGGAGGGAAATAACAGTATATAACACTGCAGGCCAGAACAAGTTTATTTCTTCACATTGGCACCAGCACAGTGATGATGATTCAGTACAGGGGTCAGTGTAGGCAGCTAGTCTAGCTACTGAGACTGACCACAAGTCCTGCAGGAAAAGTCAGTCTTCAGACTTCAAAGGTGGTAAAGTCTTTTAACTTTATATATCATTTTTGAAATATAGTTTTTTCTGTTAAGTTTGGTAAGTTTCTTTTTTGTGTGTTTGGCGACTTTGATACTTGGTTCCGCACGAGAATTGGGCTCCATCGCGTATGGAGAGCTGCTGTTAGTATTTTTGGGGGGAGGAATTTTGTCCTTCAGCCAGTGACGGTGGTTGGTAGGCAAATCTGATAAATGCACTGAAGATGAAACAGCCCTTTTTGTCTGGTTCTGTCAGAGCCGTCTACCTATAAAGAGCTTCAAAAGATACAGTATACTTTAAAAATTGAAACAAAAAAGTTCTGAGCTGGAAGATTGTCAAGAAGGGGGTGTTTCT
Source organism: Stramonita haemastoma (assembly GCA_030674155.1). Taxonomy (NCBI): domain Eukaryota; kingdom Metazoa; phylum Mollusca; class Gastropoda; order Neogastropoda; family Muricidae; genus Stramonita; species Stramonita haemastoma. The sequence continues at coordinate 74,567,980 of CM060316.1, read as the reverse complement.
CTGTAACTGAATGTTCTTTCGTTTAATTTTTCCTGTTCCATTTGGCTGAAAACGTCATTAGTTAGGGTAAGTAGCTAGTGGACATGAATGAGGCACAATGCAGGGACTATATTTTTTCCTATTATTCTAAATTAGCTGATTATTAAAAGAACATTCTTCCACATTGGTTTCTAAGCTGAAAGATCGTTCAAATTGTTTTCTAAGGTGAAAGATTGTTCAAATCGTTTTCTAAGCGGCAATATCTTTCACATTGTTTTCTAAGCTGCAATATCGTTCAAATTGTTTTCTAAGATGCAATATCTTTCATGTTGTTTTCTAAGCTGCAATATCGTTCGCTTTGCTTTCTAAGCTGAAAGATCGTTCACATTGTTTCCTAAGCTGAAAGATCGTTTCCATCGTGTTTACAGGATCAAAAACGTTTTTATTCCGTTGTGTATTCTGACAGAGTGTTTTGATAGTCCAGCACTTCATTATCATCTTTTCTTTTTAAAAAATGCCATATACGTACCAAAAACCACATACAGAAAAGTATTGACGGACATGTGAATACTGGCACCGGTCTGACTTTATCAGTTTGTTAATATAGACGTTCTAAGTCTGTGCTTACTCTACTCTCTCTTCCCTCTCTCTCTCTCTCTCTCTCCTCCTCTCTCTCTCCTCTCTCTCTCTCTCTCTCTCTCTCTCTCTCTCTCTCTCTCTCTCTCTCTCTCTCTCTCTCTCTCTCTCCTCTCTCTCTCTCTCTCTCTCTCTCTCTCTCTAACACAGACATACACATCACTATTCTAAAAAAAATGTTGAGACCCAAACAAGCTCATACACAATCATCCCCCCGCCCCGTCTCAACCCTGATCCCTCCAAGCCTTTTTTAAGATAGTCAGACGCAATCTCATTCATTTAAAACGCAACAAGGTGCTTCACACATGTCTCTCCAGACGCTCGATTGCTCTCACAGCATAGGATAATGTCTTCTTCCCGAGCTGATGGGTTTTGTCCACCGTGGACATTGTCTTGTCTGTAAGGGTCTGGGCCTCGGGGACCGGCTGCCCGGGGGGTCAGTTTGCCGCTGGGTCAGTGTAGAATGCGATGGCATCTGGTGATGGTCTTTCCTTGTTGTTGTACTGTGTACTCAGGGGATTGAGAAAATATTCATGCTGGACATTTTTTTTTCTGCCGGTCAGCTTTTATTGAATTTTATTTTTGGTTAAAGACTGGTTTTGCGAATACTTTATTCAGTAAAAAAGATGGAAAAAAATAAGGATTTTTCAGTCATTTAGACGGAAGAGTTGCTTGACTTTACCAGTGTAGTTGTTGTGAGAAGGTAGGTGGGTTTTTTTTTATACACTATGTCGCCATTTGGTTTTGTTTGAAAAATGTGCTTTCTGTGCTAGCTGTAACTGTTGCCTTTATAGCGTTCGTCTGGCTGTTTTCATGTACAGGATCACGCTCCTCCCTCCCCCCCTCTCATCAGGATCTTTTACTGCCTGCTTTCTCTTTCTGTCTGTCTCTCTGTGCCTCCTATCTTCCTCCATGATCTATCTGTCTGCCTGTCTATCTGTCTGTCTGTCTCTGTCTATGTATCTGTGTGTCTATCTCTGTCTGTCTCTGTGTGTATGTGTCTTTCTCTTTCTGTCTGTCTCTATCTCTGCCTATCTATCTGTCTGTCTGTCTGTCTGTCTGTCTGTCAATCTGTCTGTCTGTCTGTCTGTCTGTCTGTCTGTCTGTCTGTCTGTCTGTCTGTCTGTCTGTCTGTCTGTCTGTCTGTCTGTCTGTCTGTCTCCTCTCTCTCTCTCTCTCTCTCTCTCTCTCTCTCTCTCTCTCTCTCTCTCTCTCTCTCTCTTCTCTCTCTCTGACGCTGTCTGTAATGGCATATCGATAACAGAATGTCTTTTTATGTCTTCAATCACAGGGTTGTGTGGCGGGACATTAAACTACTTTATCATTATTATTATTATTATTATTATTATTATTATTATTATTATTATTATTATTGTTATTGTTATTATTATTATGATTATGATTATGATTATGATTATTATTATCATCATTATTATTATATTATTATTATTATTATTATTATTATTATTATTATTATTATTATTATTATTATTATTATTATTATTTACTTTCGAGCTGTTTACAAAAATTGTTAAAATGATGCATTCAATTTCTGAACATGCTTCCAATTCTAATGAATCACAAATATTAGCTTTTACTTTTTTTTGTTTAATCAACTCTTTCATTAAGAAACAGGTTTTATTATACCTGTCTCCGAAAAAAAGGCATCGTTTTCAACTACCAAAATTGTGTGTGTGAATATTAAGTACAATAAATATTCTTCTGTACGTTAGGGAATTGTTTTAGAAAGTACACACATGCACACTCGCACACACGCACACACACACACACACACGCACGCACGCACGCATGCACGCACGCACGCACGCATGCACGCACGCACGCATGCACAATATCTCTCTCTCTCTGTGTCTCTCTCTGTCTCTCTTGTAATTGCCTTCAGGGATGATAAAGTGTTTTTGATTTGAGTTGACTTGACTTGACTCACACCTTGTCCCAAGTGCCTTCCAACATTTCAAAAGTTAAACTGTAGAACAGGTTTTTTTTTTTTTTTTTTTTTTTTTTTTAGCTTTTGTTCCGTTTGTTTTTCTTTTTATATTGTTGAATGCCCATATTCTGTGTTATCTGTACATTAATTTGAACCCGTTAAATACTTAAGAACACTTATGTATCAAACACGACTGCCCCCCACTCCTTTCCCTTTGTCTGATAATGATTACAACAAACAGACATAAATTGAAATCGACAACATCAACAACGCGATTCAGGAGCCACAGAAAGAGATATGATTATGTCTGGGGAGATACAGACTAAACAGTTCTATCGGGCGGACAGAATTCTATCAGCGGTACCCTTTGACTTGCCTGCAGCCCGTGAGATATGATCATAGCCTGACTGGGTTAGCGTGCTTGTGTGAACACAGGGCATAGGGCATCTGCGATGATCTGTCTGCTCAAGATAAGAAACCGGGCAGGACTGTTCTCTTTGGGCAATCTGTTTATAGGTATACAGCCTTTTGTCGTGTTCTTTCTGTCAGTGTGTGGAAGTCATTCCTGTAGGTTCTTTTTTGTGACGTTGTTTTTTTATGTGGGAACAGTTTTGCTGGAACTAACAGTGGACCGAAAAGGAAAATTGTCCAAGTTTAGTTAACTATGTCAAAAGAGTTGATAGCTGGACAGCAGAAAGTCTTCAGAAAAAACAGTGTCTCCCATGAAGACCTGTTGTCTGGAATGGGGACTAGATGTAAAAAAAAAAAGCACATGAATGCTTATTGATTATCCTCGAAATAAAAGAATTTGATTGATTGATTGATTGATAGACATTCTTAGCCCTTCCTTCTTCTGTTCGCTGTCCCGAGTGTCTGCCTCATAAGTGCGTGTTTCTATTGATCTAGTACATTGTCAATATTTTGATACTGTACTCTGATGAACTGTAACTCTTTCCACGCTGCCTTAGTTGTAGTTTTTATTTTTTAGTGGTGATGATTTTTCAAAAGGAATTTTACACCAATTTCTCTACATAAATATTTCAGAATACATTAGCATATTCTTGATTTTACTCTTCGTGATAAATCCTGTTGTATTTTCTGTTCACTATGTTTGCAGTTAGCATTCTCCGTGTTAGAAGCAGATCTGATTCTTAGAGACTGTTCCCAACAAAGCATTTGTAACGGTATACCGAGATACAGAGGCAAACCATCGAGATACTGATTGGGAATTTATCCATCATGCTGCGTTGTTATCGCTGCCTGGGTCTTTGAGGTGGTTTTACTATCACCTCTATGCTGTAGGAGAAAACAGTATCAAGATTTGAGCAAGGAATAAACGCAGGAACAAACGTGTGCAACGATGATGAGCTCAACAATGGTGTACAGTCCTACCCCCACCCCACCCCCTTCCACCTCTTCACCCACCTCAATTATTCCGTAGTCTTGCAGATCTTTGGGGCACCACTGAAGATATCACAGTCCTTACAGTAGTTAGATACGGCAAAAAATTACCTACATCAACCACTGTGCTCCTTAAATGTTACAAAGACATAGAACACAAACTAAAACTTACAACACAAATAAACACGTTTTATTTAACAAAATAGTTCCATTTTGAAATTAAGAAAAAACGTATTTTGATATTTTTGTTAAAAATGTTCTATGTGGTCAAAGAAAATCGGACTTTTTTGTTTCATCTCTTTGTAAAATGTATCAATAACACCTCGTTCTTTTGAAGACGGAAGAAAATGAAAACAAAAAACAGAAAAAGCTTATTTGAAACAAAAAGTTGATAGCTTCTGCATACTATCACGTACATTGTTTAGGGAGACGGGGTATCCCAGTGGGTAGAGCATTGAACTTGCGATTTCATGGCCCAGGTTTGAGTCACCACTTAGATGCCCGTCAAAAGAAGGGTTTTCCCCTGGAGCTAAGAACAAAACAATTCCACTCCTGTGGCAAAAACAAAACAAAAGCAACTACTTACGTGCTGGTGTTGTGTTTACACATCAATCCTTGCAGTCAAAATTTTGTGACCTAAATGGTGGGCAAATGGTCACATACAAATAATACTACCATTGGTAAACTTCCGACCTCTAGCCAAGGAACGATGCCCCCCCAACACACACACACACACACACACACACACACACACACACAAAACACACACACACAACACACACCACACA
>CM060316.1:74490728-74558228 GCA_030674155.1 Stramonita haemastoma | reverse complement strand
GGCCATATCGGGGCTGTCACCTCGTTACATTTTAAAACTCATATTAAAACTGTGCGACTATATACAGATTAAAAGGGGGTAAAAACCAAATTTAGTCCTTGCTTGTATCAACGCCCTAGTTAACAATAAAGGTCAGCCCAGGAAGGCCACCGCGTTATGGGAAAACCCACATCGATCACACATAAAATGAGATAAAACCCAAACCAAATTCCTGAAAACAACCTTGTCCTTAGAGACCAAATTTGCCAGCTCCACTCATATGAGACCAAAAAAAAGCCTGATTTTCCCAGGAAGTTAAAAATGGTATCACCAGACGTAAAGGGACAAGGTATGTTACGACTTGTCAGCAACTGTGCGTTAAGAGGCTGTTGTGAAACTCTGCCTCTTTATTTTTTTTTAAATATATTTTTACTTTAAACAGTGGATGGCATATTATGGAAGGTTTTACAGTACTAGCAATAAAAAATGGCTGATCACAGCTGCAGGAAAATCGGAGCAGATGGAGATAGTGTGTGTTGCCCCCTTCGCTTCAATGATTGCTTTCTGCACTGCAGCACAGCAACACACAATGTGCCCCTTCTTTAGCAAACACGGTTTGGTACTGGAAAATAAAACATGGCTCAGAGAGAGAGAGAGAGAGAGAGAGAGAGAGAGAGAGAGAGAGAGAGAGAGAGAGAGAGAGAGAGAGAGGCTGACAGGCAGGCACATGCAATCATGTGAGTTTCAACAGGCACATTTTACATATACATACGCATGCACACACACAAACACATACACACCCATCAACGCACGCATGCACAGACACAGACACAGACACGTACACACACACTACACAGACAGTCACACACACACACACACCACACACACACACACACACACACACACACACACACACACACACCCACACACACACACACGTGAACTGCTTATCACAATCTAACTTTCAAAACCCAAGCATAAAACTGTCTACTTAACCAAACATTAATTTCGAGAGTCCAAACTGTCAATGCTAGGAAATTGTTGGAAGCGTCCCTAGAGCAACAAGAAACACACGATGTTGTCCAGCTTTGTCCTTGGGGCAGAGAATACAGAGAGCAGTCTAGCGATTTGGGCAGTTCTGTGTTTGTGCTCAGAGAATAAAAGCAGTTAGCCGATTCTTTGTGTGCAGTTTCTGTTGTTTGTGTGTTGGCTCAGAGAATACAGAGAGCAGTTAGCCGAGTTTTTGTGTGCAGCTCTTGTTGTTTGTGTGTTGCTCAGAGAATACAGACGCAGTGTAGGCCGAGTTCTTTGTGTGCAGATTCTGTTGTTTTGTGTTGCTCAGAGAATACAGACAGTACAGCAGTGTATGTAGCCGAGTTCTCTGTGTGCAGGCTTTGTTGTTTGTGTGTTGCTCAGAGAAGACAGACAGCAGTGTATGTACCGAGTTCTTAGGAGAGAGAGAGAGAGAGAGAGAGAGAGAGAAGAGAGAGAGAGAGAGAGAGAGAGAGAGAGAGAGAGAGATATAACCAAATCAAATCAAATCAAAAAATCAAAATCTTTAGAGAGAGAGAAGACAGAGACAGAAGAGAGAGGAGAGAGAGAACCAGAGAGAACTAGAGAGAGACCTGCTGCTTGCCCCCATTCCCTTTCCTCTTCAATTGCACCTCATTACTCCAAAAAGACCTGCAGGACAGAAAAAAGCGCCTGTACTTGTTAGCGCAGATAGATGATGACGTGATTGATGATGCCCCAGTGCTCCCATTCATAACCTGGGCGGTTGTCAGGTCACCTCCTGTCCTGGAATCCGCAGCCCCTGCAGTGACCCCAGCTGGGGAAGGGTGCAGTCATGTGATAGAGCCGTGTAGTCACGTGATAGAGCATGCAGTCACGTGATAGAACATGCAGTCACGTGATAGAGCCATGCAGTCACGTGATAGAGCCATGCAGTCACGTGATAGAGCCATGTAGTCACGTGATAAGCCATGCAGTCACGTGATAGAGCCATGCAGTCACGTGAAAGAGCCATGCAGTCACGTGGTAGATCTCTCCAATTGTGTTGATAGGCCTGTGCCTATACAGAGGTGTCATTATCGTGGGAGACGGGGTAGCTGAGTGGTTAGAACATTGCGCTTGCAATCTGACCACCCAGGTTTGCATTCCGTTCAAGGGGATATTTTCCCCTGGAGTTAACATCAGTGCAGACTCCACTCTCCCAAAAGTCCTTTGGTTGAGACTATAAACCGAGGCCCCATGTGCAAACGCACGCAGAACGTCTTACGCACACGTGAAAACCTGTTCCGCTTTTTGAAAGAGTAGGCCATTGTGCATGTGCAGGTGGGAACGGATGACAAAGTTTACAAAACCGCATACACACGGGGACTAGGTGTTGAAAAGCATGAGAGCTTATTCCATTATTCTCCATGTAAAACAATAAATAAAATAATAAATAAAGGAATGAATTAATCCATTTTGCGGAGGAAATATCGAGAAGCAAGCTTTGTCAATTTTTTCCCGGTGGTTTGTTGATATTGTTTATTGTTTGTTTTTTCAGGTCATGCCTGTTGTAACTTGTACAAATGATTTCCTTTTTTGTTGAATGTTGTGGTTATTTATTATTTTTTATTTGGCTTTTGTGGCTGTGATTGCTCAGTGGTAACAAGGCAGTCTAGTGGTTAGAGTATGGAGCCTGTGATCTGATGGGTACTGAAGGTGCAGCCACAAGTATCTGCTGAAGTCAAGTAAAACATGTTTGAATCATCTCACGAAGGACAACTACGACACTGACAGGCTAGGCACATAATCGGTGCCTGATTAAGGGGAATTTTGCCATTGGAGTAAATATTTCCTCTCAATCCATTTCCCTGAAAGTCCTTCAGATGGGACTAGAAACCAAGGTCCCATGTGCGAACATAGACATTACACCGTGTGCACGCGTTAAGAGCCTGGTCACCTTTCACAAAGGAGGAGGCCATCTATGGCTGGTGGGACGGAGGACTCGAAGATACCCAGCATGCACTCTGGTATGCAGGGAGGGATGGGCTCTGCCAGGTTTTGTTAAAATTCATATTGCTTGAAGGACTCCTGAAAGAGTTGATGGAGAAATCAGGTCACTCTGTCTCTTGTGTCTTATAGTCTTTTCGAAAGTAATTACATCAGTATGGCTTTTGTGTGCTTTTATTTTTATAAATTGGTTGGTTTTGCAGGTGCTGAAAATCAAAACCCCTCTATATAATACTGCCACACTACCATCACAGCCATCACCACACCCCTACTACTACTACTACTACTACTACTACTACTACTACTACTACTACTACTACTACTACTACTACTACTACTACTACTACTACTACTACTACTAGAATTAAATCATTATTAAACAGGTATGTTGCTTATAGCTGTCTAGCTAAAAAAAATCCTTGACTGTTCACGTAAATATTACCGTTGTTAGAAAGTTTAAAGAAAAAGATAATGAGCGTACTGGTTCTGTATTCACACACACACACACACACACACACACACACACACGCACGCCCGCACGCCCGCCCGCCCGCACGCCGCACGCCCGCACGCCCGCACGCCCGCCCGCGTGCGCGCGCGCGCGCGCGCGCGCGACAGAGACGGAGAAAGACAGAGACAGAGAGACAGAGAAACACAGACAGGCAGGCAGGCAGGCAGGCAGGCAGGCAGCAGGCAGGCAGACAGGCAGGCAGGCAGGCAGGCAGGCAGGCAGGCAGGCAGGCAGCAGGCAGCAGACTACAATAAAAATCAAACATTATCTTCAGAACAAAATGGCAAAAGAAGTGAGAGAGTCAGGAGGAAAAAAAACACGACAAAAAAAAGGAATGGAATCAGTTGTCAATGCACGTGTGATTGTGTGTCTGTCCACCTGCATTAGCTGTCCTGTCTGTCTGGTCTGTCTGTCTGTGTGTCCATTTGCTGACCCATCATGATGCTCCTACATAACCCTGCCTCCCTCCCACTGGACACCCCACTTCCTCTCAAATTATCTGCTGTCACTTAGGGTGGAAAGCTCCGTGTCTGACCCTGCCGGTCTGTCTGCTGTCTGTCGTCTGTCTGTCTGTCTGTCTGTCTGTCTGTCTGTCTGTCTGTCTGTGTAGTTTGTGTTTGTGTGTGTGTGTTGTTATTGTTGTAGTTGTAGTTGTTGTTGTGTGTGTTGTAGTTGCGTGTGTGTGGGTGTGTGTGTGTGTGTGTGTGTGTGTGTGTGTGTTGTGTGTGTGTGTGTGTGTGTGTGTGTGTGTGTGTGTGTGTGTGTGTGTGTGTGTGTGTGTGTGTGTGTGCGTGTGTGTGTATGTTGTGTGTGTGTGTGTGTGTGTGTGTGTGTGTAAGTGTGGTATGTGTGTGTGTGTGCGTGTCGTGTGTGTGTGTGTGTGTGTGTGTGTGTGTGGCGCGCGCACGTGCGCGTTGTTAATGTTGTTGTTGTAGTTTGTTGTTGTGTGTGTTGTTGTTGTAGTTGTGCGCGTGGTGTGTGTGTGTGTGTGTGTGCATGTGCGTGTCGTGTGTGTGTGTGTGTGTGTGTTGTGTGTTGTGTGTGTGTGTGGTGTGTGTGTGTGTGTGGTGTAGTGTGTGTAGTGTAGGTATGTGTTTGGGGGGTGGGGTGGGAATATGCTTGTTTACACTTCTTTCCCTCCCTCCCTTCTGTCTGTCTGTCTGCCTGTGTCTCTGTCGGTCTGTTTGTCTGTTTCCTCCGACTCCATCCATTCCCTTTCTTCTCTTGCCATCTATATATCTCTTTCGATCTGCATCTTATGTCCATAGGCTCATAACCCCCCCTCTCTCCCTCTCCCTATCTCTGTGTCAACCCCATTACCCCCCACCCTAAACACTCTCTCCCTCTCTCTTTCGCTCACACACAAGACATACATACACACACCACACAAACACGCACACACACACACACACACACACACACACACACGCGCGCGTGCATGCAAGCACGCACGCGTACGCACGCACGCACGCACGCACGCACGAAGAGAGAGAGAAGAGAGAGAGAGAGGAAGAGAGAGAGAAGAGAGAGAGAGAGAGAGAGAGAGAGAGAGAGAGAGAGAGAGAGAGAGAGATTGAGAAGAATGCATATTGACGAGTTGATTGTCAGCGCAATGTCTCTCCTTTCTCTCCTAGCAGCCTCAATCTCCCGGCACGTTCCACACATAAAAACCTACACACGCAGTACTTTGTTTTTGCCCTACATTGTGTTTAGCTCTGATACGCATGACTTTGGTGTTTATATCATTATACTTGTGATCAGAGCATCAAAACTTGTATCTGATGAGCACTGAGGTGGGGGTTCGAATCTTCGCTGAGGTATCTGTTCATCCGTGTCGAATGCACACAGAACAACTTGCATCTCGTTAAAACCCGTTCCGCTTTTCGGAGGAGTAGGCCATTGTGTGTCAGTGAGGAACGGATGGGGAAAATTTAAAAAGCAGCATACACACGGGGACGTACTGGATGGATGTAAAAAGCACATGAGTGCTTATTCCATTATCCTCGAAATAAAAGATAACTGAATACAGATAAAAAAAAAGATTTCACCCCATGCTGTTAACTTCGGTACTAACTCCATCCTCATGAAAGTCCTCGGGACGAAGTCATAGCTAAAATTTCCCTTGTGAAAACAAACAAATCCTCTAGCACACATGCTGAAACCGCATCCGCCTCTGGTAAAAAGATTAGACTATATTATAAGGACTGGTGAGACGGTTGACATGAAGATCATTATTCAGCATGCACTCTGTTATTTGAAGATAGATTAGCTTCACCAGGTTTCACTAGCCTACATACAACACACTGCCTGAGAACTCACCCCCCCCCCCCCCCCCGAACATATTATGTAGTGTCCCAACGACTTCTCAAAGAGTTCAGGAAAAAGTCAGTTATACATGATGTCGGACTAACACGCTTCTTTTTGTTTAGCCAAACTTGAGTCATATGTGTGTCAAGATACCTTTGTATTTAGGAGTTAGATGAAATGTTAACTATATTATTATGCCTCGTACGGATAACAACTTTTTATGCATTTGCAATGTCCTAGCTGAGATAATCACTACCCTATTTCCTTCTTTACAATTCCACCACCGCCTTCTTCGTTGACGTTATCATCCCCATCATCATCGTCGTCGTAATCATCACCGTCGTGATCATCATAACCATCATCGTCATCTCATCATCATCCATCATCCGCTCATCATCATCATCATCATCATCATCATCATCATCATCATCATCACATCATCATCATCATCATCATCACGGCCGTCGTCGTTTTCCTCGTCATCATCATCATCATCACACACCACCACCATTATCATCACTATCACAATGTTATCCAATACCTCGTATTATACAGCCACCCTAAAACCAAGCACAAAGATCTCTAGCTACCTCCTCTGTCTCATGACCTGGCACTCTCCTAATCTCTGAGTGTCTTGTCCCCAGAGCCCCAGCCCAGGAATCCACCATCACAGACCTGGACCCCTCCCATCCCGGGTCCTTTCGAGCCGCTGTCCATCCTGCAGCTGATGTTTCCGCCAGATGGAGACGGACTTTGAGCACCTGGGCCCCGACAGGGACGACGTCAGGTCACCCCTGGGCTTCGACTCCCTGGACCCGCTGGACTTTGGACACCCCCCCTTCAGACTGCGCCCCGGCTTTTCCCGGAAGGACGACCTCCATGGCTTCCGTTTTGGTGACGGTATCGAGGAGGATGACGACGACGAAGATGATGTTGAGATTTTGAAATATTAGCGTGGCGGCTGTGTTTGTTGCTTCGTGTAGTTGTGTTGTTGTTTTTTTTGCAGTATCTTTTTTCTGTTTTTTTTTTTTTTTAAATTAGAGTTACGAAGGGAGGAAGCAAAGAAGTTGTGAGTCACTGAAGAGGGTGTCGATCAGTGATGGAAAGCGGTTGGAGGAAACTGTTGAGAAAGTTAACGAAGACTGTTACTCAGTTGAGGAAGCTGGCATTAAATGGCCGGTTTATCTATCATGTGATGAATAGTTCTTGTTACATAATGTGTCATCTCAGCTTGCTTAACTGTATGCTTTAGTTTAGTTTTTCTGTTTTAAGAATATTGTTACGTTTATTTTTTAGAATGCATCAAACCAGATGATTATAAACTTTGATAAGCAGTGAAAGTTATACCTGGTTTTAAGCAGTGCCCTAGTCATTGCTGTAAAAAGTCCCTGACGTAAGATTTGATGTCAAATGTCCTTATCTTAAATTGAATAGCACCTCCAAATTGTGTATAGAGGGTCTATACCTTAAGAAGAGGATGCAGAAAAATCCTGACATTTTGTTTGGAGATGTAAAAACCAGGTTGAAGTTAATTTCATATTATTGAAAACTATGCATATCTTACGGAAAAAGACATGACAAAGTGAAACCAGTTTTTTTATATTTATCATTAATGATTTCTTTCTTTCTGCTCGCATATATTCGTTGATTTGTTAGATGAACGTTACATTCTGTACAGCTGATGAAAGATGAGTTTTTTTTTAAACTTACAAAATGTTACTTTAAAATGTTGCAGATTAATTTCCTGATAGTTTGACATGTGTGAACATAAAACTGTACAGTATATACTGTGATATAGTAGGTTAATACTTGTAGAGTCCAAGTTGTTGAAAAGATGATGCAAGAACCCCCCCTCCCCTCCCAGAAATAATCAATGAACTGACCAAATATTTTTCGAAATTAATGGAAAAAAACCCAACAACACTCAAAACATTGAAAACTTCAGGAATCAAGGCTGGTTTTGTTTTCCCCATTCCGTCAATTCCGTTTTTTGTTAGCCCCTACCTATCAGCACATTTTACACACATAGCACCAGTTTACACCTTCAGTTCAGTTTTATACCAGCTTGATACTCATAGACCCTGAAATTTACATTTTTACATTAAGCTCCAAACATACTACTTGCAACTCTTATTTTGTTGTTGTTGTTATAGATCTATATGTATGTTTACAGTTTCTTTCTTGTATCTGTTGATAATCTATCTATTGATTAATGTTAGTAAGATCTGACGAGGGATTGTATATCTTCGATAAAGTTGAATAAATCGCTGCAAAACCGTGTCGGCCTGTTTTAATTAAAGAAATTCACAGACAACATCTTTACGTCTTCCCTTCTCTGACATCTTGTTTCTCGGTATTTTTTTTTCTACACGATAGGTAGAGAGAAAAATATTTTCCTGAGTCGTTATTTACCCCACCATCACCACTCACAAGACTATAAGAATGTCAAGTACATTCACAACAAACGTAACGTGGAGCCACACCCAGTACACTTAAAGTTTTTTTTCTGCATACTCAGTGTGTGTGTGTGTGTGTGTGTGTGTGTGTGTGTGTGTGTGTGTGTGTGTGGTGTGTGTGTGTGTGTGTGCGTGTTGTGGTGTGCGTGTGTGTGCATGCGTGCGTGCGTGTTTGTGTTCATGCGTGTGTGTGTGTGTGTGCGTGTGCATGTGTTTAATCGGGCGTGAGCGCCGTGTGTGCACGATTGAGTGTGTGTGCCGCATTTTTCAATTTATTCCTAGTCTCATCTACTTAAACATTCAACCACGTAAGTATACACGCAAAACAAAACACACACACCCACACACACACACACCACACACACACACACACACACACACACACACACAACACACACACACACACACACACACACACACACAACACACACACACACACACACACACACAAAAACACATACACACACACACACACACACACACACCACACACACACACACACACACCACACCACACACACACACACCACACACACACACACACACACACACACACACACACACACACACACACACACACACACACACACACACGCACACACACCATTCAACGGTCACAGTCATCATGGTTGGACTGGACTGGTCTGTCCCTAGTAGGCTACTCCACTATCAGTCTGTCCCTCTCCTTACAAGTCTGTACCAGGGACGTGGCAATAGCCTAGTGCAGCACGAGCCATTTTGGTCCTACATACTGCAAACAAAAGGCGGACCGGACAGAATGGTGCCAATCCTACCACAGCCCTGGTAGGGGGAAAGCAGATCGCAGTTGTGGGTGAATGAACCCGTGCTTATAATTATTAGGGTCTTTGCTTAAATCTGAAAGTCTGCTGGGGTCTGACTCACCATCACCAGTGATTCGATCCAGATTGGATATATGACCGCTTTGACTGGTCACTGGTCACTTTTCTTAGCCTCCTTCCTGTCCCTCCTTCCTTCTTCCGTGCCTCCTCCCCCCCCTACCCCCTCCTTGTCCATCCATGCCCCAATGCTTAACTGCTATGACCTCTTTACTGTTGGGGCCGTTTGGTAGTAAGTCTAGTATAAGTGTGTGTTAGATACTGCCGGGTTTGTAATAGTTTAACACTGGTAGGGAAATGTGTGAGAGAGAACCAGTATATGATTAATTTAATATGTTTGGGTAGAATTCGTCTCGTGGTTAGAGCGTCATTTTTAAAAAAAATATTTAATTCTTTTATATCGAGGATAATGAAAGAAGCACTCGTGTGCTTTTTTTTTACATCCAGTCCCCCGTGTGTATTCAGGTTTTTTTTTGTAAATCTTGTCATCTGTTCCCACAGGCACACAATGGCCTCCTCTTACGAATAGCGGGACAGGATTTAACGTGTGCGTAAGATGTTCTGCGTGCGATAGCACACGGGGGGCCTCGGTTTATAGTCTCATCCGAAGGTGTTGGGATGCAGGGGTCAGGGGTCAAGGGGAGTTGCGGGTTTAGGTCTCCCTCTTGAGGTACTCAAATATTCTTCCCCTGCAGTTAATATGGTGCTGATTCCTTTCGTCCATCTTCTACCCCAGTAAAAGATCCCCGTGTAAAGTGAAGTCGATATTTGTTGCCGAAACCCGTACTGCGTTCTGTCCATTGCTTATGGGGCAATAAGCTTTACCTCTTTCCACTACGTCCATTGCTGAATGGTCCAGGTTACAGCCCTGGGTCTCAGCACAGTGTATTATGATTTATTACAGGCCAGGGTCTCAGCATAGCGTATATTATTTTATTAGTGGATCGGTGGTCTAGGTGGTAACGCGCCTTGCCTAGAAAGCAAAAAGTCCAGGTCGGAGTGTGCGGTGGTTCGTACCATGTTTGGGCCCAAAACTTTTCCCCATCCATTAGACCCTGAGTGGTGGTCTGGGCGCTAGCCTTTCGAATGAGACGATAAACCGAGGTCCCGTGTTTACACATCACTATTTAGCGCACGTAAAAGAATCCACGGCTACAGGGGGGTTGATCCTGGCAAAATTCTGTAGAAAAAAGCCACTCTGATAGGGAAACAAATACAGCTACATGCAGGAAAATTTTAAAAAATGGGAGGCGCTGCACTTATGGTGACGCGCTCTCTCTGGGGAGAGCAGCCCGAATTTCTCGGAGAGAAGTCTGTTGTGAAAGAAAGTGGTACAAAATACAAAATACAGGCCAGGGTCTCAGCACAGCGTATAATTATTACAGCCCTGGGTCTCAGCTTTACGGCTATTTTCTCACCCCACCCAGGTGTAAAAGGGGTACCAACCTTATGTTGGGGGTTAACCCTGCGATAGACTGGCGTCCTATCCAGGGGGAAGTCTATGACTCTCAGTCGCTTAACGCCATAGAAACCGGGATAAGCACCAGCCTGATGAGCCTTAGGCTCGGGACAGACTTTAACTTTTTTAACAGGGTCTCAGCACAGCGTATATTTATTACAGCCCTGGGTCTCGGGTTTAAGTCTCATGCAGCCTTTACAGTTATGCTTTCTGCATAGTGGATCGGTAGTTTAGAGGTAAAGCACCTGGTTAGAAAGCGAGAATTCCGGGTCGGAAGTGTGCGATGGTTTGATCCTTGTTTGGCCCCGAGACTTTTCCCTCATCTATTAGACCATGAGTGGTGGTCTGGGTGCTAGTCTTTCGGATGAAACGATAAACCGAGGTTCCGTGTGTTAAACATTATTTAGCGTACGTAAAAAAAATCCCATAGCAACATGGGAGTTGTCTCTGGGAAAATTCGGTAGAAAAAAGCAACTCTGATAGGGAAAAAAACACAATTGCAGACAGGAAAAGGAAAAAAATGAGAGGCGCTGCTCTTTTGGCGACGTGTTCTCTCCAAGGAGAGCAGCCCAAATTTTACGCAGAAAAATCCTCCGTGACTTATAGTTGAATAATATAAAGAAAATGGATTAAAAAAAAATGACAGCTGGATGTTCGACATCAGCCGACACACTACAGCCCGAAGCATCTTACTCCTATTTAGCAGTGGCTAACACTCCACGCTGACCATTCTTTCTGCACATCTTATGTATAGGTCTCCGCACACCAATCACATTTTCATACTGTTCCTCTCTGAAGTCATCATTTGGCAGTGGCGAATATTCCACGCTAGTCAGTCATTCTGCACTATCTTATATAGAGGTCTCCGCATACCATTCACATGTTCATACTGATCCACTCTGAAGGGTCATTGAAAAGGCCTCACACTCCGGTATGCCCACATGTTTTTCTGTCTGTTTCTAAATGTCAAAAAGAGTACGCACTTTTTGCTTTTTTTCCTAGATAAAACTAAAGCACATGCAGTTGAATGAGACCCTCACATCATCAACGCAGAACATCTTGCGCACACGTTAAATCCTGTTCCGCTTTTCGTAAGAGTAGGCCATCGTGTGCCGGTTGGAACAGATGACAATATTTACAAAACTGCATACACACGGGGACCGGATGAAAAAAAGCACATGATTGCTTATTCTGTTATCCTCGATATAAAAGAATAAATAAATAAATAAATAAATAAATAAATAAACACCCTTCCCCCTCAGTTCAGCCCTTAGATCTATTCGACCGTGACTGTGACTGCTGGTCTGGGTGCTAGTCTTTAGGATGAGGCGATGAATTGACGCCTGGTATGTAACACGCATTTAGGACAAGTAAAAAACAAACCCAAGGCAACAAGAAATGTCCCCCTGGAAAACAATTTATGAAAAAGCCACTGTGATATGGAAACCCATGCATAAAAAGACAGAAAACGAAAATCAAATAATGGGTGGCGGTGCTCTGGTGGCAATATACTCTCTCACGGAGTAGAGCATCCAGAATTTCGAGAAGTCAACGAACAGCCCTTAATCCCTCTCCACAAAAACATACAAACTGCTGTATGTTGTACAGAAACACTCAGCAGGAAAGGAAGGAAGGTAGGACAACGAACAGGACAGGCAGAAGTAGCAGACTAATGAAAAGACACACAGACAAATCACCCAAAATTTATCTTTGTCATGGACCAAAGTGCTTTCGGTTTCTGGAGCTGAGAAGAGGCCGTACAATCTGTCTGTGAAAATGCGTTTATCTTGCGCCAGTCATCATCATTTGGGAACAGTCATCATCATTTGGAAACAGTCATCATCTGGAGCCAGTCATCATCTGGAGCCAGTCATCATCATCTGGAGCCAGTCATCATCATTTGGAAACAGTCATCATCTGGAGCCAGTCATCATCTGGAGCAGGAACCGTCATCATCTGGAGCCTGTCATCATCTGGAGCAAAAGCCAGTCATCAGCTGGAGCAGGAAACAGTCATCATCTGGAGCCAGTCAGTCATCATCTGGAGCCTGTCATCATCTGGAGCTTGTCATCATCTGGAGCCAGTCATCATCTGGAGCCTGTCATCATCTGGAGCCTGTCATCATCTGGAGCTTGTCATCATCTGGAGCCTGTCATCATCTGGAACAGGAGCCAGTCATCTGGAGCCAGTCATCATCTGGAGCCTGTCATCATCTGGAGCTTGTCATCATTTGGAGCCTGTCATCATCTGGAACAGGAGCCAGTCATCTGGAGCCAGTCATCATCTGGAGCCTGTCATCATCTGGAGCCTGTCATCATCTGGAACAGGAGCCAGTCATCTGGAGCAGGAGCCAGTCATCATCTGGAGACAGCCATTCATCATCTTGAGCCAACCAGTCATCTGGAGCAGGAGCCAGTCGTAATCTGGAGCAAAAGACAGTCATCATCTGGAGCAAAGGCCAGTAATCATCTGGAGCAGGAGCCAGTCATCATCTGGAGTCAGTCATAATCTGGAGCAGGAACCAGTCATCATCTGGAGCCGGTCATCATCTGGAGCAGGAACCAGTCATCATCTGGAGCAAAGGCCAGTCATCATCTGGAGCAAAGGCCAGTCATCATCTGGAGCCAGTCATCATCTGGAGCCAGTCATCATCTGGAGCAAAAGCCAGTCATCATCTGGAGCCAGTCATCATCTGGAGCAGGAGCAAGTCAGTAAAAATCGGTGTGGAGAAATTAACGGGGAAAATGGAATTTCCCATCTGTTGACACTTCGTTACACCAGATTAGCTGCTTAAAGCAGTTAGCCAAATAAGGCGTAGATGATGGAGGGGTTTTGTTTGCTCTCTTACGTCCATCAAATTTAGCCTTTACAAATGTGTCTGCCACTGCTGTCAGTTTTTGTTTCGTGGTGGTGGTAGTGGTGGTGGTGGTGGTGGTGGTGGTGATGGGGGTGGTGTGTGTGTGTGTTTGTGGTGGGTGGGGTGGTGTGTGTGTGTGTGTGTGGTGTGTGTGTATGTGTGTGTGTGTGGGGTGTGTGTGTGTGTGTGTGTGTGTGTGTGTGTGTGTGTGTGTGTTGGTTGTGGTTGGGGTGGTGTGTGTGTGTTGTGTGTTGTGTGTGTGTATGTGTATGTGTATGTGTGTGTGTGTTCCTTCCCTTGCAATTCAAGCTCTTGTAAACACAAAACACTTTGAAACAAGTGTTACAGATTGAGATCATTGTTCTTTTTCAGTGTTTAGGCCCTGTTCTTTACAAAGACAAAAACTGTGCACTGACTCGTAGTTTGCTGTCATTATTTCTACATTAGGAAAAAAATATCCGCACAGCAGGGAGCAGTCATTTTATCATTAGAATATTTCTGCTTTCTTTGTGACAATCCCAGAACCCTGTAGAGTGCATTCCTCAGGGGATTGTCTGAGTTTACGACCACAGACTTACAAAAAATCGTTATCTTTGCTATCAGAACATATTTCTGTTTTTATTTTGAGAAGACTAGAATCTGGGGATAGGATAGTCAGTGGTGTGGGCACTTGCTTTCCGCAACGAAGTTAAAAAGCTCTTGAGCGTGGTTACCAATGGATGTTCCGTTTGTGCACCTTGGCTTCAGTACATATCCAGTTCACCCACTGTAAATGGTACCTGGCCTTTTAGATCAGGAAGTAAAAGCAGCGAGGGAGGGGTCTTTATTGGGCGCCGCCTTTAAATTGTGGACCCTGGAAGCTGAGGTCTTCTGATGCTCTCGCTTCTACGACCACAAGATTATGGAACACTTTACCTTTTATCTTTAGAGTTAAAATCCTGCAGAGTGCAGAATCATCTGATTGTTGAGTTTATAACCCTAATTTTCGAGAAGTTATTATTTTTGGTAGCAGAACATACAATTATTTCAATTTTATGAGCACGAAAGGAACAAAGCAACAGCAGTTCCTGTATTGAGATATTATGTCAGAGCAAATCACATTGATTTGGCAAGAAAAATAGCATATACCAAGAGCCTTAGCTGTGTTGGTGAAATGGTGGCTGTATCATTTGCTCTCAGAAAATACAATGGCGGCATAGGACTATTGAGAAAGTAAGGGTCAGAGCAAAGATGATGGCATGAACAGCCTGATTGTGCCATTATTACTTTTTTTTTTTTTTTTTTTTACATAATGTGAACATTCTATTTTCCAGTTATGTCTTCTTTCGTTTTGATTTGTTTGATCTTCATCTTTCGAGGACTGGTTAGAACCCCCCCCCCAAAAAAAAAAAAAAAAAAAAAAAAGAAGTCTTAGCTCATTCTTTCTTGCATGATTAGGGCAAAAAGGAAACTTTCGAGCAACTGTATGTGACAAGAATGGTTGGTAAAATGAAGGAAGCTTAGGCCAGACAATTTGCCATCCAGGAACTATTCTGCACTATTGCTTACTATACTTTACTACACTATCACTAATGAAAACAAATAGACCGAAAGAAAAAAAAAGTTCGATAGAAGTTCTGATGCCTCGTTATAACTCCCTGCAAGGGTTGGTCGATGGCTGTCTGTCTGAGGCAATAGACGATTTCCCCTCGTCGATTCCTGTACTGAAACACTTCATCTGACCGAGTCGGTGTCAGAATTTTGAGCTACTTTCGTCATGTCTTGGTCTCTACATATTACAAACTGGTGCTTATGGTTTATTTAAGAAACCAAGGCTGATGGGTATTGGACCGTATATCATATTTCTTTGGATACTTCTCCCGCCTTTTGCTGTTCGTCATTCATCATTTCTTCAGGTCCTTCTTCTGTTCCCCATACACCATATCTTCAAATCCTTTTGCTGTTCATCATTCACCATTTCTTCAGATCCTTCTTCTGTTCCCCATACACCATATCTTCAAATCCTTTTGCTGTTCATCATTCACCATTTCTTCAGGATCCTCTCTTCTGTTCTCATCATCCATTTTCAATTCTTTTGCTGTTCATCATTCACCATTTCTTCAGATCCTTCTTCTGTTCCCTACATCATTTCCTTCAGATCCTTCTCCCACCTTCTGCTGTTCATGAAGGAAGCTAGTCTGTTTTGCAGCAGTGACTCTGGCGTTGCTTTATTCTATTAGCTGCTGCTGATGTAACCATGTGCTTTTAGCACAGTGGTATTTTTTGATGGTTCTCAAAACGTGTACATGTTATAGCTCTGAAAATGGTAGCCGAAAAACTTAGGAGATATAAACCCTGAGTTGAATATTGGTATAAACCATCAACATGAAGCCGATTTCTTCAAAGTTTCGACATAACTGAAGAAAGAGTTACCTTTTTGTCTAAAGGCATTGATAGTATATACTTATTGAGGAAAAGCGCTTGATTTTATATTAAACTTTACCTAAACATTTTTGGATCCTCTTGCTATTATTCAAGCTAGCTTTTTTTTTTATTAGAAATATCCAGTCAGGAAAGAATCATTCCCCATGTAACAAGAGATCTGCTCAAAAGGGACGTTTGTTCATTGGCTCGAGCTCCGAGGTTCAGCGATGGTGATGAGAATTGCGTATGAAACCGTTTTTCATATGCAAAAATGCCTTGCAGTATTGTTTTTGCAAGTCCTTTTGACCTGTTACATACCCGTACCATTAAGTTTACGCTTTTTTACGATTGATAGAAGGTTTTCGTAGGACCAATTTGGGTTTGCTGGATTCTGTTATGCACTTCTTTGTTGCTTATGTGGTCTCTGTAGGAGAAAGCCAAGGAGTCTCCGCAAGCAGTCTCATCTCTACCGCTTGTAACTCTACTCTCCAAATCATCAGCTAGGATCCACGATTCACAGGCATACAGGAATAGGGATATGACAAGGGAGCGCATTAGTCTGATCTTGGAGTTGAGTGAAATATTTTTATCTTTCCAGATGGTGTTCAGTTTTGACAGTTCTGTTATTATCTGTGCAATGATGCATACCACCTCTTGCTTGGACCCCTTGTTTGATACAACAGCCCCCAAGTACTTGAAGCTTTGAACCGTTTCCAGCTTCTGGTTATTGACCCTGATATCAGTGCCAATGCCTTTGGCGTTATTGGTCATCAGTTTGGTCTTCTCTGCACTGATTTTCATGCCGTATGTTTTAGAGTATTAATAGTGTAAAGAAGCATAAACTTAAATGGTACGGGCATGTCACAAGATCAAAAGGACTTGCAAAAACAGTACTGCAAGGCGCTGTCCAAGGAGAAAAAAAGAGGCAGGCCAATGAAGAGATGAGAGGACAATATCAGCGAATGGACAGGCCTAGACCTCAACCAAATTTTGAGAAAGACAGAACAGAGAGAGAAATGGAGGGAAACTGGTTGTCAAGTCTTCAGGGGTCCCCCACGGTCGCCAAAGGGATAGATAGATAGATAGATAGAGTAGATAGATAGATGGATAGATGGATAGATGATTAGATAGAGATAGATGGATAGATAGATAGATAGATAGATAGATAGATAGATAGATAGATAGATAGATAGATAGATGGATAGATAGACAGATCGATAGATAGATAGATAGTTAGATGTTTTAGAGGCATTGTTCAGGTGTTCCATTAGACTGGCAAGCTCATGTTCTGATCCTGCTAGTCCGTCAATATCATCTGGGAAGCGGAGATTTGTAATCACTCTGCCACGAATGCTGACTGATCCTTTATGGTCTTCCAGTGCATCAGCCATGATTCTCTCGAGGGAGATGTTGAAAAGTGTGGGTGAGAGTAGACAGCCCTGCCTTACTCCAACTGTTGTTTGAAACCACCCTCCAATGTTGCTGTTGTAGTACACTGCACTGGTGGCCTTGTTGCACAGCTCTTTGATGACTCTGATCAGGTCTGCAGTGATGCTGTACAAATTCATGGTTGCCCACAAAGCTGCATGCCACACCCTGTCGAATACCTTCTTAAAATCGATAAATACGTGGTAGAGGTCTTGTTGGCATTGAAGGTACCACTCACAGAGTATTCTGAGGTTGAATATCTGTTCAGTTGTGCTGCACCCTGTTCTGAAACCTGCTTATTCCTCAGCAATGATGGTCTCTGCTTGTGACTTCAATCTGTTCAATATAATCTTCAACATGACCTTGCTTGGGTGGCATATGAGGCTAATTATGAGGTAATTCTGGCACTGCTGAAGCTTTCCTTTCTTGGGGAGGGTGATGATAAGTGATGTGTCCATGGTGTTGGCCATTTTCCTATCTGCCAGATCTTGTTGCAGATTTTTAGTAAAGCGTTGATCATGGCTTCCTCTCCAGCTTGAACCAATATATATATATATATATATATATATATATATATATATATATATATATATATATATATATATATATATATATATATATATATATATATATTTTGAGACATATCTATCTATCTATCTATCTATCTATCTATCTATCTATCTATCTATCTATCTATCTATCTATCTATCTATCTATCTATCTGTCTATCTGTCTGTCTGTCTGTCTGTCTGTCTATCTATCTATCTATCTATCTATCTATCTATCTATCTATCTATCTATCTATCTATCTATCTATCTATCTATCTATCTATCTATCTATCTATCTATCTATCTATCTATCTATCTGTCTGTCTGTCTGTCTGTCTGTCTGTCTATCTATCTACCTGTGTGTCTGTGTGTCTGTGTGTCTGTGTGTCTGTGTGTCTGTCTATCTATCTATCTATCTATCTATCTATCTATCTATCTATCTATCTATCTATCTATCTATCTATCTATCTATCTATCTATCTCTCTCTCTCTCTCTCTCTCTCTCTCTCTCTCTCTCTCTCTCTCTCTCTCTCTCTCTCTCTCTCTATCTATCTATCTATCCTATCTATCGCCACGGCTGCCACCACCAGTGCAGAAGATGTAGAATAACTATGCTGCTGTCCTGTCATTCCCCTCAAGTATTGAACGTGTTAGTCTGTGTCATAACAGTCAGCTTTCGACCTCTGACTTATATGACCTCTGACAGCAGACGAGAGAGGGTTGAAAGGGGAGAATACTCCTGGGACTGGCTGCAATTGGTTGACGAACACAGATAAACGCGCCGTCCAGTTTCCCTGAAAGCTTTCCATTGTTTTGCCTGAGAAATTCTCTGTGTGTCTGAGTATTGGTCTGCCATCAATATCGTCTGATTATATTAGTCTGGCTTTTATGTTATGACCGTACACATTGGACTACTACTGTAGTATATGTGTGTGTGTGTGCATGCGTGCGTGCGTGCGTGCGTGCGTGCGTCCACGCGAGCGCGCGCGCACGCGCGCGCGCGTGTGTGTGTGTGTGTGTGTGTGTGTGTGTGTGTGCGCGCTCGCGTGTGTGTGAATTATAATTTCTCAACTTATCTAGAATATTTATAAGATACAACCTTTATTTTCCATTCATATAATTATGGGGAAAAAAAGTTATCGGCTGCACAATACGAGAAAAGCACAACACACAAGATCAAAATATGCATGTTAAAGATCCAATCATTCATATCAGCGTTATGCGGGTTACATAGACAAGTACATACCCAGCATACATCCCCCAGGTCGAAATGCGGCTACCATCATGGCGGGCAAAACCTGGTCGCATGCGCTATATCTCATCATTGGTGAACCTTGGAGCTCTAGCTGAGAAACTAAAAAAGTATACGACAGACGGATAAAGCCTAGGTACATACGACAGACTAGATGATTATATAGGGCAGGCAAAGAAAGCACAGATACATAGGACATACAAAGACAGCCTAGACAGGCAAAGACGACCTACACACACACACACACACACACACAACTCACACACACACACACACACACACACACACACACACACACACACACACACACACCACATACACACACAAACACACACATACGCACGCACACACACACACACACACGCACAACACACACACACACCACACACACACACACACACACACACACACACACACACACACACACACACACGACAGGTACAGATAGCCTGATAGCCTAGATATACGACAGGTAGAAACAGCCTAAATTAGATATACAGGACAGGTAAAGGACTTTCACAGATTTTGACTAACGTCAGCACTGTCGCAGATTGGACTGTGTCAACACAGTCATTGTAATGTCTGGTCAAAAGTCTGATGTCCTTGGTAAAGGTAAAGGCGTCCCACAACCTATGTGGTCGTAGGAGAACGACGCGTCAGAGACCTCAGCATCTCCAGGGGCCAGCATGTTGAGGGCGGCGCCCATCTCCTCTCCTTCGCTGCTTTACCTTCCCTGACCCTAAAGAGGGCAGGCACCAATTTACAGCTGGGGAACTGGGGGAACTGTACTGAAGCCAAGGCGTGCAAACGGTCACTCATCCAATTGGCAACCATGCTCGACGCTGCTTAACATTGGCTGGGGGAAAGCGAGTGCTCTGACCACTGAGCTATCCTGTCCTTGATGTTTGAACATTATTTGTTTCTAATCACAGATTACTATTTGTTTGAAATTGTGATACTGGTTTACCTGTTTTAACAGGTTTTTAGGTACATATATAACCTTCATACAGTTTTGTCGCGTTTTTAAGATAATGATAACACCGTGTTTGTATTTTGATTTCATGCCAGCTGCACTGCAGATCAAACATTTACCAGTTCTTGCTTTGCTGGGCTTCTTTCCTCTATCTAATACTTTACACACTACCGCATTTTGAGCCCACACAGACAAAGCTTTCACGCAGAGGTCGTAAATATTTCCCGATAGCAGAGGTACAAGCAGAAACCCTGATTACGGACTTCTCTTTATGACAAGCCAAGGGGAACGAACTCGTGCTGGGGCGATTAGACCCGTTGGCATTTGACAACAGGGGTTGTTAATCAGATAAGGACTGGCTGGCTGGCTGCTCTTCCTTGGTCACTTTACCCTACCAGGCCTTCCTGCTTCAGAGTTCCTTGCCTCTCCTCCTCCTCCTCCTGCTCCTCCTCCTCCTCCTCCTCTTGCTCCTCCTCTTTCTGCCAACCTCCATAAAGGGAAGACATCATTGCCGGACAGGGGATGACAGCAGTCCAGGCGGAGGCCAGATAATCACATACATAGAAGAGGGCACACCGCAGCTGCCCGCTAATCCACAGTGCAAACAATCTGTCTTCAGTGCTAGCTGAGACTAGGCGTGTGGGCAGACTGTAACTATGTAATGTGTGGTATACATGTATGCATTCACTGACAGTTTGCATCCTTGTGTTTTTTTCTGTCTCTTGCCTTATATAATATCACATGCCTACAAGTATAATCATTATGAAGACCAATGTTTTAGAAGTCACGATGGGGGATTTTTTTTTTACTGTCAATAAACTCTCTTTACACTTTCTGTAGATGTTTTTCTGTAGATAGATTGCTTTCTGATGCCATCCTTGCTCGTTCACCACATTCTTTACTATGAAAAAATGCTGACGGGTCAACTGGTTTGCTCAGTATTTGCCAAATTTACAGCCAGTAGACGAGGAAGGGTGAAGCATAGATAGCTTATCACACTGCCGTTCACTTATGATATCACACCTTCCTTGACAGTTTTCAATTAAACTCAACATTCACAGTTATTGGTTTTCTTTATCATATAAGACTTTAGGATCAGTTGCTGGAGAACTTTTGACTTTAGGGCACACAATGTGTTAGTGTGTATCTTTCTAGACATTTTGAATGATATGAAATAAGACTGACTTCGATTTGTTGTAGTTTTTGAGCAATTGCAATGGATGAATGCTCCAGAAAAAGACACACCTTTGGCATAAAAATGTTAGAGCAAACACAACTCTTTTCTTTCTTTCTTTCTTTCATACCGAGGATATTGGAATAAGCACTCATGTGCTTTTTACATCCAGTCCCCGTGCGTATGCAGTTTGTTAAATCTTGCCATCTGTTCCCACCGGCACACAATGGCTTACTCCTAGGAAAAGCGGAACAGGATCTAACATGCGCGCAAGATGTTCTGCGTGCGTTTGCATACGGGGCCTCGGTTTATAGTCTCATGTGAAGGACTCTTGAAAGCACGACAGGTCAAATTAATTTTATTGGAATAGTCAAGAAGTGATTGTTACATATCTTTTTCTTCTCATTCTCATCCTTTTTAAACTCTATATGAAGTCGCTGGGACATGGCTCCCTGAAATTCTCCCTTTCTGTCAATTGGAAGTCACGTGAACTGGGTGCCTGATATTTTGTACCTGTTTAAAGTCTATTGTAAAAAAACAAACAAACACACACGATGGTTAGAAGTATCCGATGGAGCTGAAGCATTCGACATTGAGTCATTGCCAACGTCAGCTTAAATCTATCGCCAATGTCAGATGAGATTATCGCCAATGTCAGTTGAGATCTATGGTTAATGTCAGATGACAGCTATGGCAAATGCCACATGAGATCTATGGCCAATGCCACATGAGATCTATGGCCAATGCCACATGAGATCTATGGCCTATGTCAGCTGAGATTTATGGCCAATGTCAGCTGAGATTTATGGCCAATGTCACATGAGATCTATGGCAATGCCATATGAGATCTATGGCCAAGTCAGCTGAGATTTATGGCCAATGTCACATGAGATCTATGGCCAATGTTACATGAGAATCTATGGCCAATGTCACACGAGATCTATGGCCAATGTCACATGAGATCTATGGCCAATGTCAGCTGATGATCTATGGCCAATGTCAGACTGAAGACTTTCATGGCCAATGTCACATGAGATTTATGGCCAATGTCACATGAGATCTATGGCCAATGTCACATGAGATCTATGGCCAATGTCAGCATCAAGCCAAAAGACGTCACTGACAGCCTTCAGCAGGGCTGGTTCAGTGCAGTGATGTGGTCGATAATTAGGTTAATAAATGCTCTCTAATTAGTGTGGTCGTTTTTAACAGACGCGAATTAATTATTGTGATGAAATCAGTGTCATCCAAAAACATCCCTCGTCAATGAGGAGTGAAATCCTAGAGGGATGCCAGCTAATGAGGAATGGAAATGAAGGAGGAGGAATGAAATGGACTGAGGAAACACAGCGGACCGCAGAACTAAACGAAGGGAGGTGAGGAAGGAAAATTGAATGAAGCCACTGCTCCTTTAGCAGAAAGAGCAACACGCTTATGATGGGGTGGGGAAAGAGGAAGGGGGGTGTTGATGCTAGCTGTTTGAAATGTTCATTCAGTTGTTAAAGAAGGCTCATAGCCAAATGTGACATGTATGTGTATACATACACGGGTCTACATCCCCCACAAAGCAATTGTTTGAAGTCTTTTGCTGGGTGTGGAAATTATTTTGATATGTCCAAGTATCAAAATATGGAACGAAATCACTTATACCCTGCATAGGCGCTAACAGTCATAATGGCAGAAATAAGGATAGTGGTATTGATTATAATGACGGGAGAAAGGATGATGATGATGATGATGATGATCATGGCGACGGTGCAGATGATGATCATGATGGTTGTCATGGTCATTGTTAATTGATTAAGCTGAAAAAGTCTGTGCCGACTGTGAAATATTATTGATCCTTATGAAAGAGAAGAATGAAACTCTTCTCCATTTATCGAATTTTGTTCTGATTTGCTACAATGATCTAGGAAATAAACAAGAAAAATTCATCATCGATGCAACAAATGTCTAATTTATCGATTCGGCTATGTGAACCTGCTTAGAACTTTAAAACAGAACTAAGGAAATGATCAGCTACGTGCTTTTAGTTTGTCTTTTGGAAGCTACTGATTATAAGGATTCAACTGAATGAAAGCCAGAAATTTGATTCTGTTCATAACTGGAAATCAGATAACAATTGGGGTTCCATGTTCATGCTCTTGGGTTTCGTTTTTTACGTTCTGTCTGAAGGATTATGAATCATATTCAAAATTGATCATTTTTCGGTAGAACATATTGTTTAAAAGATCTAGTGCTTTCTCTTAATGACTAGTTTAAAGAAAAAAGTTTATTGCATGTTCAGGTTTGGCAAACTTTTAAGCAATTCTGTATTCGTAAGTATGTCAAAAATAGCACAACATATAAGACCAATAAGCACACAGCAACAGCCACAATTTACAACGATAATTTTATTCAAACAGAACTTGTTTTATACCTATATTATTTTAGTAAGTGGGCTAGAGAGAGGAGAGAGAGAGAGAGAGAGAGAGAGAGGAGAGAGAGAGAGAGAGAGAGAGAGAGAGAGATGAGAGAGAGAGAGAGAGAGAGAGAGAGAGAGAGAGAGAGAGAGAGAGAGAGAGAGAGAGAGAGAGAGAGAGAGAGAGAGAGAGAGCCACGCACACACACACACACACCCACGCACACACACACACACACACACACACACAACACACACACACACACACACACACACACACAACACAACACACACAAACACCCCCCCCTCCCAAACACACACACACACTGTTTCGGTTTTCCCTGTTTAGTCTCCCCTGTGGTGCTCAGCCCATGTTTGTACTGTGCACTGTAGCCTAGTAGTCAGTCAGTGTCTGTGTAGACAGTCGATGCTGACCACACAGCACAGCACAGCACAGCACAGCAAAGCACAGCACAGCACAGCACAGCACAGCACAGGGCCTGTCTTGAAGCTGATCCCCGAGAGAGGAGATGGCAGGGAACAGTGCTAGGCCTACAGGGACTTGGGGTATCGGTGGTCTAGAGGTAACGCGCCTGTCTAGAAAACGAAAAGTCCAGGTCGGAGTGTGCTGTGGTTCGAATCCCGTTTGGGCCCAAATCTTTCTCCCCATCCATTAGACCATGAGTGGTAGTCTGGGTGCTAGTCTTTCGGATGAGACGATAAACCGAGGTCCCGTGTGTTACACATCATTATTTAGCGCACGTAGAAGAAACCAAGAAGGTTGTCCCTGGCAAAATTCTGTAGAAAAAAGTCACACTGATAGGGAGAGCAAATACAGTTACATAATAATAATAATAATAATAATAATAATAATAATAATAATAATAATAAATGGAACTTATATAGCGCTATATCTTGCAAAAACAAATCAAAGCGCTTGCATTCAACCAATTCTTGCACATGCAGCCAACAACAATTAAAATTTTTTAACGAAGTCAATGCACACGCGCACACACACACACACACACACACACACACACACACACACACACACACACACACACACACACACACACACACACACACACACACACACACACACACACATAGAGAGTATAAACACACATAGAGTATAAATGCTTTGGCAGGGCGGTGGATATTTCGGCTGTTGAGAGCAGGGGCAGATGATGAAACAGGATAGGAAAGTCTTAGCTTTGAAATAAGTGTGTCTTGAGGCACACAAGAAATACAGGAAAAAGAAAAAAAAATGGGTGGCGCTGCACTTGTGGTGACGCGCTGTCCCTGGGTAGAGCAGACCGAATTTCACGCAGAGAAATCTGCTGTCACATTAAGTGGTATAAAATAAAATAAAGGACTTGCTTCGTGGAAAAACAGGGGGATTTTCACAGCTGTCTGGCTGTGTCTGGTCAGCAGTGGCTTCAGTTGTGTTCTGGCAGGTAGTACGAGAGAAATGCGTTTTGGTTTTAGTGTAGGTTCGCTTTTGGTTCTTTCTGATACATAGTTTTGTTGTTGTTGTTGTTGTTGTTGTTGTAGTTCTTCTTCTACATCCCTCTCTCTCTCTGTCTGTCTCGCTCTCTCTGTTTCTGTCTCTCTGTCTCTCTTTCTCATTATTATTTCTTATTTTCGTTCTCTGAATGAGTGCGTTTTTATTACCTTATTATTGTCTTTCTGTCCTTCTTTCTTGTCTGTTGTTTGGTATTGGGTATGATATCTTGTTCTTGGTATTTGGGTCATTATTGTTGTTGTTGTTTAGTTACAGGAGTTCTCTCATTTCTGCAATTGACTTTGTGCGCACGTATTTCGTATGTGTGTGCATGTGCGTGCATGTGCGTGTATGTATCTTCAATAGAACATCTGTTCACTCTCAATGAAATCAGGCAAGCACAGTGGAAAGTGTAATAGAAAGTAAAATGGGGTGGGGGCGAGGGAGGCAAGGAGAAAAGATTGAGGAGACAGTATGTGTGTTGGTATTTTCCTGCATTTGAATTAACAATCAGATGAACAAGAACAACGTCAACAACAAAACCAAGAAAATACCCGTTCTCTTAAACATGAGAAAAATGTAAACTCAACAAAGTGGTAATGGTAATCAACAATAATGTAACTACAAAGAGCATCCTACTGGATTGTGTCATGAACGTACGTACGTGCCTTCGTGTGTGTGTGTGTGTGTGTGTCGCACGCGCGTGCGTGCGTGCTTGCGTGCGCGCATGTGTGTATTTTTGAGCATGTGTTATTGATACATTGTGCATGCAGAGGGGCCTTAATAGCAGCGGAGGACATCACCCGGTTGTATGTGTTTATGCTACATTGGACAGCAGTGTAACTTCCTGAGGGAATCAAGCGGTTTCTGTCTAATGTGAGTGAACGTGTCACAGACCTCTACTACAAACAAGGTTAGTGTTGAGGATTCGGGTATTGTTGTTGTTATCACTTTATATCACGTGATGTACACGTGGTTCTCCAACAACGCGGTGACCATCCTGGGTTGACCTTTATGGTTGGTTATGCTGTTGATACGAGGAACGCAAGAATTGGTTTTGAGCTTGTTTTAATGTGTACGTGGCTGCAGTTTTAACCTGAGATTGAAATGTTTAACAGGGCGAAATGTTTAACAAGGCAACAGCCCTCACGGAACCTCTGCGGCGAGTGGGACTTTACACAATAGGATTGGATTGGATTGGATTGTTTGTCTGCCTCTCATTCTACCTGATGCCTGTTTGGTTAATTTCCTGTCTGCTTAAGCACTCTGTTGCTCTTTTTCTAGTTCTGCCAGTCTCTGTTTAAACTACCTGTGTATTTTCTCTTTGTCTCGGAGAGGTGTATACCTCACAATCTGTATAACGTCAACAGAAAGGAAGCAAAGCCACCTTTAAATTAGTAGACTGACGCAAGTTGAGCTTGCTTTTAGACAGGAGAACACAGAAGCCGGTATGGAAAGTGTGGATCGGTGGTCTAGGAGGTAACGCGCCTTGCCTAGAAAGCGAAAAGTACGGGTCGGAGTGTGCAGTTGTTCGTTTCCCGTTTATGCCCCAAACGTTTCCCCCATCCATTAGACCATGAGTGGTGGTCTGGGCGCTAGTCTTTCGGATGAGAAGATAAACCGAGGTCTCGTGTGTTACACATCATTATTTGGTGCACGTAAATAAACCTACGGCAATAAGGGGGTTGTCCCTGGCAAAATTCTGTAGAAGAAAGCTTCTCTGATAGGAAAACAAATACAGTTGCAGACTGGAAAAATAAGAAACAAATGGGTAGCGCTGCACTTGTGGCGACGCGCTCTGCCCGGGGAGAGCAGCCCGAATTTCACGTAGATAAATCTGCTGTGACATAAAGTCGTATAAAATAAAATAAAAAATGAATAAATAAAAGAGGTACACAGGCATTTGATCAACTTCACGATTCTCAAAACAACTTGAGACATGGGTTAGCTGAGGGGTTAGAGCATCAAACTTGTGATCTCACGATGAATTGGGGGAGGGGGGGTCGATAAGTCTTTTCGAGGATTTTCCCTAGGGGCCTGAAGGCAACATTGAAGCTGACTCCACTCAATCCCTTGAAAATCTTTCAGATTAAATCCTAAACCCAAGGTCCCTGTGTGGACACATGAAGATGATCTTGCACACATGGTCAGACCTCACCCACATCTCATAAAATGGAAGTCTTGTAATGGTAGGTAGAAAAGACAGCATATTTATTTATTTATATATCTATTCTTTCATTTCGAGGATAATGGAATAAGCGCTCATATGCTTTTTACATCCAGTCCCCGTGAGTATGCAGTTTTTGTAAATTGTGTCATCGTTCTCACTGGCACACATGGCATACTCTTCCGAAAAGCGGAACGGGTTTTAACGTGTGCACAAGATGCTCTGCGTGCGTTCGCATACCGGACCTCGGTTTATAGTCTCATCCGAAGGACTTTTGTGGGAGTGGAGTCGGCACTGATGTAAACTCCAGAGAAAAAATCCTCTTGAATGAGATCCGAACCCGGGTCAGCAGATCACGAGCGCATCACCCTAACCACCAGGCTATAGACATACCCAGTCTGTAACCTGCTACTTAAAGAGGAATTGGGATGTGTCAGGTTTAACTTACCAACAACACATTGCCCGAAAAACTTAACAGCAGTGTCCTTAACGGCTCACAGAGATTCAAAATTTTATGTCAACCCCCCCCCCCCCCCCCCCCGAGGGGTACATGAAATTAAACAAAACCAAAGCTTGCAGATGTGGGTAGGTTTGGGAAGAAGTCAGGAGAAGTGACCATGACTAGTGCTGTCTGCACTGACCGTATTGCTGTGACTGAGGAGGTGTGACTCTGACAGCACAATCCTCAGAGAGGCTACGTACCACAGAGGCCATTGAAAGACACGGATGCTCCAGGGAATGGCGGCGTTGGGTGTATCAGCTACGTCATTCCTTGGTCATTGCTGAATGGCTATTTTCAGTGTGAGAAATGAGTGCGTTATGACAGGAATTCTGTTCAGGAATCTTCAGACATGTGATTCGAAAATGTTTTGAAATATTGATTGTCGAGGTTTGAGACCTGAACTGCATGCTTAATTATTGTCTGCTTGTGTGGTTCTTTCACTTTTTTCTGTATGTTCCTCTCTTCCTCCCTCTCTCTCTTTCTCGGTCTCTGTGTTTCTCTGCCTCTTGTCTATCTTTTGCCCTCGCTCAATACTCCCAACTCACCTTGTTTTTTTTTTTTTTTTTACGTGTCTCATGTCTCATTCACAGTGTTTCATGTCTTGTATGTATTTGATTCTGTAACACATGAAAACGCGTTCCCATCTATATGAAAAGTAGACCAGGGCAATGCCAGTAAGAATAGATGACCAAATTAAAAAAAAATGCATGATCTCTATTGTCATGTTTGGACATCATCCCCGAAATCGGAATGCGGCTATCTTAATGGGTAGGAAGGAGGGGAAGGGGGGGGGGCAAACAGTCAAATACGCAGAATCTCGCATTAGGCGAACCTCGAAGATCTGGCCGAGGAACAAAGAAAAAAAACAAAAACAAAGCCAAACACTGATTTTATTCTTTTATTTTATTCTTTTATATCGAGGATAATGGGATAAGCACCTCTTGTGCTTTTTTTTATTTTACATCCAGTCCTCGTGTATATGCAGTTTTGTAAATATCATCTGTTCCCACCGGCACACGATGGCCTACTCTTACGAAAATCGGAACAGGATTTAACGGGTGCGCAAGATGTTCTGCGTGCGTTCACACACGGGGCCTCGGTTTATAGCCTCATCCGAAGGACTGGTCAGCCTATATGTAGACCTCTGACCCTGACAGCACACTGCAACGTGATATCAGACAATGGGGCGAAGATGAAAGGGGAGACTACTCCAGGGACAGATTGGGAGTGGCGGGAATTGGTTGTGGGGACACATACAGCCGTCCTCTGTGCCTGCTCTCTGTAAAAGCCTCCAATGGCCGTTCTGTGTTGGGAATTCGGGTAAGGCCTGACAATACCTTTGTGTTGAGTTTTCCTTTTGTACAGGAAAGAAATAATAAAGATACGGTGCTGAGATTATTGTCTGCTATATTCTTGGGTGTTTCATTGCTATCTTCATTCTGTCTCTGTCTTCTGTCTGTCTGTCTGTCTGTCTGTCTCTGTCTCTCTCTCTTCTCTCTCTCTCTCTCTCTCCTCATCTCTCTCTCTCTCTCTCTCTCTCTCCTCCACTACCTGCCTTTCCCATAGCTCTACTGTCTCCTTTTGATCTCTCCTGTTAATACCTGAGTTGGTTAAAAAAAGAGATGCTTTTCATATCATATCTTATATCTATCATGTCTGTCTCCCCCCCACACCCCGTCTCTCTCTCTCTCTCCCCCACACACACACACATACTCACATTCACACGTACAATGAAGATACATACACTCACATATTATATGCACACACACATACATATGCGCACGCATGCGTGCGTATACGCAGAGAGAGAGAGAGACAGACAGGCATAGACAGAGAGACAGACAGGCAGGCAGACAGACAGACAGACAGACAGACAGACAGATACAGAGCAAAAGAACAAATTTCCATTTTTGCAGTGTTTGTTCTAGCTACCTAAAAATATCCAGCTCAGTGTGTATTTCGTAATTCTCGCTAATGTCTTTGTAAGCGGCTGATGCTTATCATACACCACAGGGCCCGAAGAGATGACTCCTGAGAGACAGACAGACAGAGACAGACAGAGTCAGACAGAGAAAGACAGAGAGAGACATAGAGAAAGAAAGACAGAGAAAGTCAGACAGACAGAGAGAGAGAAAGAGAGAGAGAGAGAAGAGACAGAGACAGACACAGACATGACAGACAGAGGCACAGAGAGAGAGAGAGAGTGTTGTAGGGAGCAGTGCTGCAGGGAATTGAGGACTTAGTCCGTGGACCACACGAGGGTGATCTTCACAGCCCTGTGTATCTGGTCAGCCTTGTTTTCTTTTATCTTCTGCTAGAACAAGAAAATTGCATTAGATTTTTTTTTTTAGTTGAGGACATGGGCTTTGACACAGCTCGGTTTGGTGTGTTTGTTCTTTTTGCTAAACGTCCGTTTGTCCGTCTGTTTCTGTTATTACTTCTCTGTTTCTCTGTTTCCTTCTCTGTCTCTGTCTGTGTGTGTGTGTGTGTGTGTGTGTGTGTGTGTGTGTGTGTGTGTGTGTGTGTGTGTGTGTGTGTGTGTGTGTGTGTGTGTGTGTGTGTGTGTTGTGTGTGTTTCTCTGTGTTTCACTGTGTTAGGGGCTAAGTGTATGCAACCATGCACGCGTGTTGTGCGTGTGTGCGTGCATGTGTTTGTGTGTTGTGTGTTGTGTGCGTGTGTGCGTGCGTGCATGCGTGTATGTGTGTACGTGTGTGTTGTGTGTGTGTGTGTGTGTTGTGTGTGCGTGCGTGCGTGAGTGCCCGTGCGCGTGTGTGTGACACGTTAGATGTGCCGCGGGACTTGGATAGATTTTGCAGATAAGATGTAGCTGGTAATCTGCTTTTGTGTCTTTCCTTTGTGGCGTGTCTCCGGAGTAGATACTGTTTCTGTACAACACAAAGTCCATCTGTCTGTCTGTTCAGTTGCCTGTCTGTCTGTCGTCTGTTTTTCTGACAGGATTTTGTTTGTTTCTATAGACAGATGTACCTTTGTTTGTTTGTTTGTTTGTCACTTTTTCAGCTTCCATTTTTTTGTGTTTTATCCGTCTGTTTGTTTTCTGCCTGCTTATTCACCTAACTTCCTTCTTGCCTGTGTGTCTACATGTCCGTTTCCTTCTTTCTCGTTATGTTTGTGTTGATCTGCCTGCGCCCCCCCCCCTCTCCCCACTTTCTCCTCCTCTCCCGGTCTGTACTGAGTGAAGTTTATTTTGAATATAAAAAAATCTGACAGTGTTTCAGTTTTATTTATTTTATTGAAATTGATTTCGTTTCATTTCGAGGTAATGGAATAAGCACTCATGTGGGTTTTTTTTTTTACATCCATCCCCGTGTGTAAGCAGTTTTGTAAATTTGTTATTCGTTCCCACCGCACAGAATGGCCTACTCTTCCGAAAGCGGAATGGGTTTTAACTCGTCCGCAAGTGTTCTGCGTGCGTTTGTACAGGAACCTACGGTTTACAGTCTTATCCGAAGGGCTTTTTTGAGGGGGGTGGGAGTGAGCTGAGTGGGCACTGATTGAAATAAGTAGCTCAAGTGGAGTCATGTTTTAATTTATAAATGAAGTAGGGGGGGACAGTGTGGTGGTTAGAGAGTGAGCTCGTGATCTGAGGGTGTGGATTGAAGCCTCCACCAAGACGCCCACTCGAGGGGATTTTACCCCCTGGAGTTCATTTTAGGACTGACTCCACTCCCCCTGAAAGTCCTTTGGTCAGATAATAACCCAGTTCCTGTATACGAAAGCACGCATAAGATCTTACACACATACACTTTAAAACCTATTCTGCCATTCAAAAGAATTAGGCCATTCCGTGTTGGTAAGAACATATACCTTTTTTTCAAAGAGCACATCCACATTACTGTCATGTCTAGACATTATTCCTTAAAGCCGGAGTACAGCTACCTTAATGGTGGACCAAAAAAAAACAACGGTGGCATAAATCAAAAACTCTCACTAATATTATTGGTGATCCTCAGAGCCCTAGCAGAAACTCAGGCAGAAGTGGTAGACAAAAAAGGGGAGGAGGACAGGGAAGTCCGGGAATGAAAACAGTCACGTAGGGCTGCTATGCTATCCTATCCACTCCAGCCTCTTTCTTTCTGTCTCTCTTTCTAAGCCCTGGGATGGCCAACACTGCTGTCTCCTCTGATCAGCGAGCGAGTCTGGGGAGCTGTGACTCTGACAGCACAATCTAGGCTGAGGTCTGAGCCCCTCGGAGACCATTGATGAAAGAAGAGAACGCCCTTGGGAAATGTAGGATTGGCTGCAACGCCGCGGCCAAAACGTGTCGTCTGCACAGTTAACTGGTTTTTGTGTGTGTGTGTGTAGCCTTTGATGTATTCTGTGGGGTGTTCTTTTCAAGGATCTACGTGTTCTCTTTATCAATTTTGGGGTGGGGTGGGGGTGGGGGGGGAGTATAACACTGGGACGTTGGGATAACAGATGACACAAGAATGCTTCTCTGTGCTTTCGTGTGTGTGTAGTTGGGTTAGTTGTTTTTTTTCCTGTCGCTTTGCCTGTTTATTACGATTCTGTCTTTGAGAAATACATCTTTCAGATGTTCCTCTATCTTTCTATATGTTTTTGTGTACTGCCTGTTTCCTGATCGTCCTCTCTGTGTATGTTTCTCATTGTCTCTGTCTGTCTGCCTGCCTGCCTGTCTTCCTTCTTGTCTGCCTGCCTGCCTGCCTGTCTGCCTGTCTGTCTGTCTGTCTGCCTGCCTGCCTGCCTGCCTGTCTGTCTGCCTGCCTGCCTGCCTGCCTGCCTGTCTGCCTGCCTGCCTGCCTGCCTGCCTGTCTGTCTGCCTGCCTGCCTGCCTGCCTGCCTGCCTGCCTGTCTGTTTGCCTGTCTGTCTGCCTATCTGTCTGCCTATCTGTCTGCCTGTGTATCTGTCTGCCTGCCTGCATGTCTGTATCTTCTCCAGCCTCACAGGTTTTCTTTTGCCTTTACACTAACGTCTGCACTCATTTCCATACGCAAAGAAAGCAACTAATAGCTTTCAACGCAGCATCCACGACAGTATCACAAATCTAACAGAGCTTGATGACAGCTGCTGTAGCAGTGATCTGAGGATGAGTACACACACTCTCTCTGTCTGTCCCTCTCTCTGTCCCTCTCTCTGTCTCTCTCTCTGTGTCTCTCTCTCTCTGTCTCTCTCTCTGTCTCTCTCTCTCTCTGTCTCTCTCTCTGTCTCTCTGTCTGTCTGTCTGTCTGTCTGTCTGTCTGTCTGTCTGTCTGTCTGTCTCTCTCTCTCTCTCTCTCTCTCTCTCTCTCTCTCTCTCTCTCTCTCTCTCTCTCTCTCTCTCTCTCTCTCTCTCTCTCTCTCTCTCTCTCTCTCTCTCCGTCTCTGCATGTCCTTCAAGATCTAGGCTGGAGCTCTGCAGTTGTGTTTGGGATTGGACGAGTATACCACTTAACGACTACATCAGGTTTATAATTTTTTTGCACTGCTCTTGGTGGGAGACAGTGTTACCACTTGTATAATGACACAGATTTTTCAAAACATTTTTTTATCTGTCTGCAAGCGCATTCGTTTCTCTATGAGAGTATTGTTTTTCTACATAAATTTTCCGAGGGATATTTTTCCCTGCAGTAAGTTCTTCTGTGTGTAATAAATGATAACTGCATATAGGGCTTTACTCTATCATCTCATTCAAAAGACTGATATGTAGACCTCGACTTATGGTTTAAATGATGAAGACAGAGTTAAGCTTCGGATTGGAATCAAACCTGACTCACGCATTCTAGATGAGTGTGTTACAGCTAGAACGCTACTAACCTATACTAAATGGAGCACTTAACACACGTCTTAACATCAGGTACAAAAAGAGACAGCCAGGGAAAAAAAAACATATCAACTATCTAAGAAAGAGGTTGTGGTGTGACAACATCAGTGTATAGAGTAAAAGAACAGAATGCAAACAATGTGAGGATGGCCCTGAACAGTTTTGTTGATAAAAAATAAAAGTTGATTTACTGTCTTGCTGACGCCTCGTGTAAGGTTCTGAATAGTGGTCTGTTTCTCAGCTCTGGTTTGATTTGATTTGATTTATTCTTTTATATCGAGGATAATGGAATAAGCACTCTTGTGCTTTTTTACACCCAGTCCCCGTGTGTATGCAGTTTTGTAAATGTCATCTGTTCCCACCGGCACACGATGGCCTACTCTAACGAAAAGCGGAACAGGATTTAACGTGTGCGCAAGATGACCTGCGCGCGTTCGCACACGGGGCCTCGGTTTAAAGTCTCATCCGAAGGACTTTTGGGGAGAGTGGAGTCAGCACTGATGTTAACTCCAGGAGAAAAATCTCCTCGACCGGACTCGAACCGGGTCGTCAAATTGCCAGCGCAATGTTCTGACCACTAGGTTATCCTGTCCCCTACTAGGCTATGGTCAGTTTATGTGCGGACCTCTGACACTGACAGCACACTGCAACCTGATCTCAGACAGTGAAGAGGAGATGAAAGGGGAGACTACTCCAGGGACAGATCGGGAGTGACCGGAATTGGCGGAGAGACGCGGCAAACCGTCCTCCACGCCTGTCCCGTGAAAGCCTCCAATGGCGTCCTGTGTTGGGAATTCTCTCCGCCACAGACCACACTTTGTGTTGATGTCTCCTTTCATATTGTACAGAGATGTAGAGATTAGTGCTTAGATTACTTATCTGTATTGTTGGTTTGGTGTTTAAACAGCACCCCTCTCTCTCTCTCTCTCTTCTCTCTCTTTTTCTCTGATTATTGAGGCAATGCGTTTTGGGTGCGTTGATTGAGTCTAGAGAGAAACTGGGAAAAGAATCATCTAGTGGTTAAGGGCTATGGAAAAATATAAAGAAACTGGGAACAGGATCATCTAGTGGTTAAGGACTATAGAAACATGGAGAAACTGGGAACAGGATCATCTAGTGGTTAAGGACTATAGAAACATGGAGAAACTGGGAACAGGATCATCTAGTGGTTAAGGACTATAGAAACATATGGAGAAACTGGGAACAGGATCATCTAGTGGTTAAGGACTATAGAAACATATGGAGAAACTGGGAACAGGATCATCTAGTGGTTAAGGACTACGGAAAAATATAAAGAAACTGGGAAAAAAAATCATCTGGTGGTTAAGGACTACAGAAACATATGGAGAAACTGGGAGCCAGATAGATTACTGTTTAGAGTCTTGGTTTGGTGGAGTCCATTCCTCTCCAAACAAGGAGCATGCTAGGTACGTTGGTGTAATCCATCTCATTAAGCTATAGCTGACCTACTCATATTCACAAAGCGAATGTGGCTCTAAAATGTGCACAAGATATTCTGTATGAACACACGCTCTTGGTTTCTAGTATGTCTGAAGGACTTGCAGGGCTATTGAAACGGTGCTAACTTTAATTCCAGGGGGGAAAAAGTCTCCTGGAACGACGACCTCAGTGGGCACTCAAAACTGCATCATCTGTTACCATCAGTTTATAATATCAACGCTTTAACCAGTAGGCTTAAAGCAGCAACTATAACAATCCCTAGCCTCGAAGCTGAAATGCGGCTACCTTTATGTTGGGACGGGATAACCTGGTGGTCAGAGTGATGCACTCATGATCTGCTGACCCGGGTTCGACTCTCGTGCAAGAGGATTTTTTCTCTGGAGTTAACATCAGTGCTGACTCCACTCCACCCAAAAGTCCTTCGGATAAGAATATAAAATGTGTGGGAACGAACGCAGAACATCTTGCACACACGTTAAAACCTGTTCTGCTTTTCGGAAGAGTATGCCATTTTTTGTGCCGGTGGGAACAGATGACAAGATTTACTAAACTGCATACACACGGGGAATGGCTGTAGAAAAGCACACGGGTGCTTATTCCATTATCCTCGAAATCAAAGAATTAAAAGAATATATAAAAATTGGTCGCATATGCAAAATCTCACCCTTGGTGAACCTCAGAGCTCTAGCCGAAGAACAAAACAAACAACCCAAACTATATCTAAAACTATAAACTATAAACCGACGTCCCGTGTGCAAACACATGCGGAACATCTTGTGCACATGTTAAACCTGCTCTGCTTTTCAGAAGAGTAGGCCATTGTGTGCCGGTGGGAGCGGATGGCAAAATTGACAAATCTACACACAAACGGGAACTGGATGTAAAAAAAAAAGCACATGAGTGCTTATTCCATTATCCTCAAAATAAAAAATAAAGAATAAAGTAAGAGATTCATGAATACAGCATAAAATCTAGCGTGCAGTATTCATTCCAAATAGGGCACAGCAAGACGAAAAGCCGCGATATAAAACTATCAGCCATCTTTAGAGAAATCATCAATAGTGAGGGTGGAAGTATACAAGCTAAATACTTTGAACATGCTGTAGAAACGGCAGTGGCAGATATCAGACACATTTACAAGTCACCTCTTGTCTCGTTACTCCTAGTTTGGCTGGCTACATTTGCAGTAGTTTTCCCCACCCCTGCAATGTACCGACAATACAGCTGAAAAGAACTTTTCTCCCCAGTGTTAGAAACAGGGTTATGTATCAGTGACAGGACTCAGGTGAGTGAGCGGAGTGGAGCTGAGGGAATTCCGCAGTCTGCCTGTCAGGCACTGCCTGTGTTGATTAGATGAAGACAGGGCGGGCTGTGTGGTGTGTGTGTCTGCCAGGGACTTTTATCAGGCCTGTCAACTCCCCCCCCTCCCCCTTCCCTCTGTTTTCTCTGTGGTGTGGAAGTTGGGGGAGGAGTCTGGTCATGCTACTGTCTGGAAGAGCGATGATTGCATTTGCATGGAATTATATCTGTCCCAGACACATGTCTACACAACTTGTACTCAAAGACCCCTGCAGAGAAACCACCAGTTCCTTGGATATCTTTATTCTGGCATCTTCTCAAGACATTCTGCTGCCTCTCTATGTGAAATTTCTGTTTCTTGGGTATTTATAATAATAATAATACATGGAACTTATATAGCGCTATATCTTGTAAAAACAAATCAAAGCGCTTGCATTCGACCTATACATCACACAAGCAATTAATAACAATCTATGGTCCTCGCAAATTCGAACACACTCACACATGCAAGCGCACACACACGCACACGCGCACACGCCCGCGCACACGCACACACACACACATCCACAAAGGCTATACACTTTGGCAGGTAGATGTCAAAGTCGGGGGCAGACAAGAGATGGAAACAGAAGGAGAAAATCTTAGGTTTGAAATAAGTGTGTCTTGAGGTTGGATTTAAAAGTTTCATAAGTAGGCTTTTGCCTTTTAATCTTATTTGAGAGAGGTCTGCTTTTGAAATCATGGTGAGTTAAATTTCACAACCGTCGGCAGTATATTTTGTAGGGGATGATCTACCCTTAAGGTTCTTAAAGAATATCTACGCTTTGTTTCAGATTTGTCACAGACATAACACTCTACTCTTCAAGTTCTTGTAGGATCTATAGATTTTGTTTAAGATTTATCGCAGATGTGTAATCCACCACAGTGCCTACAGACGACTTTTCATAATTTACTAAGAAAACTTGTAGCAGGATAGCTCAGTGGTTAAAGACTATAGAAATATTGAAAACTGGGGGCAGGATAGCTCAGTGGTTAAAGACTATAGAAATATTGAAAACTGGGGGCGGGACAGTTTAGTGGTTACAGACTGTATACTTTTGAGAAACTGGGGGCGGGACAGTTTAGTAGTTTAAGGCCGTAAACTATGAAAAAACTGGGAGCAGGATAGCGTAGCGGTTAAAAGTCCCAACTCAGGACCTGAAGATGGAAACACATGACAAAATTTACAAAACTGCATACACACAGGGACAGGATGTAAAAAAAAAGCACATGAGTGCTTATTCCATTATCCTCGAAATATAAGACTAAATAAATGAAATAGGTCACCGAGGTCGTAGGTTTGTTTCCACTGAGGTGTCCATGCCAGGGAGATGTTTTCCCCTGGAGTTAGCATCGCTACTGATTTCGTATCTGGAAGTCAATCAAACAGTATACAGACGGTATCATACACATAATTATGTGAAAAGTCTATCAACGTTTGGTAGAAGAGTAGGCCAGGCGTGGCAGGTGTCATAGATGACACGTACATACCCAGCATGCAAAATTCTACCTGGAAAGGGATAGACTGTGCCAGATTTACCTTGTCCACGGTATACAGTCTAGATAAAAAGGGGCATCGTCTATTGACAAAAAAAATCGGTGAAATTCTAAAGCATCATGGATTAACACTTATATAGAGGACCTTGGGGAGCAGGATTGCTTAGTGGTCAGAGCGTTCACTTTCCTCAAGTTAAGCGGCGTCGAGCGTGGTTACCAGTTGGATGGGTGACCGTTTGAGCGCCTTGGCTTCAGTACAGTTCCCCCTCCCCCTCAGTTCGCCTAGCTGTAAATGGGTACCTGCCCTCTTTAGGGACAGGGAAGGTAAAGCAGCGAGGGAGAGGAGATGGGTGCAGCCCTCAATATGCTGTCCCTTGAGAAGCTGAGGTCTCTGATGCCTCGCTCCCCTACGACCGTCTAGGTTATGGGCTACCTTTACATATTTTACCCTTTTATAGAGAACCCTGTTCTCAAATCATCCTCATCAGGAGGCTCTCCATAGACAGAAAAAAAGAACAAAACATTCTGATGCTGCACTGTCTCAGTTCGAACCCGACAACCTTTGTAACAGAAATAATCAGGTCTGCATATCTTTGACTTTTCCCAAGAGCTGGATTTTCATATTGAAATCAGTTTGATTTGCAAAAAAACACCTTGTCAGACCACAGCAGCAGACCTATGATACAGACATAGTCACACACAGGGCTAACGGCTGTCATATAATGGGGATCACTCAAAGTAGAGTAGGACAATGTACAAAACAGACTGCACTGACATAATTTGAGTTCTTTGTGAACTCTTTGAAGAGTTGCTGCGCATTGCACAGAATTTTCAGGCTGTGTGTTGTGGACATTTTGAACACGGAGGAGCGTATCTCTCTCTTCAGGGAAAAGAATGCATGCTGGGTATGCTGGTGTGTGCAAGATGCTGAAGGAATTTTTTTTTTTTTGGGGGGGAGAGAAGACAGTATCGATGTACACGTGGAACAGTATCGGTTAGTGTACGTTTAGTGTACGTAAAAGAGCACATGGCAACAAGAGAGCTGTCCCTTGCAAAATTCTGTAACACCACCGTGATATGGAGGCAAATACACACGCAGGCAGGAAAAGAACAAAAACCGGACT
Source organism: Stramonita haemastoma (assembly GCA_030674155.1). Lineage (NCBI taxonomy): Eukaryota > Metazoa > Mollusca > Gastropoda > Neogastropoda > Muricidae > Stramonita > Stramonita haemastoma. The sequence goes on along the minus strand of CM060316.1, from coordinate 74,519,249 downwards.
AGCCGTGACTAGCATGGGCAGGTACTTGGGCGGGGACTGGAACCAGTGCCTCCAGCTGCCCTCAGATCACGAGTAGTTCACCGACCACTCTGCTATTCTGTCCAGCAAACAGCACAGCAAAGCGGCAGCCATAACTTTCAGCACATGTTGTGTGCGGGTGAAAATGGGGGCTAAAGACGAGGCTTAGGAGCTGCTTTATGTGGCGAACAGATATTGACAAACGGATTTTAACTCCCGAAACTTCAAGCAAAGAAACCGTCGAAAGAGGATGTTTGGGATAAGATATTGATTATGGCTCCATTGTTGCACAACATTTGAGCTTAAGACAGATCTACAAGCGTCTTATGCTGTAAATGAAGTCTATGTCTAATCCAGTGGCGGAAGGGCTTAGTGGTCGTAGCGTGAAGCTCCCGACACAACAATGACTGAGAGCGGAAGTTCGAATCTCCGCTAATGTGTTTGTTGTGAGAGTTTTCTCTGGGAGTTGAAATCAGTGCTGACTCCTCTGCTCTGAAAGTCTTTCTGATGATACTATAAACTAGAAGAACACATGCAGGACACTTTCTGCACGCGTAAAAACTCCATCCATCTTTCGTAGAATAGTAGGCTAGGTATGGCCGGTGGTATGGGTAACACAGACATACCCTAGCACGGGCCCCGCTAAGAACTGGATCGGTGGTCTAGAAGTAACGCACGTGCCCAGAAAGCGAAAAATACCAGTTTCGATCCCTATTTGCGCCCGGAACATTCACCTCATCCACTAGCCGGTAAGTGATGGTACGGGTGCTTTTTTTTCGGATAAGGCGATAAACTGAGGTGCAGTGTGCAACCACATGTTAGTGCACGAAAAAAACCACACAAAAGAGAGTTGAACTTGCAAAATTCTGTTCCGCCCAAGTGATAGGGAAACAACTACACATGCAGTCAGGAAAAGAACAAAAAATGGGTGCCGTTACCTAAAGTAGTATACAAAACAGGCAAGAGAAAAAAAGCACATAAAATATGTTAATGGGATTTGCCATTGAGATCAGGGTAAATTTACTCTCACACACATACACACACACGCGCGCGCGCTCTCACATTGTAGAAATGTAAAAGAACGAGTGGTATCATATGGCAACCTAATACAACTTTTTTTGTGTGCAGTGCATAGCTTTTCTATTTCAGCCATTTTTTTCTTCTTTTTCATCTTTTTCTCTCATTTATTGGTCGTTTTATTTTGTAGCAGTTTAGTTGATGATGTTCATCGTCGACAGATGGCTCGATGAAAAACGAGGATCAATTATCTATCTATCTATCTATCTATCTATCTATCTATCTATCTATCTATCTATCTATCTATCTATCTATCTATCTATCTATCTATCTATCTATCTATCTATCTATCTATCTATCTATCTATCTATCTATCTATCTATCTATCTATAGATATATACATATATATATATATAGATATATAGATATTGATTCTCTCTATCTCTCTCTGTCTCCCTTCGTCTCTCTCTGTCTCTCTCTCTACTTCTATGTCATGAAATTGGTTCTTTTCTTCTCTCTTGTTTCTTTTTTCCCCGAGGGCTGGATGTTAAAAAAAACATGTAATGCTTCAATCTATTACCCTCTAAAAAAAATTTTAAATGTTAAAAAATTGTTCAATTGCTCTTTCTGTCTCTGTCTCTCTCTGTCTCTCTATGTCTCTCTCTGTCTCTGTCTCTGTGTCTCTCTCACACACATACTGCAAAAAGTTCAGAGAGCAAAAGAGCTGTTACACCCAGAGTAAAACTGGTGATGAGAGCAAATAAAACTATTTCTGTTTCCTTCTGGCCTTACAATCTGTGGCAACTACAAAACAGTTTGATCCGCTATAGCTTTGAGAGGAAGTAAGGTGTACTTGACAGTGTTTTTCAGGGCCGAAATCCACCTTAGCCATTTGCCATTTCTACAACGATCATTCCTGAGATGAAATAGCAAGTCTTCAGTGTTTTTGGATAGAAGTGAAATAAAAACTTTCTTTGCTGACATTATCATTCAATAAGGAACTACCCAAGAGCTGAAGCAAACTACCTCAAAAAGGACGATATACCATTGAGCACCGCACTTCTTATTGATAACAGTGAACAAATGAAACAGATTTTCATAGGATTGCATCTGGTATTTTGTTAGAGAAAGTATACAAACGGAAATAGTTATAGGATACTGATGTGACTCCTAGCTTTTTTTGTTGTTCTTAGATATTGAACTGAAAAACAAAGTCAAAGGTTTGGGGAGAGAGAGAGCGAACGAAAGAAAGAAAGAGAGAGAGAGAGAGGGAGGGAGAGAGAGAGAGATCAAATCCAGATCAAGTAAAATCAAGTCAAATCAAATCGTTTTCTCTCGAGGATAATGAATAAGCACCCATGTGGCTTTTTGCATCCAGTCCCCGCCCTTAGGGACACATCATGATAAGGATGAGAGAGAGAGAGAAAGAGAGAGAAGAGAAGAGAGAGAAAGAGAAAGAGAGAGAGAGAGAGAGAGAGAGAGAGAGAGACGAGACAGACAGACAGACAGACAGACAGACAGACAGACAGACAGACAGACAGAGATAGAGACAGACAGAGACAGAGAGAGAGACACACACAGACATACAGACAGAGACAGATACAGAGAGAGAGAGAGAGAGAGAGAGAGAGAGAGAGAGAGACAGACAGACAGACAGACAGACAGACAGACAGACAGACAGACAGACAGACAGACAGACAGACAGACAGACAGACAGACAACAGACAGACAGGCTGGCTTTAACGACCCAACGCATATTAATGCAAGGCCACCAACCTGTACACAAAATGACACACTAACAAACTAAGACAAAGAAAGAGAAATATAAGCAACATGATGGAAGAAACAAAAGAGTTTTTTGTGAAGAAAGAAAGAAATTAAAACTATCCTGCGGTGTGATACGAATTTTGTTTCTTTTGTGCCGTGACTGTCACCTTACGTAAGAGAGAGAGAGAGAGAGAGAGAGAGAGAGAGAGAGAGAGAGAGAGAGAGAGAGAGAGAGAAGAGAGGAGAGAGAGAGAGAGAGAGAGAGAGAGGGCAGACAGACAGACAGACAGACAGACAGATTAGAGAGAGCTGGAGAGAGAGAGAGAGAGAGAGAGAGAGAGAGAGAGAGAAGAGAGAGAGAGAGAGAGAAGAAGAACAGACAGACAGACAGACAGACAGACAGACAGACAGAAGACAGAACAGACAGACAGAAGACAGACAGAGACAAGAGACAGAGACACAGAGAGACAGACACAGACACAGAGACACAGAGACACACAGAGAGACAGAGAGAGAACAGAGACAGAGAGAGACAGAGCGCAGAGACAGAGTCAGAGACACATAGACACACAGACAACAGACGACAGAGCCAGAGACAGACACACATACAGACAATAGACAGAAAAAAGACAGAAAACAACCGACATAAACAGTCAACCAACCAACAAACACACGAAAGACAGGTCAGAAACGACAACAGCCAACTAGCCACAACGACCTTACACATTATCCCCTGCTTTCTTCAGCTTGTTTGTTTCTTTGGCAGTGTTTTAGCTGCACGGTCAGTGACAGGGGTCATTGTCTGTCTGTCTGTCTGTCTGTCTGTCTGTCGGCCCATAACTGTTCCCCTCTCTGCACAACTGCAGGGCATCAGGAGATGAGCTATCATGGATGACAGGACAAGGGAAAAAAAGACAAAGCTTCAGACAACAGCAGAGCTCATTGTGCCACGAACAAAGAACATGGGGGCCCCGGTTTGTTGCTCCTTGGAATGGGTCAATATTTACTTTCTTTATTCTGCCTATTTGGTTATCTTCGTTGTCATGAAGAGGTGAATATCATATTTTGTGTGTGTGTCGAGTGATTAAACATAACTTTTTTTCTCTCTTCTCTTTTTTTTAGCTTTGGGGGGGGATTGATCTCTCTTTCTGCTGCACATAAGCACACAAAGACACACAGACACACACACACACACACATACACATATACAGAGAGAGAGAGAGAAGAGAGAGAGAGAGAGAAGAGAAGAGAGAGACAGAGAGAGAGCAGAGAGAGAGAGAGAGAGAGAGAGAGAGAGAGAGAGAGAGAGAGAGACACACACACACACACACACACACACACACACGCACACATCACACACACACACGCACACACACACACACACACACACCACCACACACACACACAACACACAACACACACACACACCACACACACACACACACCACCACAACACACACACACACACACACAGGCAGACACCAAGATACACAGGATGTGTATGTATGTATGCACACGTACGTACGTACGTACGTACGTACGTACGTAGTATGTATGTATGTATGTATGTATGTATGTATGTATGTATGTATGTATGTATGTATGTATGTATGTATGTATGTATGTATGTATGTATGTAGTATGTATGTATGTATGTATGTATGTGTGTGTTGTTTGTGGTGTCTGTGTGTGTTTTTCTTTTCTCAGTATCTTTGCTAATTTCGACTCTATCTCTAGTCTGTAGCGATCTCTTTGTGTCTTTCATATCTCAGTGTCATTGATGTCTGTTCTCTTTTCTTCTTCTCCCCCCCCATCTGTTTGTCTGTCTACCTGTCTGTCTGTCTCTCTCTGTCTGTCTCTCTCTCTCTCTCTCTCTCTCTCTCCATATATGTCTATATGTCTCTCTCTGTCTCTCTCGTCTCTCTCTGTCTCTCTCTTCTCTCTCTGTCTCTCTCGTCTCTGTCTGTCTGTCTGTCTGTCTGTCTTCTGTCTGTCTGTCTGTCTGTCTGTCTGTCTGTCTGTCTGTCTCTCTCTCTTCTCTCTTCTCCTCTCTCTCTCTCTCTCTCTCTCTCTTCTCTCTCTTCTCTCTCTCTCTCTCTCTCCCTTCACTGTCTTTGAGAGAAACCTTAGTTCCACCATTTTTTAAAAAGCGTGATTGAAACCAATATATGTTTGCTGAACCGAAGCAGACATCTGAAAATCCTTCGTTTCAGTCTTAAAAATTTGTTTGAGGGGAAGAAAAGGGACAGGGAACAATAATAGGAATGGAAAAGATGGACACAACAATGGGAAGAACTGCCCGCGAAAATAAATATTATTCCACTTTTTCTTTTCGGTGCTGAAGGGAGCTGTGTGTTGTATCGTGGGGGAATTTCTCTGGAGACTCCTTCTGCTGAAGAGACTAGCAAACAGGGAGGCCTCACGGCTGACAGACAGCGGAAAGACACAATGCCCATGGGGAGACTGCAGTTTGCTGGACAGGCTAAAGAATGTAACTGCATCATTGATCTATTTATCTATCCCTTAGTCTGGCGACCGTGGGGGCACCCCTGTAGACTTGGCAACCAGTTCTCCCCTTATTCCTCTCTCTGTTCTGCCTTTCTCAAAATTTGGTTGAGTTCTAGGCCTGTCCATTCGCTGATGTTGTCATTGATACATTTATTTATTTGTTTATTTATTTTGTTTCCACGATAGTGGAATAAGCGTTCGTGCACAGTTTTTTTTAATTCACTCCCAGTGTGTTTGCAGTGTTGGACATTTTGTCATTTGTTCTCACCGGCACACAGGAGTGGCCACTCTTCCGAGAAGAGGAACGGGTTTTAACGTGTGCGTTAGATGATACATAGTTATGTGTGTGGTTGTTAGTGTCTTGTTAAATTTTCTTCTGGTTAGTTAAGTGTTTATTTTTGTGAAATGTTTTTATTTTTTTATTATTTTTTTTTGTATTAGAGATATGATAAATGGGCATTCATGCTCACAGCCCATTATCCTATCTCTCTGAATTTCTCTTTTATCGAGCCTTAAAAAATGTTCGAAGACATGTAGTATCTGCTGGAATAGAAGCTGTATTATAAAAACGTAAAAAGAAACTGTTAACGAATTTTTTAAATTCTGATCAGACTGGGAATAGAAAACGATTTCATTCTTACAAAAGATGCGTCAGATGATTACCTGAAAATGGAAGTGCAAATCATTCAAAATTTCATCCCAACTTTGATTATTAATTTGTCATAAATCAATCAACTAATACTAGCACAACCAAAAGGGAATAAGTGCTTAGTAACGCATATTCAAACAAGAAGGAAACATTGCACATGATTAAAATCAGCTCAAGTAATAAAAAAAACACACACACACAAGAAAACAAAAAAAACAAATTCCCAGAGATAGGATCCATGGAAATTGTTTTGGAAAGCTGGCATTAGGACTATACCGTTGAGGGGGTTTAGAAGCAAACATTTATGAGGGGCAGGCCGGTAAAAATGCCTCTACATATATCAGCCTGATTCCCTCGCCAGACACATTCTCCTGTGGTTAGTGGTGTGATCGGATTTAATGCTGACAGCTTGCTCCTAGTGAACACTACGTCCAACACATGTGCATCCATTTACTGAAGGTTTACGATGTTTGTGTAAAATCGCAGATTGACTGTGACATTAAAGTATTTGACACTGTTTTAGCAGTAGAGAAAAGAAAAAAACTGTTTTACATTTGTGTATCTAATTTGCATTTTCGTATTCCATAACCAATTGTGTTCATATCATTCATTGGTATCTAGTATACAAAACACTAAGCTGGAAACACAGAAGACAAGACAAGAAGATTCAGAGAAGAACATCTAAAGAAAAACAAAAATGTAAAGATTGAGAGACGGGAGGCTGAAGAAGAAGAAGAAGAAGAAGAAGAAGAAGAAGAAGAAGAAGAAGAGAAGAAGAGAAGAAGAAGAAGAAGAAGAAGAAGAAGAAGAAAACAACAACAACAACAACAACAACAATAAACAGAAAGGAAAATGAGACACAAGGAAAACCAGTAGAAGACAAAACTAGAGATAAAGAAGCAGATTCTGCCCCTATCACGACATTAAGCCTGGACTTCTCAGCGTCCTAGATACTGTCTGGTTTGTAACAAGGATCATTGTGCTGTGTAGACAGCTGACTCGGACAGACCGCTACAATGCCAACACTCTGCTCCAGACTTGAGATAAACCAGAACAACAACAATTTTACAACAAGGACGACTACAACACTGGCGATACTGGTGACTGACGAACAGAGGCATGGTGTTTACAGCAGTTGTGTGAAGACCTTCAATGGTTGTATTGTGTGTGTATGGGGGGGGGGGGGGGGGAGGGGAGGGGTGGCAGGTTTACACCCCGGCCAGGCCTCACTGGGATGTTTACGGTGTCTGTGACTGTCAGCACTGGTGCCGGATTACAAGTCTGGGGCCTTGAGAAAGGGTCACTGTCTTTGTCGCTGTCTGTATACACACATACATGCGCGCAGGTACGCAAGCACACACACGCACATACACACGCACGCCCGTGCGCATGCATACGTGCGCTCACATACACACACAAACGTGCACGCACGCAAACGTATACACGCGTGCATACACACGTACACAGGCAGACAGACAGACAGACAGACAGACAGTCAGACAGACAGACAGACAGTCACACACACACACACACACACACACACACACACACACACACACACACACACACACACACACACACACACACACAGATTCTCTTTGGGTTTTGTTTTTCTTTGTCTATATGTCTTTATTTCTACCACTGACATTCGTATACATGATTTGATGATTATTTTTCTGTCACCATATGTTTTACACACACACACACACACACACACACACACACACACACACACACACACACACACACACACACACACACACACACACACACACACAAACGCACATGCGCACACACACACCACACACACACGGGTGCGCACGTGCGAATTCGCACGCGCGTGTGCGTGTGCAAGTTTTTACAAATGATATGTTGACAGGTGACGAAATGAAAAGCGAAAGAGCAAAGCGGTAACAGGAAAGGCAACACTAACACTGCCTGACGTCTGGGCACACAGGGCAACTAGCTGCCTTCTCTACACACCAGTTAACTATCTCACACACACACATACAAACACACATGCGCGCGCGCACGCACGCACGCATACACACACACACACGGATGTACACGCGCGACGCACGGACGAACGCACGCGCACACACGGACGCACGCACAGGCACGCACGCACGCACACACACAATACACATACCCACGCACACGCACACGCACACACACACACACATACACACAACTCATGCACGCACGTGTGCGCACACACAAACACACACCTCTGGTTAGCTGTTGTCTTAACTATATATACATATATATATATATATTTGCATGTGTGTAGGTGTGTGTGTGTGCATGTGTGTGTGCACGTGTGTGCATGCATGCGCAAGACAGGATAGCTCTGTGATTAGAGCACTTGTCTCACCTCAAGCTAAGGTTAGGTCGAGTTGGGTGTGGTTACCGTTAGCATGTCTTGTCTTCCAAACAATTCCCCAGTTCACCCAGTTATAAATGAGCTCCTGCCTTCTTGAGGGGGAAGCTGGTTGTGGAATCTTCACTGGTTTTCTAACAATCAAATAGACTACGGGATAGGTGAAGTTGAAGGTATACATTGCTTTTATCTGACGTCTGTTGACCATCATGGCGCAGCGGCAGTGTCAGGCTTAGTGACCTCTGGTTTTGGAGTGAAGGAAGACCAGTGCTTAGCTCCCTTCAGTGACAGCCATTTATAGCTCTGCTGGAATTAGAAACTGCAGCATGAACTTATCCAGCGCTGAAGTGGCACAAAGACAGGAGCTGGCGTCATAGTCAAAGCAGAACATGAATCTCCTTTGTAGCATCCTTTCGTCTTTTGTAGTGTCCTTTTGGTCATAACATGAAGGCTCTAAAACATGACGAGGATAAGGGAAGCACAAAAGGCTAGTAGCTCTGATATCGTGACTCAGTTTAACAGCTTTTTTCATAGTTATGTACACTGGTATTCTGGCATCAGACATCTCCCCAACCTGCAAGATACATCTGCATCATCAAGTCACAGGTGATAGATACACGTATTCTGGAAATGGGAAGAACACTCGGCTTGACAACGGTGTCCATAGAAGGTAATAAAACACGGGACAGGAGGAGCCATTCAGAAAAGAATGGACATAGAAAGATATAGCTCTCTTGGGAGTGCAGCCTTCATTTGCAAGTGCAGTCCATAGCGTTGTTTTTGCAGGCATTGTTCTTTTATTGCTTCAGGTTTACACTGAATGATGTGCAAGTTATTATTGTTTTTACTGCTGGTTTTGTTGATACTCATATTTTCATCTTTTCCTAGCTTCTTATACGCTCGTTTTCTCTGTCTCTGTTTGTCTGTCTGTCTCTATCTCTCTGTCTCTGTCTCTGTCTGTCTGTCTGTCTGTCTGCAGTTTCTGTCTCTGTCTCTGTCTCTGTCTTCTCTCTGTCTCTTTCTTCTCCTTTTTGTCTCTATCTCTCTGTCTCTGTATCTGTCTGTCTTCTGTCTCTGTCCTCTGTCTCTGTTCTCTGTCTCTCTTTCATTTGTTGTCTGACCGACTTTTTGATTAGAAACATGAATGACAGGATTACTTCATTATTCTGCATTCATCCACCAGCTCACTTTCCTACTCCAAAAACAAATAGCCCAGCGTGTTAATGCCTGCATCCCGCTCATACATCCTTGCTCTCTTTTGTCTGGAGTTTCAATCAAAATATCATTCAATTCGCCATTGTTCCGTTAGTGTGGTCCCCAGATCTTTTCATCCTTCCCCTTATTTCATTACACTTTTGTCATTCATTTGATTATCCACTCAGATGCCTAACTCAAATAGTTTTGATCCCTTTGATGTTTCTGTAACCGTTTTATGAAAACATATCATCTTTTTGCAGAGTTTGATTATAATTGAAATGCTTCAGTGAAAGGTGAAGGCCGAGCGGATGATCTTATGTAAAAAGGGTTGGAGAGAGCCATTCTGATTCCTATTGAGCTGCCTCTTTCTTTGTGAGGGTTTTTCTTCTGCTGTTAATATCATTCCACATACGGTCTGCAAAGCTAACAGGCAAGACATTATACGGAAATGCCCCAATTGATTTTTTTGGGGAAAAATATCTTTGATGAATTCATTTCTTTAAAAATATGTTTCTCGGCTAGAGTTCTGAGGTTTATTTGATGGTGAGATGTTTTGCGTATGCGATCTTTTTTTTTGCCAGCTATTAAGGTAGATATATTCCGACTACAGGATGATGTCTAAACGCAACTCAACTGCATGCATTTAAAATTTTTAATTTTTATTTTGTTCTATTAAATATCCCTTTTTCATCCTTTCTTACCGACATGACTGGCCTACTCTTCCGAAAAGCAAGAAGGTTTTAACATGTGCACAAGATAAGTTCGTTCACACACGGGGACTATGTTTATAGTTTCATCCAGAGAACTTAGAGGAGAATGGACTCAGGACTGATGTTAACACAGGAGAAAATTCCCAAGAATTGGTGAATCAGTGGTGGCTTGAATACTGTCTCGATCCCGTGTAATCGGAAGCGCAACGCTCTAACCACAAGGCTATACCACCCCAGCGTCATTACAAAAAAACAACTGTTTATGGCGACTTCTATCCCAGCTCAGCCACACAGACTTCATCCCCCACAGCTTTGTCTCAACCAGTGCTTCTCCTGTATCCTAGTCTCCGTGACAGCACTCCAAGCGGAGCTTAAAGGTATCAAGGTACCTTCAGAGCGCTGAAGGAGAACACTCTACATTTCTGCTGGACCATCGAGAGTGGCCCTTAAGAGCGCCAGGTCTGATTCCTCCACACATAAGCACTGGTTGTGAAGCCGCTTGTTGGCCTTAGCACCTTAGCTGGAGGGTCCCGCTTGACCACCACTCACTGTGGACTGGGGAGGGTGCTAAGTCCCCCCTCACTGACTGCTATCCCCTGGTCTGCCTGTGCTGAAGAACAGAACATGAACCCATCTTTCCCATGACTGGGGTCTGTCAGTATAAATAGCATTCCTACCTTCTTGACTTTCTGTTCTAGGAAGTACCACTTTTCTGTCCCTCTCTTTGTTTCTACCTTGCTTCTTTTCTTCCTCTCACCTCCTGATTGTAATTGCCCTTCAGGGATGATTGAAGTGTTTTTGACTTTGACTTGACTTGACTTCTTGTCAATTTTCTGGCTTCTGGGTCTAGTATCCTGTTTTTGTCCAGAAAGATTTGAACCTAACAGTTTTCTCCCACGTCGAAGTCGGGTGCACTGTGTCTCACTTGTGAGGTGCTTACCGGCAGCGCAACGCATTTTCGCCGCTCATGTGACAGACCGGTATTGTTGCTGTCTGAGCGTTCGACGAGGAAGACAAAAGAAGAAGAAGAACCCACCGTGCATAAGCGGGGTAGAAAATCCAGAATTGGTGTCATAGTTAAAACAGTGCATAAACAAACAACTCAGACAATGTAGTCTTTGTGTCATGGCATGGTGACTGTCATGTTGGGGATGACAGTGACAATGACAGTGTTGTTAACATCATGATGGATGCAGAGACTGTGCGACTCTCGTCTGCATTATATTTCTTTGCAATGTGCACTGAATCGATGGCTGGATGGGTGGTCTTGAGATAACGCACTTGCCTACAAAGCAGGAAGTGAAGGTTCAACACCCGTTTGAGCCTTGACTTTTCCCCCGTCCACTAGGTTTTAAGATGTCTTCTGGGTGTTATAGTCTTTCGGATGAGACCATAAACAGAAGTCCCGTGTGCTACATAGATTCAGCGAAGTTAAAGAAACCACGGTAACGAGAGAGTTGTCCCTGACAAAACTCTGTAGAAAAAGTTTTTGTATTCTTCGATTTTGTGATCTCAGAAAAAACACACAGTACGATACAGTACTTAATAATACGACACAATACATTACAAGACAGTACTATACAGTGCAATAAAATGTATTATACTACATTAATTTACAATACAGTACAATAAAAATCATATACAAGGCTCATTCTTGTCTCTACACAGGGGAAGAAGTTAACGGATAAAGTAACACTTGCTAGAGGAAGACTTCATCTCTGGAGATATTGTGGGCCCATCCATACTAAATGGATGCTCCATTCCAAACTTAGTATTTTATGTTCAACATATTTCCATATCTGACAAATCCTTTTACACTCATAAAAAAAATGTTCAATGTAGTCTCTCTTTTCAATACAAAATGAGCAACGTTTATCATTAGCTATGACTAACTTGTTAAGCAATATGTTAGTAGGATATATATTGTGTAAAATTTTCCAATGGAGTAATCGCAGTCTAGTTTCAGTGGTAGTTGTATTGGCTGTGAGCCATATTTTAGGCTGAATTTCGATACCCAGCTTGTTTGACCAGAATTTAGTTGCTAACGGTTGAATTAATTCTTTTTCAATCAAAAAAAAGGCGAAACTGACGAGGTGCTGCCAAAGATTTTAGACTTGAGTTATTTATTTCTGCCTGAGTGGTCTGGTTGGTGTTTAAGATCCTTTGGCATGCAGTTAATGCTGTGCATACAGCCCCATATTCAAAGATCCGAGTAGGTTTGACACAAACAATCTCATATATAGAGGCAAAGTTCTTTATGTGGCCATCTTCCATTTAGTATGGATGGGTCCACAACATTTTGAAGAAATGTAATAATCAGTTCAAATGAACTGTGGATAATTACTCAGTAATCTTTATTTTTTTCCAACATATATTCTAAGCATATTTTCTTTCTCTTTTTACCATCGTCTTTTGAGGGCAGCTTCAAAAGGCCACAGGAATATGAAATATTCCTTTGAATGCAATTGACACTTTTAAATTCTGAAATGTGTCTTGCTGTAAGGTACCACAGCAGGTGGAGTTTCAATCACCACCGGGACCTCTGATGAGGGCTCATCCAGGAGCCGAAACTCGAGTCAGGTCAGGCCAAAGGCATGGTTCTTACTCAGAAATGTCTACAATGCTGCCACTGAAAGACCTCATTCCCTAGAATTTATTTTCTTTTCATTTAAAAAAAAAAATGAATCTTTGATAAGTCATTTTCAAAATGATTGAAAAGTTGGTACTTGCACTTGTATTTCCTCACTACTATTTCTCCAATAGTAATCTTTATTAGTGACTGAGGATAACCGCCAAAAAATTTATTTTGATTTTGGGTGCAAATTTGTGCATCCTGATCTTTTGCTGATTACAATGCTTCACATCTTGTAAAGTACACACCCCCCCATCCCCCCACATATTTTTTATTTACCATTGTTGTTTTTGTATTCTTCGATTTTGTGATCTCAGGAAAAAAAAAGAAATTAAAAACAAACACAGTACAATACAATACTTTATAATACGACACAATACATTACAAGACAACACTATACAGTGCAATGGAATGTATTATGCTGCACTAATTTACAATACAGTACAGTACAATTATATACAGGGCTCATTCTTGTCTCTACACATGGGAAGAAATTAACGAAAAATAGAGTAACACATGCTAGAGGGAGACTTTATCTGTAGAGATGCTCATGCTTACAGCACTCGCTCTGGAGAGTTTTGTTTTTGTTTATCAGCAAAACAGTATTAACGAGGACATATTCAAAATGCACGGTATAGCAGCTGTGTCCGTGGTTTTGTGGAATCTGGGTGGTAGCCAGTCACACACTTCGAAGGGATATCATGATCTCTCAGAGGATTAGATTATCATTTTCCTTCCTAGTACAGTAGATGATGTTGATGTCAGGGTCTACGTTCATATTGTTTGTGGATTGTATGTACTGAGTGATGTTCATGCTCGTTTAACAGAACATCTTGCGCACATGTAAAAGCCAGCTCCGCTTTTCGGAAGAGTAGGCTATTGTGTGCCGGTGGGAACGGATGACAAAATTGACAAAACTGCATACACACAGGGACTGGATGTAAAGAAAAAGCACATAAGTGCTTATTCCATTATCCTCGAAATAAAAGAATAAAATAGAAATACAAATAAACGGCTTCTTTTGTTTGCATTACTGTATATTGCAGAAAGAAATAGGGAATCACTGAAAATACCCTGGCCCTTATTCTTTGCCAAGACCAAAGTATAGACTCACGATTGCCACAAATAGGAAAAAAGAAAAAAAAGCTGGTGTTTTCGCCAGTGCAGTGACCCCACTACCATTCTTAAGAAGCTTGTGAAGTGTAATAGGTTTCTTTTATCTGAGTATGTATACTCCATGTCTACCCTCCCTCCCTCTCTGTCTTTGTCTGTCTGTTTGTCTGTCTGACTGTCTTTCTGTATTTCTTTCTGTTTGTCTATCTTTTTATCTGTATGTCTTTTTGTCTGTCTTTCTTTCTTTCTGTCTGTCTATGTCTGTCTGTCTTTTTGTCTTTTTGTCTGTCTGTCTGTCTGTCTGTCTGTCTGTTTGTCTGTCTGTCTGTCTGTCTGTCTGTCTGTCTGTCTGTCTGTCTGTCTGTCTGTCTGTCTCTCTCTCTCTCTCCTCTCTCTCTCTCTCTCTCTCTCTCTCCTCTCCTCTCTCTCTCTCTCTCTCTCTCTCTCTCTCTCTCTCTCTCTCTCTCTCTCTCTCTCTCTCTCTCTCTCTCTCTCCTCTCCCACCAGGATTTTGTCTTATGAATACCAGAAAGACATGCAGATGGGATTTGTTTTTTTGATGCATTCATCAACTAACTGGCTTTGTCAGTAAAAAACAACAACCCAACAAACAAAAACCCGAAACAATTCTAAATCCATCTTGTCACGTTGTTTAGGCCCATCTCTCATCCCTTCCATTATTTCATGACTTTCTCCCTTTCCTTTACCATCATCAGGCCAGCTGCTCAGTCTAAATGTCTTTTTGTGTAACTTTCTGTTCCTGTTTGAGGACAGTATGTCATCTTCTGCAGTGAGGCTGAAGAAACTAGGACACCAGAAGGTTTTTTAGAAATGATTTGATCACATTTTTGTTGTTTAATGTTTTTGAGAGTAGAGTAAGATGTGTCAGATAATGTGTGGTGTTATGAATGTTTGCATTTTAAAATCTCGTTTTCTACTTCTTTTATCCTTAAGTGTTGTGTGTGTGTATGTGATGTGTTTGTCGTGTGTGGTGTGTGTGTGTTGTTGTGTGTGATGTGTGTGTGTGTCAAGTCAAGTCAATCAAATTTATTACAGAGGTACATTGAATATGTAGTACAATGCTTTTTTCATCAAGCCATCCTGTCAGCATCTGTGTGTGTGTGTGTGATGTTGGTGTGTGTGTGTGATGTGTTGTGGTGTAGTGTGTTAGTGATGAATGTGTTGAGTGTGTTGTGTGTGTGGTGTTTCAAATTCATTTAAAGTCTTTCACAAATTGTGTTGTGTGGTTTGTGTGATGTGTACGTTGTGATTGACGTGTGCGTGAAGTGAATGTGTGACGCGCGCATGTGTGTATGAGGGTGGTGCGTGTGTGCATCTGCATGCAATGAAGTTTGTGCTGCTGCTGTATCCCTAGGAACTTACTTTTTGGGTATATTGTTTTGTATAAATCGAGGTGTGGGCTGCACGTTATTAGATTCCTTTAGTGTTTGAATTCAGTTTCACATGATGGCTTGCTGTCGACAGTTTGTTTTGGCAAATGTGTCGTAAAAAAAGTGTTGGGAGTTAAGCAGCAGCTGTGTACCTTTCTGATGCGTTTGAAGGATTACATATACACAATACAGGTGAATAGTCTGTACCATTGATCTCTCAGTACTTGTATCAGAACGTCAGCAACAAGTATCTTCAGTCTACTGCAGAGAACAGATCGGCTTTGTCAGGATTAATTACCACGACAGATGCTGCTTAGAAGAAGTCCTGTATGCTACAAGACTCCTCAAGGATTAAGAAGAAGTCACGACAAAGAAGTCAACGCAAAGCTATACTTTTTCTCTGCACTACGCTTAATTCCTACACTCCTTCTGGGTGAAGTAGGATTGTATTTTGACAGGCCAAACATTGTTCAATTATTCAAATTTATGTTTGTTATCGACTAATCATGATTGCGTACGCGTGTGCGAAACACACAGCAAAACTACACACATACACAAACACACCCACGCACGCACGCACGCACGCTCAGGCACATCACCACACACAACACCAAAACACGCACGCAAGCACGCACCACACACAACACACACAACACGCACACACATCAAACACACACACTCGCACGCAGCAGCACGCACACACACGGACAACGACACGCGCGACAACACGCAGTGCACCTCAAACGCAAACACGACATACATAATATACATGCATGCACGCAAACACACACACACACAATACCACACACAAACAGACACACAAACACCACATCACACACACACACACGCACAAACCTACACAACACACAACACACACACACCACACACAACACACTACCACACACAACACACACATACACACTCACACAGACAAACAACACACACACTGGCGCGCGGCTCGTATATTTACATGTGTATATTGTTAAGACTGTTTCTTTTGTTTGTTTGTTTCCTCTGAATTATTTGATATGACAATGGTTTATTTTACGAAAAAAAGGGTATTATGCATCAAGTTCTAAGTATCAGCCTTTCATCTAGATAATTAATATGAGACTTCCTAAGATTTATAAGCATGTGATTCATTGTAATATTACATTTGCCAGTCTTGAGATGAATTACATGTCAAAAACAAGATCAAAATGCTTCCAACTTAAGGACAGTTAAGTTCTTATTCTGAATGGCTCAGTCTGGTTATCAAACTGAATTTATTGAAAACTCAGTCTATGTTATCTTTTGTGTCTCTCACTTTACTCTGTAAACAAACTCACCTCTTCCTTCTCTTCACTCTACCCACAGATCTTACCTCATCTCTCTCGATCTCATCCACTCTATCACCAACCGTAATCTCTCTCTCAGTCTCTCCTCTACCCCCCCTCTTCCCTCAAGTGATGCGTGCGCATGCGCGCGCGTGTGTGTGTGCACGGGCATGCTCAACGCGTGTATGTGTTTATTTTATTAAATTTATCCTGTTTAACTTAATTTCGAGGATAATGGAATAGCACTGTGTGTGTGTGTAGTGTGTGTGTGCGCGCGCCCGTACGTGCGTCGTGCGTGTGTATGTGTTGTTATTTTATGTAACATTAGTTTTTCATTTAGGGATAATGAATAAACAATCATGTGTGCTGTGTGCTGATTGTCAACAGCGCTTCGCGTGCCTATTGTGTGTGCTACCTCGCCGTTCATCCTTTGTAAATGTCATTATTCCACCGAACGCAAGGGCTATCTCTTTAAAGGTGTGATTTTATGTAACTGTTAGTGTTTTTTTATTTCGAGATAATGAATAACAATCATATGTGATGTGTGTGTTGTGTGTGTGATGTGTGTGTGTATGTGTGTGTGGTGTGTGTGTGTGTGCCTGTGTGTGCCTCTTGTGTGTGTGTGTGTGCGTGCGTACATGGCGTGCGTGCGTGCCTGTGTATGTGTGTCTCTGTCTGTGTTTGTGTGTACGAGCGCACGTGCGTGTGCGTATATGCATGCGTGGGTGCGTGCGCGTGCAAATAAGTGCTTGTGTATGTCTATTCTTATTGTATATGTAATGCTTTTTGTTCCGTACATCTGCAGCAGTGGCATGGTAAGACAAATGCTGCTTTTATGTTTTATGTCTGGCACTATCCGGAAAACTTTGGAAGGATTAAATTTTCGTCAGTCTCAGGAGAAATCTTCCTTCTGTATTGGGTTTCACGTACTGTATACATAATAATTCTTTTCTTCCTTTTTCTTCTGTTTGGAGTTTTGGTTTGCATTTTTCTGTTTTCTTTCAATACAGAAGCATTAGTTGTACACTACAAGCCCCTGCTGTTCTACCCCTGTGACCTGTGGTTTCTTCTGTTGTTTTTGTAAGCGAGGTAAGAAACCTGAACATATTGAGGGCTTGTTTTTGTACTGGCTATGAATACTGATGAGTGCTTAGATCACAGAAGAGCGTGGAGAGCGTTTGACATGTATGTAGTCTTTGTCAGTGTTTGTGCTCTTTCCAGTGACTCAGAGAGAAAAGAGAGAGAGAGAGAGAGAGAGAGAGAGAAGAGAGAGAGAGAGAGAGACGAGAAGAAGAAGAGACAGAAGAGAGAGAGACAGACAGAGAGAGAACAGACAGGAGAAGAGAAGACAGAGAGAGACAGAAGCACAGAGACAGACAGAGACAGAGACAGAGACAGAGAGAGACAAAGAGACACAGAGACAGACAGAGACAGAGAGAGACAGACAGACAACAGACAGATAGACATAGAGAGAGAGAGGACAGAGAGAGACAGAGACAGAAATAGACAGAGAGAGACACATAGAGACAGAGAGAGAGAGACATAGAGAGAAGAGAGAGAGAAGAGAAGACGAGACAGAGGACGAGAGAGAGAACAGAGAGAGATGAGAGAGAAAGAGAGAGACAGAACGAGAGAAAGAGAGAGACAGAGAAAGAGAGAGAAGAGAGAGAAAGAGATTTATTTATTTATTATTTTCTTTATATCGAGGATAACAGAATAAGAAAATCAGTGCTTTTTCATCCGGTCCGTGTGTATGCAGTTGAAATATGTCATCTGTCACGGCACAATGGCTATCTTACGAAAGCGGAACAGGATTAACGTGTGCGCAAGAGTCTGCGGCGTCGCACACGGAGCTCGTTAGTCAGAGAGAGAGAGAGAGACGAGAGAGAGAAGAGAGAGAGAGAGAGAGAGAGAGAGAGAGAGAGAGAGAGAGAGAGAGAGAGACAGAGAGAGACAGAGAGAGCAGGAGAGAAGAGAGAAGAGAGGACAGAGAGAGAGAGAGAGAACGTCAGGAAATGAATACCAAGAAAAAAAAACTAAAAATAATAAACCCCAAAAAACCACACAAAGAAGACACAGGGAAAGAAAGACAACAGAGGGAAAAACTAATGCTAATCACGACACCTTAGCCATACAGCGATCATCCCCATCCCCATCTGCATCTGTCATCATTGTTGTCACCCCCCTCCACCCCCCCCCCCCCCCCCACATCAGCATTACTTAGGAGGTCTCATTCATCGCCTGTGCAGCGGAAAAATTCCCCAAGCTGTAAATGAACGAGAGAGCTTCGGACCGTTTCTGTAAACCTGTAGAGAATTGTGCAGAGACATAGACAGAAAAGCAAACAGAGAATGAATGAATGAATGAATGAATGAATGAATGAATGAATGAATAATCTTGAGAGGAGAGGAGAGAGAGAGAGAGAGAGGAGAGAGAGAGAGAGAGAGAGAGAGAGAGGAGAGAGAGGAGAGAGAGAGAGAGATGAGACGAGAGAGAATGAGAGAGAAAGAGAAGAGAGAGAATTTATTTTATCTTCTGACAGTTATAGAAAAAGTACAATACATTTTACATCAAGATTTTTATATTTATTTATTTATTTATTTATTTTTTTCTTATATCGAGATAACAGAATAAGACGTGTGCTTTTTTATCAGTCCCGTGTGTATGCAGTTTGTAAATATTGTCATCTGTTCCCGGCACACGATGGCCTATCTTACGAAAAGCGGACAGGATTAACGTGTGCGCAAGATGTTCTGGTGCGTTCGCACACGGGCCTCGTTAAAGTATCATCGAGAGAGAGAGAGAGAGAGAGAGAGAGAGGAGAGAGAGAGGAGAGAGAGAGAGAGAGAGAGAGAGAGAGAGAGGACGGACGGACGGACGGACGAAAAATAAAATAAAACGGGAAACAAATAAAAGCGAGACAGGGGGAAGAAATTATGGAAGGTAGCAAGACCTGTCAAAGTTTTTCTTCGTTTGAGGATAACAGATAATCACCGACAAGTTTTTGTTACACCCAGTCCCCGCCCTTAGGGATTCTATCAATGTATGCATGAACTATAAGATAATCATGACAATTTAAGAAAACAAAATATAGAAACATAAAATTAGACAGAACGAAACAAAAGAGACACTAAGCAACCAAATATCCATCCTTATAAGGAACAAATTTATAGAGAGAAAGACAGAGAGGGAGAAAGAAAAAAGATGTAAACACACACACACAAATATATATCTATATCTGTATCTATCTATACACACACACACATACACACACACACACACACAGATATATATAATATATCTATATATACATATATATTTACACACACACATATATATATATATTTATATATATATATATATTACATATATAATAAAGAGAGAGAGAGAGAGAGAGAGAAGAGAGAGAGAGGAGACAGGAAGAGAGAGAGGGAGACAGAAAGAGAGAGACAGACAAACAGACAGACAGATAGAGAAAAACAGAAAGAGAGAGAAACAAGGCGAAATACAAAGAAGACAAAGAAAAGCAAAGAGAAAGATACAGAGGGAGACGCGGACAAACTATAATATGCTGTTTCACTGGAAAGAGCACCAACACTGACAAAGACTACATACATGTCAAACGCTCTTCTCGCTCTTCTGTGATGCTAAAGCACTCATCAGTATTCATAGCCAGTACAAAAACAAGCTCTCAATATGTTTAGGTTTCTTACCTCTCTTACAAAAACAACAGAAGAAACCACAGGTCACAGGGGTAGAACAGCGAGGGGCTTGTAGTGTACAACTTATCCTTCTGTATTGAAAGAAAACAGAAAAATACCAATAAACAAACCTAAACCTCCCAACCCCCACAAAAAGCATTATGTATACAGTACGTGAAACCCAATACAGAAGGGAGATTTCTCCTCGGCCTGACGAAAATTCAATCCTTCCAAATTATGTCGAATAGTGCCAGAGATAAAACAATAAAAACAGCATTTGTCATATCATGCCACTGCTGCAGACCCATGGAAAAAAAAACCCCATTAACATTGATACTAAAACCATAGATATACACGCACTCACGTACGTATGCACGCACGCACGCACACACACATGCACGCGCTCACGCACACGCAGCACACGCACATGCACACCCACACACACACCACACACACACACCACAACACACACCCACACCCCACACACACACACACACACACACACACCGCGCGCGCGCGTGCGATCTTGATCTGCTGGCCCGGGTTCGAATCTCGTCCAGAGGATTTTTCCTCTGGAGTTAACATCAGTGCCGACGCCACTCCTCCCAAAAGTTCTTCGGATGAGACTATAAACCAAGGTTCTGTGTGCGAACGCACACAAAATATCTTGCACACACATTAAACCGTTCCACGTTTCGGAAGAGAAGGCCATTGTGTGCCAGTGGGAACGGATGACAAAATTGACAAAACTGCATACACACGGGGACTGGATGTAAAAAATGCACATTAGCCTTATTCCATTATCCTCGAAATAAAAGAATGGGTAATAGATAACACACACACCACACACGCTCGCGCGCGCACGCACACGCACACACACACACACACACACACGCACACACACATACACACACACACACACACACACACACACACACACACACACACACACACACACACACACACACACACAAGGAGTGAGAGAGAGAGAGAGAAGGAGATACACTTCACAGAGACAGGTAATCACAGACAGAAACATAGAATATTTATTCATATCAAACACTTCCAGTTTGTTCTTGCACTCAAAACTGAGCACACCAGACTAATTACTACAAGCTTGACAGCTGAAGAGAAGCAGTTGCGCACATTGTTTTCGAAAGTATATTACTTGCAAGCTTGGCGATAAAAATCACTTGTATAGAATTTCAAATGTCCTCATATTCTGCTTGTCAGTCAAAACGCTCCCCTCGATCAAAGAAAAAGAAAACCATTGATTTTCTCATCAACAAAGCATGTCGTGTTTAAATTCAGGGGCAAGCACATGCAGGGAAACAGAACAAACACAAAAGAAACAAGTTATGCAACAAGTGGATAAACGATATAATCTTGGGGTGTAAACGTGTGTTGTGTGTGTGTGTGTGTGTGTGTGTGTGTGTGTGTGTGTGTGTGTGTGTGTGTGTGTGTGTGTTGTGTGTGTGTGTGTGTGTGTGAAAGTCAATTTTTTTTACAGATGGTACATTGAGTAAGCAAAACACTCGCTTTTTTTTTCAGGTGTGTGTGTGGGGCGTGCGTGCGTAGCGTGCGTGTGTGTGTGTGTGGTGGTGTGTGTCGTGCGTGTGCGCGCGCGCGCTGTATGTGTATGTGTGTTGTGTATGTGGTGAGTGTTGGGTGGAGCGTCGTGTGGTGTGTGTGTGTGGTGTGTGTGTGTGTGTGGTGGTGTGTGTGTGTGTGTGTGTGTATGTGTGTATGTGTGCATGTGTGTGTGTATGTGTATGACGCGCGCGCCTTGCGCCACAATCGTCATCAGTCGCATAACGAACATGAACAATTGAGATGTTAACTGTATAAGTCCTTGGTTTGATTACTTTACAAGATTTAATGCTATAAAAATTCCATAATTATATCGTTATCAATATGGCTTGACTTGACTTGAAATCATACAGCTTCTGTTCTTATCCAGAAAAGGAATGCAGGAATCAAGCGGAAAGTAGGAGAGATGTAAGTTAAAGCTTCGGCGTTGATTCTCTGTCGTGACTTCTTTCTTAACGCCTCGAGGAGTCCTTGGAGCACTACAGGTACTTCTTCAGGCAGCGAGTGTGTCGTGGGTAAGTTAACCTGACAAAGCCGATCTGTCCCTCTGCAGGTAGACTGAAGATATATTGTTGCTGACGTTCTGATGCAAAGTGTACGTGAGAGATCAATGTTGTACAGAGCTTGTGCTTTGTATTGTGTATATAGTAATCCTTCAAACGCATGCAGAAGGTACACAGCTGCTGGCTAACTCTCAGCACTTTTCTTTTACGACGCCATTTGCCAAAACAAACTTGTCGAGCAAAGCAAGCCAACATGTGAAACTGAGAATAAACACAGACAAGGAATCTCACTCACACACGCGTGCAGGTGCACACACGAGCATACAAACACCAATATACGAAGAAAAGTTCCCAAGGACACGGAAGGCAGCGCGTGTGTGCGTACACATGCGCACGCATTCACGCACGCACGCTCGAACACACCACACAAACACACTAAAAGTCAGAAGAACCAAAAAGGAAGACTTAACCAAACATCCACACTCTGACACACTTTAGTCTGCTATCAAAAAATAAACAATAACAAAAATGTGATCAAACAAGTTCTAAAACCTCTGGTGTAGTATTTTCCTCAGCCACACTGCAGAATATGACATACTGTCCTCAAACAGGAACAGAAACTACAAAAAGACCCAACAACAACAACATAAAAACATTTAGACTGAGCATCCAGCTTGACGATGATAAACAGAAGAGAAAATGTCATGAAATAATGGAAAGGATGAGAGATGGATCGAAATAACAGGACATGAGGGAATTGGAATAAAGTTTGGGTTTTTAAGTGACAAGTCATTCAGTGGATGCTGTACCATTTATATTTAAGAAAGAAAATAGTGGACAACATCACTGAAAAGACCCCGTATATTTCGCCAAGACCCAGGTATTGACCACGATCGGCACAAATAGAGGGAAAAAAGCTAGTTATATAACCAGTACAGCAACCTCATCACCATTCTTGATTAAGAAGCTTGAGTGGTGTAATAGGTTTCTTTCATCTGGGCATGCATACTCTCTCTCGATAATTCGATGTTGTGAAAAGATAAAAGTAGAACAAATGCAGAAAATACTCGAGCCTTATGAGGTAATAATTTTGGTTTTTAACTGAAAACCATTTAGAACTAACCTAATTTCTACTTTTTGTTGTTGTCTGGTATTTCCGATAGAACTTTTCCACTTAGTGAATTTGGGAGGGGGGGGGGAGGGAGTTGGTGCCACTAATGTAATGTTCTGAAGTGAATTATACAAACAGAGCTTTTAGGGAACGTTTTGTAGTTCAGATTTATTGTAATATCATTTTGTCTCCTTTCATATCCAGCAATTTTAGCTTTGTACATTCTAATTTTTCCACACTGAATGAGGGCGGCAGGGATATAGATATGGAGAGAGAGAGAGAGAGAGAGAGAGAGAGAGAGAGAGAGAGAGAGGAGGAGAGAGAGAGAGAGAGAGAGAGAGAGGAGAGAGAGAGAGAGAGAGAGAATCGCTGTATCTGTGTGCTTGAGCACACGCATGTATGCATGTACGTATATACGTATATCCGAATGTACGTATGTATATATGTGTGTGCTTGAATGCATGCATGCATGCATGTATGTATGTATGTATGTATGAATATATGTAACTATGCATGTATCTATGTATGCATGCGCATGCGTAAACACGGGCGCGACGTGTGGGTGTGGGTACACACACACACACACACACACACACACACACACACACACACACACACACACACACATACTCACTCACTCACTCACTCAGTCCCATGTCCCAAAGGACGTAGGGGGGACATGAGAGAAGACGCAACGGAGATCTTTTTCCATGCTTCACGATCCTGTGTGGCTAGTAGGAGGCGTTGCAGGGGTTGGGCAGTCCAGTCTTTGATGTTGTCAACCCATGATTTCTTTTGGCGGCCTCTTCTTCTTTTGCCCTCGACTGTTCCTTGCAAGATGGTTTTTGCTAGGGTGTTGTGTCTTGTGGTGTGACCAAACCACATCAGCTTTCTCCTCTTTATGGTGGAGAGCAAAGGCTCTTGGGGGCCCACACGCTTTTTGATTTCCTCTTTCACATAGTTATTGGTCTTGTGTTCTTTGTATGATATTTTGAGGAGTCTTCTGTGGCACTTGTTCTCGAATGCTTGGATTCTTCTCTCTAACTCTGCTGTCAGAGTCCATGATTCACAGCCATATAGGAGGATAGATATTACGAGGGATTTGTAGAGGTGGTATTTGGTGCAGAAGCTGATGTTGTTGCTTCTGATGATCCTCTGGAGTCTGACTAGAGCAGATGTTGCTGTTGCAATGCGAGCTTTCACCTCATTGTTTGATGTGCCATCTTTTGTTAGGATGGAGCCTAAGTATTTGAATTGGCTCACCTCTTCCAATATTTCTCCATTCATCTTTATTTCCGTGCTGTCATTACTCGCGCTGTTGACCATGATCTTCGATTTCTCTGTACTGACCTCCATGCCGTATGCGCTCGCTCGGTCTGTTAGACTGTCTGTGAGGATTTGCAGTTCTTGTTTGCTGCTGCCCATGAGGTCAATGTCGTCTGCAAATCTGAGGTTGCAAAGGGGTCTTCCACCAATGGAGATGGAAGTGTGGTGGTTTTGCAGTGTCTCTGTCATGATGTTTTCGAGGAAGAGGTTGAAGAGTACAGGTGAGAGAAGGCAGCCCTGGCGGACTCCAACCGTGGTCTTGAAGAACTCGCCCACGTGGTTGTTCATGAAAACTGCACTTCTTGCATTCTCGTACAGAGCCTTGATGACTTCAATTAGGCAGTTGTCAATGTTGAAGTGCCTGAGTACTTGCCAGAGGCCGTCATGCCATACCCTGTCAAAGGCCTTTTTGAAGTCTATAAAATTGTGGTACAAGTCTTTTTGGTGTTGGAGATGCTTCTCTATCAGAATTCTCAGGTTGAAAATTTGTTCCATTGTGCTGCGTTTTGGTCTAAAGCCCGCTTGTTCTTCTGCCAGGAGTTTTTCTGCTTGGTTTTTCAGTCTGTTGAGGACTACCTGCAGCATGATCTTGCTAGGATGGCTTATGAGACTGATGGTTCTGTAGTTCTGGCATTGCTTGAGGTTTCCTTTCTTTGGCAGGGGTATTACAAGAGACTGTGTCCATTCTTTTGGCCATTCTTTGGTGTCGTGGATCTTCTGACAAAGATCTGTGAATCGCCTTGCTGTTTCATTCCCTCCATTTTTTATGAGTTCAGCTGGGATGTTATCGATTCCAGGGGACTTCCCCTTCTTCAATTGCTTAATAGCTGTGTCTACTTCACACCTTAGTATTGGTGGGTCTTTATCTTGGTGTTCAGGGGGTTTGTTGGAAACTATGTTGGTATCTGGGCGTAGTGGGTAGTTATACAATCCCTCACAGTATCCTGTCCAGCGCTGGAGGATGGCATTGTTTTCCGTTAAAAGATTTCCTTCTTTGTCTTCAATAACAGAGGCTTTAGGCTGTGTGGTTTTCGTTAGTGCTTTCAGAGTGTTGTAAGCTGTTTTGCTGTTTCCCTTGGCCATTCCATCTTCGATGTTGTTGCATTGTTCTTCTATCCACGCTTCTTTGGCTTCTCTCATCTTTTTCCTCACTTCTCACACACATACACACACACGCAAAGCAGAATAGATAGACGTGAGTCTAAATGCAGCCACCTATACCGGCACTGATTGGTCGAGCGTGTAAGAGAGCGGTGTCTGCTACTGTCTCAATGTCAAGGACGCTCCTTTTCTATACTGGCAATGATTGGCTGGGCATGGTGGACTGCTGCAGAAAGTGACGGCCAGAAAGTAAACATTGTCCACGTACGTTAAAGTTTGTCTTCTTTTGACTTCACACACACACACACACACACACACCACACACACACGCGCGCGCGCGCACACACACACACACACACTCACACACACACACACACACACACACCACAACGCACGCGCGCGTGCACACACACCAAAACGTGGATTCGACATATGATTTACCGCCATGAAAGTCATGCCAGACAATATCAATAGCAATCACAGCACCGGCGCAGCTTTCTTTTCGTTTTCACATTTGATGTGATGTAAAAAAAAGAAAACATCTCCGACATATTTTCTACACCATAATACAAAATACTACATTTTTCTTGTCAATAAATATTTCATGTCATTATTTAAAAATATATTTTAAAAAAATATGTAATCACTTGATTAAGATATTCTACAATAAATCTGAGTTTCGCTATATATATATATATATATATCACTGGTTCTATTTTACATCACCATGGGAGTGGTTCCTCTATGACACGGGTGTTACCCAGGGTGTGTTATGTGATGGATGTCTGGTTTAAAGCCGGCTTAGGATCTGGGGACTTTAATTTGTAAATTGGTTTACTTCCAGAAGATCTTTTTTTTTTTTTTTTTTTTACTTCACTTTGTGGCAAAGCCAACACCCTTGATAAGTTTCCGTGGTCAGTAGGATAATTGTACGCACTAAGCTTGATTGAGTGTGTGCGATCGTGCATTGGCGTGCGCATGTGCGTGTAAAAGGTACATCCGCATTTTGTGTGTGTGTGTGTGTGTGTGTGTGTGTGTGTGTGTGTGTGTGTGTGTGTGTGTGTGTGTGTGTGTGTGTGTGTGTGTGTGTGTGTGTGAGAGAGAGAGAGAGAGAGAGAGAGAGAGAGAGAGAGAGAGAGAGAGAGAGAGAGAGAGAGAGAGAGAGAGAACTTGAACTCGAGCTCGAATGTTGTTTTGAAGGCAGCTGGATAAGCTAGAGGCTTCTTTACATTATAAGCCTTCATGAAAACAACCACCCCCTCAAAAACAAAAGGAAAAAGAATAAAACAAACCAAACCAAACAAGCAACAAACAAAACCAAAAACCTAAACAAAAACATGCAGAATAAAATTAGAAGTTAATAGACAAATCAAAGAAAACAATAACGAAATCAGTCATGTAACGATTTTAACTCTTAACCTTTGGAATTATCCAATCAAGTCGTTAATCAATCAATCTATCAATAAAGGAAAAAAAATTCACATACATCCATATGCATGCGCTCGTTTCCCAATTACGTACAGAAAAATACACATTAGAGAGTCATATTAATATAGTGATACCTTTCAGTAACTGAGCAAAAAAATCGGCATAAACTGATGCACAAAAATAAAAACCGCTGAAAAAAACCAACCCTACCATATTTCTATCCATAATCATTTAGAGAGAGAGAGAGAGAGAGAGAGACAGAGAGAGAGAGAGAGAGAGAGAGAGGCTTCAGCGCTCTCCGAGACTCGCGTGCAACACGTTGGTGTCACTGCGCGTGCGTGATATGCAGTTTCTCGTCTGCTTCGTGTGGGGCAGACGGCTTTTGCTCATTGTTCAAATTCGTTCCGTTTTTCGGAGTTTTGTGTCAACAGATTTGGCGGTTTTGAGTGAAGGGATGTGTGTGTTTCCATTCAAGGATTAAAACGGGAAGGACAAAAAGCAAAACAAAACAACAAGCGCTGTGCTTATTGGATTTATTTTTCTCGCCGGTGTTGTTTTTGTGACAGTAAGTAGACAGTTTTGCTTTTCTTCATGAGTGGCTGGCAGGTTTGCTTGATTTGGCAATTGTTGAGTTTTTTTAAACGATCTTTTAAAAAGTGCCCTGCTTTTTGTGTTCAATGCTATTTCTTTTCGTTGTATCGTTTTGATCTTTTTTCATTTGAAACTCTTGTGTGTTACATTTAACTAAAGATTTAGTAAATAACTTTTTTAGCAACTGATAGAAAAAGAATACCCAAGGTTCCTTTAAGGAATCGAAAACAAAACAAAACGTCGCAAACAAAAATAAACAACTCCCAACCAAACCAAACCAATCAAAACTACAACAACAACGACACAACAGAAAAACTGGGGTGGGAGTGGGGGTGGTGGATAGCCTAGCGGTAAGAGCGTTGAGCTCGTGATCTCACAGCTCGGGATCCAGCCATCCCCGAAGTGCCTGTTCGAAGCAGAGTTTTTCCTTGGAGTAAAATCAGTACCGACTCCAATGCTCGGAAAATCCTTC
>CM060316.1:74470728-74485728 GCA_030674155.1 Stramonita haemastoma | reverse complement strand
CACACACACACACACAAAGCCTATTCTCCACATAACTAATTGCCACCACGGACTGCACCGTTTGGATACTCAATCCTGTGCTATTTCCATAGCCTTTTACCACAGCAAGCTTGTAGTTTTGGGGATACTAATTGTCTTTTAGTGCATTTTTATGTCGTTGTCAATGCCACTTGTGTTTCAAAGATTCCAATTCATTTTTCATTGCTTTATTGTGCTTTTGCTCTTATTGTATCATGCTCCCTCTTTCTGTTTGTCTGTTGTCTTTTTCTCTTCCTCTTTTCGTTTTTTCTGTCCTTCTGTTCTGTATCGCTCTCTGTCTGTCTGTTGTGTGTTTATCTCTCGTCTAATACCACTTACTGTGAACACACACACACGCAAACACGCACGCACGCTCGCGCGCGCGTGCGCGCGCGCACACACACACACATATGCGTGTGCGCGCAAAACCTGCTTATACACCCACATATTCACAGACACACAAGTTGGTGCACTAAAACACAATTCAGAGAATATAGTTTCATATACAGTAAACGAAGAAAATAAATAAAACAAAGGATTTGCAAGGTGCTTTAATTTAATCAGACAGTTTTGGCTTCATTTATCAAAACTGTCAAGCAAAGGCCACGCAATTTTTCTTTTAAAAAAAACCAGAAAGGAGCAAACTGGAGTTGCCATTCATGATTTGATTGCTCTTCCGTCTATTTTCATAAGCTCACATTATTTTTTGGTGCCTTTTCCTAAAATTTGTTTACTGGCCCTCTTCACTTCAATCTAAAACACCTGTGCTTTTGTACTTACCGCATCGAAAAGATAAATTGATATCGATTCAATATCATGTGTGCAGGACGTTTTCAGAATAGTAGACTTAACACTAAAATATCTACACCTTTGTAGATCGTAGTGACTGGACTAACATTATTGCAAGTGAACAGAATGTCAGTGTTGAATGGTAATGTTATTTACTATAGTGACAATGTGTCTGTATTTATCTACGCTTACAACCATGATCAAACATGATCGACAGTGGCCTACTATCTAGTTTTGACTGCTCTGAACTAAACTAGGTTTGATTCTGAGTTTTTCCTCTGTTGCAACATGGTGCAGTTCATGCTGCATGACAATGAGACAAGCTCTATTCATCACCCCTCAGTCTTGGCCTGACTCACTTCTCCCTTAACCCCATAGGAAGTGGTTGGGAAAACTGCACTCAATTTTGTAGGTAGCGCCGAGGGCCGGTATGAAATAGAAAGGTTTGGCTGTACATGTTATAGCAGTAGAGAGGTCAGCAAGTATAGTGCAGAAACTTTACTAATTGTACTTTTTGTGTGCATGCATAGTATGAGGAGGGGATGTGTAGCATTTGTTCGTGTGTGTGTGTGTGTGTGTGTGTGTGTGTGTGCGTGTGCGTGGTGTGTGTGTGTGTGTGTGTGGCGTGTGTGTGTGTTGCGTGTGCGTGTGTGTGTGCGTGTGCGTGTGTGTGTGTATTTTAATTATTCTTTTATTTAGAGGATAATACAGTAACCACTCATGTGCTTTTTTACATCCATTCCCTGTAGCTATGCAGTTTTGTAAATTTTGTTATCCGTTCCCACCGGCACACAGTGACTTACTCTTCCAAAAAGGGAACGGGTTTTAAAATATGCGCAAGATGTTCTGCGTGCATTTATACACGGGCCTTGGTTTATAGTCTAATTCGAAGGATATTGTGGAGGAATGGGGTGGAGTTGGCACTGATGTTAACTCCAGATTGTGTGTGTGTGTTGTGTATTAGTGTGATGTTGTATTGTGTGGTGTGTGTGTGTGTTGTGTGTGTGTACGCTGCGTGCGTGCTTCAAGTTTTATTTCAAGAACACCCCCCCCCCAAGGGGTACATGGAATTTAACAAAACCAAAGCTTGCATATGTAGGGATGTGAAAAATAATCTCAACAAAACGTCATTTCACAAGATAGCACAAAAATGAAAAATGAAAGAATATTCACAATACAGTAAGGGAACAAAAGTCAGCATGATGTTTATATAATGCGACAATTTTAAAGCTCTTCTCTCCTTCTCTCCTCTCTCTCTCTCTCTCTCTCTCTCTCTCTCTCTCTCTCTCTCTCTCTCTCTCTCTCTCTCTCTCTCTTCTCTCTCTCTCTCTCTCTCTCTTCTCTCTCTCTCTCTCTCTCTCTCTCTTCTCTTCTCTCTCTCTCTCTCTCTCTCTCTCAGCATGTCGCGTACAATGCTAAGGCATCTAGAAGCACACATGCACACACACACACACAAGCGCACGCACGCACGCACCCTAACATACACACGGCAGAAGCGCGCACGTATGCCTGCGCGCTGACCCTCCAGCGCACACATACTCACAAACCCACGCGTACAGTCACGTAAGCATAAAATATACAATTAGTACACCAGACAGAAAACAATTAAATGAAAATACAATTCTCTAAGGAGCTGTATTGTACAATTATTAGTTGGAACTCCTTGCTGCTATAGCAAACCATACCCGATTTAAGCGCACACGTACACACACACATGCGAGCACACAAACAAGCGGGGAGCCCCCCACACATACATACACACTCACAGAGACACAGACATGCAGATACAGACACGACGCACACTCACACATACACACAGACACAGACAGACACACACACATATACAAACGCACACCTATGACATAGCCGTCCTAGTCTATATCAACAAAGGAATGAAATTATCTATAGCACGAAACTATGCACGGGTGTCATTGTATGAAAATATATCAAATCAATAGGTTTTTTACATTATTTCTTTGAGAAACTAACTTCGATAAGCAAAATGTGTGTGTTGTGTGTGTGTGTGTTGTGTGTGTGTGTGTGTGTGTGTGTGTGTGTGTGTGTGTGTGTGTGTGTGGGTGTGTGTGTGTGTGTGTGTGTGTGTGTGTGTGTCGGGGGCGCCGCCGCGTGTGTGTGTGTGTGTGTGTGTGGCGCGTTGTGTTTTATTCTGTTTTCGCTATTAAAAAATTTTTTTCTTATTTTTTTTTTATTTTAGTGTGTGTATACATGTAATTTTATAGATATGATGTGTAGCAGTTGGTTTTGTGAGTAAGCATATATGCCGTAGAGAGGCACTATGTGCTGCATCTGTTGCTTTGTGCAAGCACACCTGGCACATAGATTCCATATGTAGCGTATTTTTGGATGTGCATACACAGCATTCAGAAACCAAATTTAACATCTATATCTACGAAAGGTGGATAGGGTGTTTAACGTGTGCATGAGTTGCTCTGCGTGCATTTGTACATTGAAATTCGGACTTTAGGAAAGAGGAGTTGGTATCGATGTTAACTGTACTGAGAAATTCCCTCGACCCACACCTCAATGAAGACTCAACCCACTCCTTCAGCATCACTACACTACCTCCTCCCCTCCCCTCCCCTAACCTACCCTCCCCACTCCACTCTACTCCACATCACTCCACTCCATAGAAATGCTTTATTATCTAAAAACCATAGAAGTTCATGCACGTTGCCAGCAAAGGGTCAACAGTAAATGATAAAAGAATGCAAAGCATTTATCTTCACAGAGCTTACAACACTATACCACATCATCAACGCATTTTGTCCACTGCGCAAACAACATATATGATTACAGTACAAGATTCATGCTTGCGTGCGGGGGCCACACACACACACACACACACACACACACACACACACACACACACACACACACACACACACACACACACACACAACACACACACACACACACACACACATACATACACACACACGGGCACAACTACAGATACACCCCCTCACTCTATACCCCCCCCCCATCCGTCCTCTTCAATCATTGGCACTGAATAAGCGAGTGGAAAGTAGTTATTTGCGAAGCAAGCATCAGATAGGGACTGTGGAGCAGTGAATACAGAATTATAGCAGTGATACACGCGGGGCCCGGTTGGCTTAAAAAATCGATAGTCAAGAGGAGTCAGGGAGGAACAGAAAGGTCCGTTAGTTCCCCGGGGTTTGGTTGTACCAGGGAAAGCTGCGGGGGAGTCAATGAATACACGCCAGTTAAGACTCTGCTATTATATCGATGTGTTCTTGGGATACTATGGAAGCAGACGTGGTGCATGGTTTATACTTCAGTTGTGAACTGTGTTTATGGGCGAAGTCTCCGAATCAGGCTGTGCTGATTGCCGGTTTATTGCATCCTCACTTTTTATGGAAATTCTCCAAGGACTACCAAAGATACTGAGAACAATCATTTTTGGAAAGGGCGTAAAGTGCACTTTTGTTAGGAACTTTTTGCGTTTTCATACATCAAAGTATTTCACAGTGGGATGCCGGATTATCAGTTTCAATAGCATCCCCACCTTTTGGAAATTCTTTGCACGAATTGCCTCTTTTCTATCACTCTCTTTGTTTCTGATTTGTTCCTTTTTACCTGTCAACCTTTTGTTGTCTTTTTCCGCCTTCTTGGTACATTCTCATGCCTTTTTTTCCCCAGAAAGACTTAAAAGATAACAATTCTCTCTTATGTTCGAAGTTGGATGCGCTGGGAATGACTTGTCAGGCGCTTAACGGCAGCATGATGCATCTTCGCTCACATAACAGACAATAGTTGCAATTTGAGCGTTCGACGACGAGAAGAAGAAGACATCCAAATTCAAGATGTAAAGCAAAGAAAAAAAAAAATCAAACACACTGTATGTATTGTTGCTATCACGCACCGAAGGAATTAGACGTTAGTTTTTATGACGCTGCAAAAGTTTCCTGGGACCAAAACTCCAAGACGTTTCAAGGTAGTCTGCTTATGTTGTTCAGGTCATCTTTCTGATAGACCGTTATGTCTGTTTCTATCTCTCAATTACAAAGTACTCTTAAAAGTTTTTTGGGTCATAGCTGTGAAATTGGGGTTTGATGCTCTTGTTCATACAAAGTGTATGAAACTCAAAAGAATTGCTGATGTGTTGAAAAAGTTGCAGCCATCATAGTGTAAAACGAACGGCTGTAACACATTGGAAGGTAACCAATGTCTCTGATCTACTACTGGTTTGGGAAAAATGAACCGGAATGAAACTAGCCGTAGCAGCATATGATTGACTGTTTAGGGACCTTCAAAAATGAATCTACAGGACACTGCTACACGCATGACTTGTCACTAGTGTATCCTTGGGGATTTTTAGAACTGAGCTCCATACCCCAGCTCTAGAGAAAGAAAAAGATCGATTGAGAAGAAAAAAAGAATCAATGGTTTTGTCTGGCAAGGCATAGACTAGTAACTGAATTAACCAGTCTTAACACGGAAAAGTTATGATATTGTGTAGCGAATTTCTTTTAATATGGGAGTTGTACTGGATGTTACCAAGATGATTTCAGTGCTTTGTTCCCTTGTCGATGATTACAGAATTTGCAATTTTATTTTGTGCTGATTTACAGTGAGTTTTACGAACATTATCTAACAGATTTAATTTTTAAATTAAGATTATGATGCGAGAATGTGTGTTGATAGACATGTGTGTTGCTTTTCTGTGTGCGTTTGGTTTGTATTTGCCTATCATGTCCAAAGTGGGCTGAGCTGCAAAAATGTGGCAAAAATTAAATACATTATCTCATCCTGTTGCCATTTTTATATAAAGAAATTGGTAAGCTATTGAAAAAAAGTACAGATTTTCAAAAAATCTTGTTTACTGAGTGGACTTGATGCAGCATATTGTTATTGCTTTCTTGAGTGTTGATTGTGCACAGCACAGTTCTTGAAAGCACTGGTCACGAAGAAAGTGGATTTCTCCTTTTTGTTCAAAATTGTAGATATTCTATGCCACTGTATCTTAAGTTTGTTGTCACTTATGTGACAACTACCGACGGTTAGTTAGTTTACCGTATCAACAGTTGTTTCTCTTTGAAAATCAACACCTCATTTTCTGCTTTGTCCTGATGCCGACTGTGTGTAAACATTTATTGCCAGATGATGACAGCATGACCAGTTTTACCACTTTTAGATCTACGTGTGCATTTGCGTACGTGACATTCAGCTTATTCAGCAATGTTTGCCATCATCTATCAAGACTTGTTATAACGAGTGATGCTGAACATTGAACTTTGTAATCACTAAACGTTTTCGGACTGAATTTGGAACGATGGGGGTGGGGGGGTGGGGGGGGGGGGGGGGGGTGGGGGGGTCATAAAGCTTTGACAGATACTTTCATTCCACAGGGATAGACTACTGTGACAAATGCCCCCTCCCCCCACCCTACAATAAGCGGGTGATTTTAACACTGTAATATCAGTAATATTTCATTCAGATCAGCCGACCTCTTTGATTTGTTTGTTTGTATTTGTTGTTTTGTTGTTTTCTTTGGAAAGGGGGGGGAGGTTACTGATTTCTGACAGGACACAGCAGGCCGATCACCCCTCTAACTCCTCTGTTTACTTCGTCATGCATCAACTCCTGTCTGATGAGCTTGTCTTTTGATAATAAAAATGTTGTGTTTAACATCAAAGCAACAGCTTAAAACGCATTCACATCTCAAGATTTTACTTCTTTTAGATCAGACAAAGATATTCAGATATCCGCAATCGACTTTTTTCCCCTTCAAATTAGAAAAAAAAAGTATTCAGTTGTCCTTCATCTCAAAAGATTCACGGAATCATGGCTCGCGTTTTCCTGCTTAACCAGTGCTTTGATGCCATTCTTAGCTTCCTTCCTCAAGCTAACTGAGAGAACTTGTTCAATCTGATTTTTGTCATCAAATTTGATTCTTTTTGTTTCTATCGTTAACTTCTTTCGGAATCCCCATTTACAGTGTTTTTCGTTCAATATCGCTTGCTTTATCTGTGGTCTTGTTTCGGGCTGTTTTAAAATTCATGGCTTACTCCTTTGGAAAATTATTTTAATCCTAGTGAAAGATATAATCAGAATATATTTTTTGTTAGTTTGTGATGATCAGTAACATCAATGACATCAAAGCATCACTAAAATCGGCACAAAAATGAGATGTGTGTGTATGTGTGCCTGCACGCGCGCGGGGGTGCATGTGCATGCGTGTGCATGCGCGTAAAGCATCATTAAAATCAGCACAAAAATTTACACACACAGACTAGACACACCCATACACAGACACAGACGGACAGACACAGACAACAGAGACAGAAAACAGACAGAAGACAGACAGCAACAGACAGACACACACACACCACACACACACCACCCACACACACACACACACATCAATTTCTGCCCTCAAATCAGAAACGACTGTTCATCAGCTGAACTGTCAGACCAAACTGACTTGTTTTCTCGGGTTTTCTTTCCAGGTCTTGAAGCGTTTCTGGCAGATGTTTGCATGAAATGCACAGCAGTATAATAGCATTTTTTTCTTAAGAATTTCGGACGGTTTTGCTGCCTTTCTTAATACCACCATTGTTTCTGTTTGTAATTTCACGTTCATCAGTCGTCCAATCAAGGAGGTAGAAGAATGTAGCGGGTGCATGGTATATACGCCTTGGGCCGAGAATAGGTTTTATGGTTACAAGTAGGTACATGTTTGATGTCCCATGGATACGAACACTTTATAATCTCAAACGGGGAACGGGGTAGCCTGGCTGTTAGAACGTTGCGCTTTCGATCTGACGGGCCGGGTTTGAGCCGATCCGACACTTCCCACACAAAATATTCCTAAAGATCGCGTTCCTTAATGCTTCCATACGACACAGTCAATCAATCTGTAATATCGTATTGTTTAAGATAAGTCGTCTGATCAAACTGACTAAACATATTGATACACAGTGGATTGTTGGGAAGAACTATCATAGAAAATTGTTTTTGATCTGGAATTATTATTTTGAGCTATCTTTGAAATGATGAATAATGAATAAATGAATGAATAAATAAAATAAATAAATGACTCAAACAAATAGATCAGTATACAGGTCGATTCATGTCTTTCTAGTATATCACATGCGCATCATCTGTCTGTGTGCGTGCCTGCGTGCGTGCTTGCATGTGTGTGTGCGTGTGTGTATGTGTGTGTTTATTTGTGTGTGTGTGTGTGTTGTGTGCTGATGTTTAATTTTGTGTGTATGGTGTGTCGTGTGTGTGTGTGTGTATGTGTGTGTGTGTGTGTTTTGTGTGTGTGTGTGTGTGTGTGTGTGTGTGTGTGTGCGTGTGTGTGTGTTGCTTTTGTGTGAAATTGTCTTGAAATCATCCCAAACCGTCAATAGTAATTTTTGATTGTTTTCGGTTATGATTCCATCGAAATGTGTGCCTGTCTGTAATTGCTCTTTACGGAATGATTAAAGTATTTTTGGAATAACTTGACAAGACTATTACCACATCACTCACAAGTGCCAAAGAAGATGAGGTGTTGTACAGAACCTTAGTAGGAGATCTTAACCACAGTGAGAAAAAAAAACTACCCAGACTGTATGCAAAATCAAGAAATTTTACACAGGCCTTACTTCAGGTTCCTGAGGAGGTCTAAGTAGACGAGGACACAAAACAGGCAGCACAGCGCACAAATCCAACATCATTCAGTCCAGAGTGCTAAATTTAGCATGCCCCTTTGTTTTACCTGGTCTAAGTGTGGTCAGTTTCTGCTATAAATAGCATCAGCTTGCCCCATCTGGGCTGGGATGGGATTTA
This sequence comes from Stramonita haemastoma, assembly GCA_030674155.1. Taxonomy (NCBI): domain Eukaryota; kingdom Metazoa; phylum Mollusca; class Gastropoda; order Neogastropoda; family Muricidae; genus Stramonita; species Stramonita haemastoma. The sequence goes on along the minus strand of CM060316.1, from coordinate 74,477,103 downwards.
TTTATTTATTTATTTATTTATTTATTTATTTTATTTATTTATTCTTTTATATCGAGGATAACAGAATAAGCAATCATGTGCTTTTTTTCATCCGGTCCCGTGTGCATGCAGTTTTGTAAATATTGTCATCTGTTCCCACCGGCACACGATGGCCTACTCTTACGAAAAGCGGAACAGGATTTAACGTGTGCGCAAGATGTTCTGCGTGCGTTCGCACACGGGGCCTCGGTTTAAAGTCTCATCCGAAGGACTTTTGGGGAGAGTGGAGTCAGCACTGATGTTAACTCCAGGAAGAAAAATTTCCTCGACAGGACTCGAACCCGGGTCTTCAAATTGCCAGCGCAATGTTCTGACCACTAGGCTATCGGGATGAAGTAATTAGCCACTGAGAGGAGCTGAAAGTGGGGGAAAACTGACTGCTGTGGCAGACAACATCCAGGGTGATGAAGAAATGAGTCAGGCAACAATACATGGTGGGACCACGGACTGTCGGTGATAGACAAACGTAACTAAAACATCCTTGGCGGTGTCTCGGTGATTTAGATAGGTCTGAAAATATTTACCCATGAGGAAGCTTTGTGGGTTATATCCTGCCTGCGCGTGTTCAAACACAGACAGTACTAAATGCCACACCCAGTTACGGAAAATTATGCAACAGTCTACAGATGGTCCTTATATCACTGGTCTTGTATAATTGCATGCTTTTGGGATAAGCTGATGGATTTTATCAAGTTCCCCCCCCAGATACTATCAGCACTTTTGAGACAACTATGAGATATAACTCTGTTTATATCATTTGTGACAACCAGCTGAAAACTGAGAAAATGTTAATGACTGGAAGCATCAGCTGATTTACTTTAATTATATCTGATCTTATTTCCATACTCATCAAAATATCAATACATTTTGTTTCCTGTCTCCCAGGAGAGACTAAAGCCCTTGATTCAGCAGAGCAGACGACACAAAACACAGTTGAACAGACTTGTTAATGCTAACAGCGGTAGTTCTGTTAAACAGACCTAACGCAAAAGTGGTGTTGACTGAGAGTTGCCGTGAATCGCTGCCTCTCTGCAGCCTTGATGGAGGACTATGGCCTGTATGGTGGCATAAGGTGAATGAACTGAGACCTGCTGGCAGCGAATAAGTGACAGAGCAAAATAAAATCGTTATTAAGTGTGGTATAATATGGTAGAACTAGGGGATTAAAAGGATGTAACGTCACATGGGGAACCCGGAAGCTTGATATCATTTCAGGCCCCCTATCCACCCCCCTCCAACACACACACTCACAAACACACCAACCTCCTCATACATGCACAAAGCACGCACAGATTCACACACACTCGTATGCCTACATATATTCTCATGCACACACACACGCACAAACATGTAAGCACGCACCCCACCCCTCACACCATTAGCATATATTTTCAAGGGCTGACACGAAGATATGCATTCATTGTCATAATATCTAAAGCACATTTTCATGTTTCTTCTTCTTCCGCGTTCCCCAATTTATTTTCATGTGACAAGTTTCAGAGCCACCTCAGGAACTGTTCATGATGCTTCCATGCTCTTCTCTTTGAGTTGCATTATCAGATTTATTTTCAAAACAGTGTTTGCTTTCGCTGTGATTTTCATGATTATTTCAGTGCAATGGTTACCATTATCACTGAACGTATAGTGCGTACGCCAGGCAAACGTGCATCACTTCATGCATATTTATGAAGCTGGCAGGACCTTTGATGTAAAACTGAGAAGAAAGGCTTGTTTTCGTGTTGATTTCATGTTCAAAGAGGGTTCAAATCCCCAAGGAAACAAACGATAAAGAATACTGAATGTAGCTAATGTTAGTCAGTGAGACACGTATAGGCCATCAAGTGTAAATAATAGTTCTTTAGCTTAACGTCCCTTCACAAGGAGTTATGTTACTTTGTGTGTATCAGTGTATTGTCTCTCGTCTCTTCACCAGGAGTTATAACCGTGTGTGTGTGTGTGTGTGTGTGTGTGTGTGTGTGTGTGTGTGTGTGTGTGTGTGTGTGTGTGTTGTGTGTGTGTATGTGTGTGTGTGTGTGAGTGTGTGTGTGTGTGTGTTATGTGTGTGTGAGGGAGAGGAGGGGGGGTGAGAGACAGAGATAGAGGGGAGAGGTTATTTTCAAGGTAGTTCTTTTCAAGGGGTGCAATATATTGCCTAGTTTCAAAAGTGACCATAAGAATGCAAAGGCATGGAATGGTGATACTATCAATCCGACAATTCGTATATATAAATCAGAGTTATTGTTTCCTTTCCCCCCATGAGTAGCATTTAATACTATTGCTATTTACGACTGAAAACTTGCTGTTTTATAACACTTAAGTTTCTTGCATGACAACTGCATTATCAATTTTTTCTTCCTTTTTAAAGAGTTGATGAGCATTAAAAAAAAGTATTATCAACACTTTGAGAATTTATTTTCCTTTCTGGGACGTTGACCAGTATTTAACTTTTTTCAAAAGGAAATGGTGTGCAGCTTTTAATTAAGGAAATTGATTTTGATTACTGTTTCCCTAGATTTTGTTTTGTTAGTCGTTTTCAGAATGAAAATCAATGTTCTGGGACATGTGCCCAAAATGTAATCAAAACACTTTCTTCCAAGACACGCAGAGCAGCTGCTATGTTTAATCATGTTCACACACAGTCATAGGATGAAAACCATAGACCAGAACGAGCACGAATAAGTTATTGATCAATGTTGCTTTTTTACATTTCGATATTTGCGCAAATTGTTACACAAATGTTTCTTTTTCATCCATACATCTTTCCGTCAATTCACCCATCCATCCATTTTGTCTGTCTGTCTGTCTGTCTGTCTGTCTGTCTGTCTGTCTGTCTGTCTGTCTGTCTGTCCGTCGCGTCCGTCCGTTCCGTCCGTCCGTCCGTCCGTCCGTCTGTCCGTCGTCTGTCTGTCTGTCCTACATCTTTCTGTCTCTTATATTGTTTTTTTGCTCCTTGCTCTCCGCGTCAATCTATCTGTCTGTCTGTCTGTCTGTCTGCTGTCTGTCTCTGTCTGTCGTCTGTCTGTCTGTCTGTCTGTCTGTCTGTCTGTCTGTCTCTCTACCTACCTACCTACCTACCTACCTACCTACCTACTGCCTGCCTGCCTGCCTGCCTGCCTGCCTACTCCCTGCTTGCCTGCCTGCCTGCTGCCTGCCTGCCTGCCTGCCTGCCTGCCTGCCTGCCTGCCTGCCTGCCTGTCTGTCTGTTGTCTGTCTGTCTGTTGCTGTCTGTGCTCCAGAATGTGTAAACATTCTTTGCTGTTGTAATGGTTTTCAAAACCCTTTATTTGATAGGTTTTAGTAATGTTTCTTTTTTTTATTTAGCTATTTATCTATTCTTTTATTTATCTATTGTTATTTCATGTTTTCTCTTTGACGGCTTTTCGTATGATCATTTTTTGGTCTTTCTTACGCTGTCTGTCTGTCCGGTTGCCGTACTGTTTGTCTGTCTCATCTGTCTGTTTCTTACTTCCATTACTCTCTCCCTCCCTCATTGTCTGCTTCAACGAGTTTTTTTTTTCTCCAACCCGCATTTTCTATAGATTAAAAAAATATAATATGTTTATGCCTTATACGCATAATTTTCAATATTGCATTTTTATATTTTGTCATATTGTATTTGTATGCATTTGCTAAAGCTTCATAAAAGATTGCCCACCAGTTGGATATGGTTTTCGGATTATTTTAGGCTGTGCATGCTGATACCAAAAACGTTTGATTTTCATTTTCCTTCTTTCTCTCTCTTTGTTTGCTCCTATATTTCTTTGTTTGTTTACATGATTTGTTCACAGGGTTGATGGAAAAAACAAAGAAAGAAACCAAAACAAAACAGCAAGAACTAGTCTCTATGCTTATCACATAATCCTTTGTTAATAAAATTCCTTTTCTTTCTGTCTTGTGCTGGTGCTGACAGACACGCACGCACGCACGCACCACACACACACTATATATATAATTTTATTTTTATATAATTTTATTATATATATTATATATATATATGTATATATATATATATTTTATATATAAAAAAAACACACACACATATGAAAATAGTAGTAAAAACACGACTGTGTTTTGCTTCATCTCTTCTTTTATAGAATCATTAGCAAATTTTCGCTTCTACCTAAAGCTTCCTCAGGCTGAATGGATAACATGAATAGTACAAACAACTTTTAAAACTAGCAGATCACTGATTTTTGTCGAGAGTAGTAATCACCATCTCCACACGTGAAATGTTAACTAACCACTGAGATCTTATCAAGTTCCCTTGGACTTCTCTCTCCCTCTGTCTCTCTTCTGTCTCTTTCTCTCCCCCCACCCTCCATAAATATATGATTCCTGGAGAAGGATGGTGTCCCAAAGAATGAAATGTGCTGCTAGAAGAACACGACCGCCGTGCACCAACGACTCTTCAGGGACAAATCAAGTCGTATTCACAGGTAGATCGTAGTAAACAGGTTTATAACTCAGGCGAACCTCATCCACTTGTATTCTAGGTACACAATTTGATACCCACTGTAGTTTTCAAAACTTATTACTGAGGCACAAAGACTCTCTCTTCGATTACCTTTGTTCATTAGATTAGCAACTGTACAGCAGTGTATCTGATCCCATTTTATAACTTTCAAACATGGATCAATGTTTAGCAGGGTACAGGACTGCGATTGTGTTTTTGTGAAGACACCAGCTGCTGCTAAGTTTTGAGATGGACAGCAAAATGACAGTATCGGCATAATCTGTGATTTACATAATAAAGGATCAAACGATGACAATCAAAAAAGGTGTACGAGAATAGTCCTAAGCGAAATAAGTGTATAAAGTTGTCATTCGTATACTGTTGTCGGCGAAATAAAATCGTGGACAAAAACCTGTACACAACTGATTGCAGCTTTTTCAGTTTTGGCGAACATATTTTATCTCAGGTAATTTTGCTTTCTGAATTGACAAGAAAATGAAAACTGATTCCAGCTTTGGCTCCTGGATTAATATTTTCCGAGTTCTTGTCGGTAACTGTTGTTTTGCCTATGTTACGAGACCATTTCCTAATAAACATTCTGAAGTTTGATATTCGTGTGGCCTACCAAAACTACCGTCGAATGATACAAATAGAAACTAGAACAAAATAGCTTAAACTGTTGGTTGTAAAATACATAGAAGTAAGTAAGTAACAAATATATTTTTGTTCTCCGTTTGAAGATATTTTTGAAAGGATACAAGGGATGCCATAGAGTGTGTGGCAAAGAGATCGATGAGATCAAAGAGAAATCTTCAAGGGTTCTGGCGATGACTGAAGCTTTTGTTTTCGGATTTGTTTTTATGGCATTTCCCACTTTAACGACTTCTCATGAAGTCTACTATAAACGACCTGTAGCTGCTGAATGAATTTGTTATCCAGCTGCATTGTTTTGCTCAGCTAAATTTGGGGGCAGGGGGGGGGGGGGGTAAAAGTGGTAATTGTATCACTTTGGAAATGAAGAACACGCCGTTGCTGTCAATGTCTCATGAATGTGAGAGTCTTTGAATGTCTTGCTATAATTGGGTTGTTAATCATCTGGGGTTCACTAACTGAGTTGCGTATTATAACATTGTATTGTGTTCTCTGTTGCATATGTTTGGACCACTAAACATAATGCATACAATTAATCAGCTTAAAAAAAGATTAGTAATTACATTTTCACATTATTTAATGCGAAACACATGATCTTTCTGCGACTGTCTGATTATGGTGGCAGTTATGGCAAGAGACAAGGTTTCCATGTTATACATGTAGACACTGGCAATGATGTACTGTGGCTTTAACTCGCCTAAGACACGCCTGAAAAAACTCAGGGCTTTGGCCTTCAAAGAGGTTAGAAGGGAGAATGACAGGCAGACAGACAGACAGACGGACAGAATGCATGCATGCATGTAGGCATGTATGTATGTATGTATGTATGTATGTATGTATGTATGTATGTATGTATGTATGTATGTATGTATGTATGTATGTATGTATGTATGTATGTATGTATGTATGTATGTATTGTATGTGTGGTGTGTGTGTGTGTGTGTGTGTGTTGTGTGTGTTGTGTGTTGTGTGTGGTTTATGTATGTATGTATAACACGAGGATACATGCATGCATGTATGCATACATGGGGACGGGGTAGCCTAGTAGTCAGAACATCGCGCTCGCAATTGGACGACCCTGGTTCAATTCCCGTTCGAGGGGATTTTTCCCCTGGAGTTAACACCAGTGCTGACTCCACTCTTCCCAAAAGCCCTTCGGATGAGACTATAAACCGAGGACCCGTGTACGTGTGAGAATGCACGCAGAACATCTTGCGCACACGTTAAATCTT
>CM060316.1:74460728-74465728 GCA_030674155.1 Stramonita haemastoma | reverse complement strand
CACTTCTGCTATTGTTTGTCATGATGTCTTACATCTCTTTTTCTATTGTCATGATTTCTTATAATCACTTCTGCTATGGTTTGTCATCGTCTCTTATGTGAAGTGCGCCATTGTTTATCTTGATCTCTTATGAGATTTCCGCCGTGGTTTGTCATTATCTCTTATGTATCTTCTGCCATAGTTTGTTACGCTCTATTGTGACTTTTTTCAAGGTATGTACAGGTTTGTTATGTGACTTCAGTCATGCTCTGTCTTCCTATTGATCTGAACTGTGACTAGTGCCAATGTTTGTGTTAATCACTTACGTGACTTGTGCCATGTTTGTCTTAATCTCTTATGTGACTTCTGCCATATTTGTCTTAATCTCTTATGTGACTCCGCGACTTGTCTTAATCTCTTATGTGACTTCTGCTGTTGAACGGTTGTGTTCTTAATCTTTTATGTGACTTCTGCAGTGGTTTGTCTCGGTCTCATTTAGGAGTACTGCCTTGTTTGTGCTGGTTGATAAAGTTAAGCATTGACTGTGTGATGATGAGGGGATGGTGGTGGTTTGATAACGGGGATTGGAATTGGTGAAATGGTTATATGTTATCGTGGTGGCGTTACAGGGGTAATGGCGGTGGGTGGCAAATGTGTTGTTGTGTGTGTGTGTGTGTGTGTGTGTGTGTGTGTGTGTGTGTGTGTGTGTGTGTGTGTGTGTGTGTGTATGTGCGCGCGCGAGCCTGTGTGAATATGTACACTTGCGCTGGCAATTTTGTGTGCTTTATGCAGGCAGGCGTTTCATCAACATTATGTAACATTTTCATATTTGTTCTAAGATAATGCGCTAGACCTTTTTTTCACCGTTTCGCCCGTCTTTCCTAATAGAAAACAATCTTTATGCCTGTTTTGTTTCTTGAAGCACGTACAGTCGACAAAAATTCAACATTGGTTTATCCGTTTAAACATGTGTGCCCTCTACTCAGAAATCTACCAATGCAGTGATTATTTTTAATGCACGTTGTATATATTCTAACTCCCTATGACCTATGCTTTCCATTGTATGAATTCCATAGTGCAGTGATCTTGAGCGTAACATTCATCTTTTGAATCGTTGGCCATATCTTTTTTCAATGTTCATAGATCATTATGAATAATTGAACTTACATCTATCATATGCTGTAAGAAAGCTGGGCGAATTTCCTAGCTTTTTGTCACAGATATGGGTTTTGAACAGTTCTTCCGAAATAGTTGCAAGAAGGTCATAGTATTGGGAAAAATATATGCCATCATTTCATCTGCTCGTATTTCATTAACCAGACCAGTTGATTGACCTGATATGCCCATAGTATACAGACTTACGAGCCAACCATATTGTCAATTACTGAACCAACAAGAGAGAGAGAGAGAGAGAGAGAGAGAGAGAGAGAGAGAGAGAGAGAGAGAGAGAGAGAGAGAGAGGAGAGAGAGAGAGAGAGAGAGAACGAACGTCAAGTCAGTTGTGTCAAAACTAGCAAAAACTGTTTTTCAAACAGGTATACCGAGCGCTTTGAAAATGTGGCGCATCATAAGAATTGGTGTTACAAATATGCTGGGGCAATATGCAAAAGACCACCGATCAGCAGATTAACGAGGTGGTAATATATTGACTTGACTTCTCCTTGACTCTTAAGGAGTCCTTGGGGTATTGCATTGAATTCAGGGAGCGTGTCTTGGTTCAGTTGAATTTGGTAGAGCAGTATTTCTATAGGCAGTGGTGATAGCTGGTTGAAATGACCGCTAGACTTCTGAACGTATTTGTTCTCATTAAGATGAGTGTTTTTGTTCGCAGCTGAAGTGGAAACGGTAGATAAAATTTCCGATAAGATTGTTTCGTACGCACAGTATGTTCCTTATATATAGTAAGCAAAAATATTCAGAGCTTCTAAAAGAATGACGGATTAGGTAAAAACAAACACTGACAAGAAGAAGTGAGCTATATTGACTGTTGTACAGAATGGTATCACTTTAAAATAATAGAAAAATAAAAATGCTGTGAGTTATACCTGCCAGATAATAATCGATTTATTTCATTTGTTTTAAACTGTCAGGTGTGTTGAATACAAATTGTCCCTGTCATGTAAGTTTCATCTATTGTTGATGTGGTTTTTCATGTATTTTAATTGGAGCAATTTAAACAAAAGATAACGCTGAGTATGATTTGCGTGTGTGATTTGATTTCAGCTATTTACAATATTTATTCTTTCATTTACTTCCTTAAAAATGTTTCAAAAATTTTCACAGAAAAGACCCATATACTTGTGTCTGTCTGTTTTATGCAAAGGCGTGTACGTATATGTGTAGCTCGGAGCGGTAAGCATGAATATTTGATTTAGACAGTTTTAACAGTGTTACATACAGACCGATGGAAAAACAAATGAGACAAACACCCATACAACCTTTTGTGCTTAATATACACACATGAATTGTAAATAGATATTAAGAACAGAAAGGGAGAACATTTTCTCCATGCGTCCGCGCGAATAAATACATTTGTTAGACAATGGAAACCAGAGCAACAGACTTGAGAATAGACAGAGACAGTAGATAGGAGGGTTTGGTACTCCTAATTTTGTTTATGTGAATATTCATTCAACACGACTTCGTTTCATGCTTCCCTCCTTACCTGCCCCTCCTCCTCCCCGTCCAACTCTCCACCCCCCCTCTACATCCCTCACCCTCTCACCCGTCCAACATTAAGTCCATCCAAGCTTCAGAAAAACCTCTGACACTTTTGGTAAATAGCGTGTGGGGTGGAAAAAAAAGGGGGGGGGGGGTTGATAGGTTCGATCGGCTGTTGGGCATGACTGTGATCTTGTGAACCCCTGTCTGGATCATTGTCTTCGCTTGTCATACAGACCATTTGTCACCACCAAGTACTCTGTACTGGAAGGCGCGTGCTTGGGGAAGCGTGGGAGGAGGATGCAGGAGGATGAAACTGGGCAAAAGGGGGGGCGGGGGGAGGGGGGGGGGTGGGCAGGGAGGGAGGGGGGAGGGGGATTTGGGAGAAAAACAGGATCGTGTGTGTGTGTGTGTGTGTGTGTGTGTGGTGTGTTGTGTGTGTGTGTGTGTGTGTTTATGTGTGGTGTGTGTGTGTGTGTGTGTGTGTGTTGTGTGTGTGTACGCACGCATGCACATGAGTAAGAACTCTGCTGCCAACCATCTCATTAGTGTGCTTTCATACTCCGAGGAGCAGGACGAACAAGTCCAGTAGAAAACAACAGTGTGATTGGAACTAGCAAAGTGGAACAGCGTACATAAAACTGGCCCTCAGGAGAACAATGAAGCATGCACAGCTCTGATCGACGGTTCCAGTATACCCCTATACAGCTCCAGTATACGGACTGCTGAAACCATTTCGGAAGCACTGAGGGAGAATGGTCAGAGCACCAAACTGGTGGTCTGACATGACCATCAATGAGGGCACAAGTTCCAGTGTCTGCTTAAGTCTCCGTTCAAGGTTTTATTTTTTCTTCTGGAGTGAACAGCAGTACTGACTACCACGGTCTGAAATATCCTACAGATGAGAATATAAAGCAAAGTCCATCACAAACGCACGTAGAATATTCTGCACATTGATTAAAACGCCATTCACCTTTCGAAGGCCAGCTAAAGCCGGTGGTATGATGACAGGAGCAAACCCAACATGAACCATGCTACTAGGTTTACTTTCCCCATGAGTCACTGCTTGAAAGTTCAGTGCAGCACCCAAACCACTCCTTAAGGAGTAAGTGCAGGAGTCCGTTAGCCAGTGATCTTCATTGTAAGAATTGATTTTAGCGCCCATGTCTTCTTTAGGAAAGATAAAATCATAAAAGACTCTAGTTACACACAACATGCAAGCATCTATGCAAATGGTCTACCATATAATCCACCTACTTTCTGAAACTCCTGCTCCCTTATTTTCAACCAGACCCTATTTCTTCATTCCTGACAGAATGGGTCATTTTTGTTCTGAAATGGGTATCACGTTATTGTTTTTTAAACGAAAGGTGTGATCGTTAATGTCACTTTTTTTTTTTTTTAAATTTACTTCAGATTTTCCTTATTGGGGCTGGGCATCCTTCCTGGATGGCTAGGTGTTGAGACTAGTTATACGTTACTGCAGAAGGGATGATTTTGACTTTGGCGTTTTTATTTATATTTTGTTGCACAATTCTATTTCGACTTTTTTTTTTAATGTAGTGACAGCTTTCATACGATTGATTTTTGTGTTCTGCAGGGCTGTGAATCTAATGATTAGATTGTATCTACAAATTTCTTCAATCAATTACAAGGGAAAATATCCATATACTGACAAGACGTTAAATAACTTTCTTTTCAAACTGTATACGACTTGCCAGTCAAATGCTGAATAATTTAGAGAAAAAAAGTAAACACAAAGGAGCTATTCATAGAGACAGAACAAATCATGCAACTACTTTTCGGGTGGTGTTCTCTGAGGAATTGAGTTTAGTCTGCTGATTCAAGACACCAGACTCGTCCTTTATTTCGGACTACATTTAGACATGACAGACCGGAGAACAATATCAAGAGGTTTCCTGCTCAGTGCTGTCACCAAAATACTAACAATCGTGGTAGGCAGTGCAAAAGCCAGTTTTTATGTTGTACTGCTGGGAACTAGACTATCAATCTTTTCAGTGTAACTCAATGGTGATCTTAATAAGCTGTCCAACCGTTTTGACCGAGGAAATGCTGTTTAAGTTCCATCACTGCCATGGAAACAGAAGCATCGGTATAGCCGAACCTTTGCCCACAACTGCAAAGAGTGTGTGTAGCACGCAAGCATGCGTGCAGACTATCATAACATGTGCCGGCACTGATATTGTCTCCAGTATTAAACATAGGGAGGTACGGTGCTTCAGCAATCATATCTTCTGTATTTCATGTTTTACCTTCCTTCTTTCCCAGTTGGCGTATCTCAGAGAGAGAGAGAGAGAGAGAGAGAGAGAGAGAGAGAGAGAGAAGAGAGAGAGAGAGAG
>CM060316.1:74425728-74458228 GCA_030674155.1 Stramonita haemastoma | reverse complement strand
CATCACAACACACACATACATGCACGCACATACGTACGCACGCACGCACGCACGCAGAAACGTACGCACACAAAACACACACACATACACACGCACACACGCAAGCACGTACGCACGCACGCAAACACACGCACACATTGTACAATACAGTTTTCATCAGATTACAAAGATAAAACTATATTATGAAAGAAAGCTTCAGTCTCTCCTTCTGTCCCCCCCCTCTCTCTTTATGTCTCCGTCTCACTCTCTCTCTCTCTTCTCTTCACACAATTATGCATGCACGCACACACACACAACACACGATACACACTACACACACACGCACACACACACACACAACACACGCACACGCACACGCACACACACACAAACACACACACGCACACACGCACGTACACACACATATATTGTACAATCCTGTTTTCATCAGATTCCATCGTTCAGAAAATAATTTATGCAATAAAGCTGAAGAGTGTATATTGTGATGCGATGAAACGTAGACGGAAGAAGGGTATCATGCAGAGTAGAGGTGAATTATGACACAGAAAGCTACGGCAACAGCTGGGTGGCCTTGGGGGATGATGACTACAGCAGGGAGGGATGCATGGCTCGTGTTTGCATAGAGAGTTTGTCTTCCCTGTCCTATTTTTTTTAAAGTAAATTTTTTTTATCGCTATACTCTTATTTACAATAACTTTGATTGTTCTCTATCTCTATATATCTTTGTCTCTCTATGTTTCTGTCTGTCTGCCTGTCTGTCTTACTCACACACATACAAACACTCGCACGCATGCAGTGCGCACATGCACGCACACATACATACACCTTCCCCCCCACACACATGTAAAAAGGCACATGAATGCTTATTCCATCAACCTCGAAATAAGAGAATAAGTGCACACACACACACACACACACACACACAACACACACACACACACACACACACACACACACACACACACACACACACACACACACACACTCGGAAACAGTTGGAGTGTCAAGTTAATGGATCTCCACACACATTACACTTTAAAAACGTATGCACAGCTGTGTCCGTGCGCGCTTGTGTTTGTGGGCGTATGTTTGTCTGTGTCTGAAATCAAACTCGCTGGGGTGTGAATGCGTATGGTTTTAATGATGATTTACATCCATGGTTTAACCACACTCCATGCAAAATGTCGTAACAGACTGTTACCTCTGTGTGTTGCAATTGTTAAAGCAGTCCATAAAACAGTTGTCGCCAGACAGGGTTTGTTTTGGTGTCCTTGACCACCATGTTTATACCATTGGGGGGGGGGGGGGGGGGGGGTGTGATTGGCTGGAAAACGTAGTGGTTAGAGCGTTGAGTTTGCGATCTAATAGCCAGGGTTCGAGCCAAAACCGAGGCGCCTGTTTCAGGTGATTTTTGTCCCCTGGCGCTAACATCAATACCGACTCAACTCCTTCAAAAGTCTCCCGAAAGATACTATAAATCGAGGTACCGCGTTCGAAAACTCGCAGAGCATCTTGAACACTAGTTGGACCATTGTGTAATATTAGAAATGGACGACAAATTGAAAAAAAAAACCCGCATGCACACATGTGCCGCGTTTAGACATCCTCTTAAAAATCAGAATGTGGCTTTCTCCATTAACTGTAGGAAAACGGTTGAGTTCGCAAAATCTCGCACTCAATACACCTTGGAGCTTTAGCCGAGAACGATAAAAAAAGTTGAACAAGAAACAGTATCACTTAATGACCGTGATCGTCTCTGTGAATTCTTTGGAAAATAGAATACAAAAAGTTTACAAGATTATACAAACAGTAAACAACATTTCAAAGACCACAAAATTATTCACAATGATTGAAGATGACAGGTATTAACAAGTAAAGTTTAACAATAGGAGATGAACAGAGTCTAAGACAGTATATCGCTAATACTTTTGCAAAATGTTTGATCTTAAACGAAGCAAACAAGCAGTTAAGGTGTAAAACGTACTTACTAGCTACAGTGAATAACGGCTCTTTGACCAATAAAACTCCGTTTCAGACCATTTCAGTAAATGTGTACATTTCAAATGTAAAAAGACATCTTCCTGCTAGTGGAAGTACCAAATTGAACACAGCAGGGCACGAACAAACGATGGGGTAGTTGTATTTCCCGAAAGAAAGAGACATTCAGTGCAGCTTTTCTGTATCTAGCACTCAGTCAAAGACAAAGAGAGTAGCAAAGAAATCCGAAAAGCAATTCTCAAATAATCCAGGACTTGTTGATAAAAAAATCAATGAAATAAACAATAAAGAAAAGAAATCTTTTATCAATGACTGAGGAAAAAAATTGAGAGATTGACCGATCCGATCCGCTATCAGAAAAGGATAGTGTTTCGTTTCAAAATTGTCAGACTCATTTATGAAAAAAATGAATGCTCATAAATACATAAAGAACTGATAGACGAAAAAAGGGAGAGAGAGAGAGACGAGAGAGAGGGGCAGGCAGGCAGGTAGGCAGGCAGGTAGGGCAGGCAGGCAGACAGACAGACAGATACAAACGCTATTTTATTTCACGAGGGTAATAATGTGTGTGTGTGTGTGTGTGTGTTGTGTGGGTGAGGGGAGAGAGAGAGAGAGAGAGAGAGAGAGAGAGAGAGAGAGAGGAGAGAGAGAGAGAGAGAGAGAGAGAGAGAGAGAGAGAGAGAGTGCGCGCAGCCTAGAACATCAGGCTGCACTGAACTCAGCCTTTCTGACCAAGCCACACGTGTCACACAGGAGGGGATATTTGAGTGAAATGCCACATCCATAAATGTCCGTAGAAAAAGGAGATAAATCTCGCTGTTTTGAAATGCCATCTTCATCCACAGATGCGGACAGTCCATTCCAACAATAATAGTGCCAGTACAAAATGTCTATTACTGTAGGCTGTAAGGCTTAAGTCCTTGGTTTACCGGGTTAATGGTTATCATACTTTGCAGAATGGGATTGAAAAAAAATCAGTTGCCACTTTTAAGAACGGCTGTTGTACCTGACATCGATAGTTTTCACAACAGCACTCTCTGCATGACTTATTTGTGAATGACATCGAGTTGGAGTTCCAAACGTAGTAGTTGTACTTTCTACAGCGCATCGCTTCACAAACACCATTTCCGTTCAATTCCCTCCCTCGCAAATGACAGCCACGAAAGGTCTGTGGTCTGTGGCAATTTCCCGGGTCTACCACGGGCCCGGAAACAAAAGACATGTTTTTCCCAGAGTCCGCACCAATGTCCCCTCATCTGTGAGTGAGAAATGTCACAGCCATGATGGCGGTGGCGTTCTGTATAGGGCACGCTCTGCATTGTAGACTGTCGGGGTACTGACACCACTGACAAGAGTTGTGTATCAACTGGATTGCCTTTTGTCACCCCCAGTCCGAACCCAATCTTGTTGTTTATAACCACAGAGGCCGTGTCGGGGCTGTCACCTGCGGTCATGTGAGGATAGTAAGCGTAGCTGCTTGACATTATGGTCGTGAGGGACAGCTCTACTTTGACTGGAGGCTGGTACCAGATTTACCCATGAGTAGTATTGCGGGATCCTGGGCCATTAACGCAAAGATTGATTTCCGTTGCTAAATTGTTACATGAATAGAATGAATACCAGTGATATTTTGTTCCTCAGAATGGCAGACGTACAGCAGAACTATCCAATATGTTTGGTAAACGTAAATATTTGCAAACTAATAGAGTGGTGACTGTTGAACTGAAATGATGGACTCTTGTGTTGTTAGGCTGGAGAAGCTACTATACTTAATTATTTTGTTCTAGATTCGCTCTTTTGTGTCATCAGTTGTTGTTCAGGTACAGAGTAAACTGAGTTAGTTTTGTGGATCATTTCCATGTAGTTTTAAGTCTGAAGCAATGACGTGTGGCCAGACAGTTGTAAAGTTACATAGGATTTATTTTTCAGTACGAATCAACAGGACGTGAGCTGTGGGATGGATTTAAAAGTCAAACACAAGCAACAACAACAATAACAACAAAAGTAAATAAATAAACAATCCAAGCCCATTCTAAATAAAATCAACAACAAAAGACTTCCCTAGACTATTTTAGTGTTCTCCACTTAAAATGACTTTGAAGCTTTCTGCATAATTTAATGTGCCCACTCAGACATGCATGTACTTAAATATGTTCGCAAGTTCGAACACACACACCAACACACACACACACACACACACACACACACACACACACACACACACACACACACACACACACACACACACACATTACATAAACACACACATACACGCACACACACACACACACACTCAAACACACTCATAAATTTCAGTCGATTTTTATTAATATGGGTTGCCGTAGTAATGTTGCAGTTCAATATTTTTGGTGTGTTTTTTGGTTGTATTTTGTTTGTTTGCTTGCTGATTTATTTTTGCTTGTTTGTTTGTTAATATTTCCCTAGATAGATGGTTTGATAAAAAAGCAAATTTATTTCTTACTCAATGTACCATCTGGAAATAAAATGTTGACTTGACTTAACTTAATACCACACAGACACAGACACAACACACACACACACACACACACACACACACACACACACACGTGCGCGCGCGCGCGCCGCACAGACACACACACACACACACACACACACACACACCCGCGCGCACGCACGCACGCACGCACGCACGCACGCGCGCGCTCGCGCACACGCACACATGTGCCTTCTTAGCTCTTACACACTCAAAACATCATACAAGTAAATGGAAAAAAATAATTACTGTAATGAGCAAACATGTCATTTATACACACTTTTCGTCTGTATTCATTGTGTCTGTGTCTCAGCCTGTGTCAGTGTTGAACAGGTGGCCAGGTTTTGAGGCCATAGAAGAAGCACAGGCTGTTTCATTTAATTAACGCCTCTATTGCGCCCAGTCTTCGGATCATCAAGTATTTTCTGTATCTTCATGCTAATGGTAACATCTGTTTTGTGCTGCTGTTATCTTTATACCATTTCGGCGTGTCACGTATATATATATATTTTTTTTTTACATCGATCATGGCTGGTTTTGCAGTACAGTTTGACATACATCATAATCTGGATGTTTTCGTGTTACATTATGCTGTGCTGTGTTTTGCTGATAATTATATGTTGTGCTGTATTTCTTGTTATATTGTGTGATGCTGTGTTTTTTTGTTTGATGTTTTGCTGTGTTTTGTTATTTAATGTTGAGCTTACTTAGCTAATATAAGCCGAGCTGTATTTTGCTTTTATATGATTATTGTGCAGTGTTTTGATGCTATATGTAGTGCTGTGTCTTGTTACATGTCGTATTGTAGCTAGCTGTTATATGCTGTGATGTGGCTCATGCTCACTGTTATAAGTTGTGCTGTACTTTGCTGTTATATGTTGTGGTGTGTTTGGCTCTTTTATACTGTGCTTTGTTTTGCTGTTGTATATTGTGCTGTGTTTGGCTCTTACATATTGTGCTGTAATGTTTTACTGCGTATTGACGTAATATGTTGTGCGGCGTATTGATGTTATATTGCTATATACTGTCCTGTTATATGTTGTGGTGTGATATTTTGCACTGCTTTGCCATGCTACGGCACTTTAATTTTCACTTTCCTGTTTGTCTATGTGTTTGTCTCCCATTGACGTGATTTTTCCTGCAGAATTTTGCCAAAGACAACGTTATTGTTGCTATGGG
This sequence comes from Stramonita haemastoma, assembly GCA_030674155.1. Lineage (NCBI taxonomy): Eukaryota > Metazoa > Mollusca > Gastropoda > Neogastropoda > Muricidae > Stramonita > Stramonita haemastoma. Next base: position 74,452,536 of record CM060316.1, on the reverse strand, counting down.
TTCTTTTTTACCTACAATACAAGCATGATTTGTGTTTCGCCTTCGCCTCTTAACAATGATTATAATCACTCATGGTTTAGTTTGAAACATGTGTGTGTACATTAGGACAAGATTGGACACTGGAGATGTTTATTTAGTGGTCTGGTACCTCTAGGTTCAACAAACGACTAAGTCTTTGCTGTCCTAATCTATGCGTGTCTGGTTTTAGTGGCTTTCCCCCCCTTTTTTTGATGAACAATCTATATTGCATCAATAGCGTTTTTCGTTTTTCGATTTTATAACCAGAAAGCGCCTTAAAAATCTAATAGAATATTTTTCCCAACAGGATTAATCTAAATTCGGATTTTTGCCTTTCATAAACCCCCCCCCCAAAAGTTACGTGCAAAAAAACCACCCCGTCACAGCTGAAATATGCTTTCTCTTCCATCATTAATTTTGTTGTTTCCAAAAAAAGGCAAACCAGTGAGAGCTTTTAAAAACAGCCAAGGCGGCAGACGAAGAGAAATACAGAGATCAGACAAAGCGGAGAGAAGTGGTCACTTTGATAGGCAGAGGGTGTGACAGGAGAAGCCCAAGTTGATACAGATGGATGATGGATGGATGGATGGATGGATGATGGATGGATGGATGGTAAGAGCAAGAAGGAGAAATGAAAATGACCTGTGTCGAGAAGGTTCACATGATAAGAGAATCAGGGAATTCATTTTGCCTCTGGGTTCGTTGTCTGCAGCTGTCGTCTCTGTTTGCTGTCTCTGTTTGCGTCTGATTTGTTTGACACTGTCTGCGTTTTTTCTTTTTTTTCTCTCTCTCAGAGAGAGAGAGAGAGAGAGAGAGAGAGAGAGAGAGAGAGAGAGAGAGAGAGAGAGGAGAGAGAGAGAAGAGAGAGAGAGAGAGAGAGAGATTTTTCTCAGTAGATCTTCACCACCATCAATTCAAATTACTACAGTGGATTTTTTACCACACTTCTCCTCCTTCCCTTTGGTGTTATGGACAGGTAGTAGCTGTTTTTTGTGGTATTTTTGTTCTGTCGCTTTTCTTCACAAGAAATCTGCCTGGCCTTCTCCGGTTCCACCCTCCCTCTGTTTGTATATCCTCCTATCATATTGCAGATCATTGTATTGTATTGTATTGTATTGTATTGTATTGTATTGTATTGTATTGTATACCACTTTCAGTCATGGCGGGTTCCTCTGCGTGAAACTGGGCTGCTCTCATCAGGGTGTGCGCGTAGCCACAAAAGCAGCGCCACCCATTATTTTTCCATTTATATCTGCATCTGTATTTGCATTAATTTTCTTTTCAACAATAGAGGAGATCAATCATTTTGCGCAGAGGTTGTAATGAAACATGCAGCATACATGACTGCATTAACACTGCGCTGTTAGACAGTTTCGTTTTGGTCTTAGTTTTTAACATGTCTGCGAAAGCAGCGATAGAAATCTTCCCATTAGACAGGAGTTGAGAATCGCGTAGTGTGAAAGACTCGGGTAGAAACTGCAATCGTTTGGTTCAATAGATGAGAAACCCTGAGACAGTTTCATGGACCTCACCAAGAATTCAGGAATAATGGAGACAATGCTCAGACAGCCAGCTTCTTTAGACTTAATTAGTTTATATCTTGTATAAGAGTAGACCTGCAATGGCGTAGAAACCCCAAGGCAGGAAGACCGAAGGCTATCTTAGATAAAAAAAATATATATACAAAGTTTGTGTTTTCTTTGTTTTGTTTATGACTCTTTGGTTTATTTTCTCTTTTCTTTCTTCTCTCTTAAAATTGGGATTGGATGTGTTGCTGATCTTTGGGCATGGAAGGTAGGCGACAGTATCCGAGAGAATAATTATAGCCTACACAATTCCCAAAGTCAGAGTACTACCCTTTTTATGGTGAGATAAAAAAAACAACCGGTCGCATACGCAAAATATCACTATTGGTTAATCTCTGAGCTCTAGCCGAGTAACAGAAGAAAAAAGCCCATAAACATGTGGAGACTGTAAACTGTAAACACATTATTGAAATTGTTTATCGCTAAATAAACATTAGCAACATTCACAACAGACTATGCAAGTTTAACTTTAATTTGTAGTTGTATGATGTGCATGTGTTCTGATCACATTGTAAAATCTCTTGATTTGTTTTCGTTCATATATAAACATGTGGGAAGCAAGGAAAAAAACACACCGTGATTGTTTTGACTTGTGGGAGAAATGTTTCGATATCCATGCAACTGGGAATATTCTAATCAGGTACGCAGCGTCCGTGACAGGACAACAGCTAATCATTATCTTTTTATTTATTTATTCTTTTAGAACGAGGATAATGGAATAAGCAATCATATGCTTTTTTTTTTTTTTTTTTTTTTTACATCCAGTCCCCATGTATATGCAGTTTGTAAATGTCATCTGTTCCCACCGACACACGATGGCCTCCTCTAAGGAAAAGCGGAACAGGATTTAATGTGTGCGCAAGATGTTCTGCGTGCGTTCGCACACGGGGCCTCGATTTATAGTCTCATCCGAAAGAAAGACTAGAAGAAGACTAGCTCCTAGACAGCCATTATGGCATAGTGAATAAGGTTTATCTAGTCCACCTTGGGACACGATCCAGTCCCAGACCTCTGCTGTTTCTAAACAGGTGTATTTGCTCTAACTCAAATAACACCATCTGTTTCCCCTTCTGTTAGTCATCGCTTTCATAAAAAAGTAAGGACTCCAAAACAGTGTGGGTGGCAGTCATGAAAAATCCACTGTCTCGTTAATTTTATTAGTGTAATACAGTAGGGATTCAAAAGAGTCAGGGTATCAGACATGTAGCAAAGACCCCAAACTGAAGGGGGCATTGGTCCCTTGAGCAGACAGGAGCCAAGTTAAGACAATGATGGATGGATGAGTGGCAAAAGCTCAGAAAAATGACTTGGAATATACCCATGCTGAGTTATGTTAGAGAATTACTTTTTATTATCTTAGATTTTATAGTCAGCATCCGTCAGTCTCTGTTTTCGTTTAATTTGTTGTTCTCTCTCTCTCTCATCACTCACTCACTCACTCACTCACTCACTCACTCACTCACTCACTCACTCACTCACTCACTCACTCACTCACTCACTCACTCACTCACTCACTCACTCACTTACTCACTCACTCACTCACACGCACACAGATAACACACACACACACACACACAAACACACACACACGCACGCACGCGCGCGCGCGCGCGCACGCACATGTATACGCACAAACACAAAAACACTCAAAAAAGCAAACACACTCCTGCAGTTAACTCAAGTACTGACTCCATCTTCTCTCAAAATCAGTCAAATGAAATAATAAATTGAGATTCCATGTCAAATGTACGCAGATTATCTTGCTCACATATTAAAACACCATCATCCTGAGGAGATAGGCGCTGCCCTCAATATGCTGGCCCCTAGAGAAGCTGAGGTCTTTGACGCCTTGCTCCCCTACGACCGCCTAGGTTATGGGACACCTTTACCTTTACCGTTACTTTTTTTTTTTTTTAACCCTTCCATAGAATCGTAGGCCAGCTATTGCTGGTGGCGTTGATGACACAAGTATACCCAGCATGCACCATACCACCTGGAGAAAGATGGACTCTGCCTTCTTTAACTGACCATGGAATACAGCCTGAAAAATGAATTGCAGTGCTCTACGGAGTCCTCAGAGAATAAAGGAAAAGTCAAGTCAAGTCTACTTGACATCACACTGTCACGTTATGCCCACTGCTTTCAGTTTAACCTGTCTATAATGACGACCAGGTGACAGTCTCTGCCCTTGAAGGCAATTCTGAAAGGAGTGTGAAAAAGACGGGTCAAAAGCCTGACTTGACTCTTGGCAGAGAGATCCAGGGGCATTTTCCTGACAGATATTACCGAGCGAAGGGGCACGGGGGGTACACGCAGATAGCCAACTACTACTTGAGACTTCATTTTAAATCGTGCATGTGAATACAGAGCTGACAGTGGGGAATCCTTAGCTAGGCAAGAAGGCTGTAGGGGTATCTAGATTTTGATGAAAAAAAGTTGAGCACTGTTGCGAATTTTTCTGTTTTTTTGTCTTTGATATATTCTTTTTTCTCTGTTTCCCTTTCTTTTTCTTGTTTTTGCAAACAAGAGTAAGTGGAGATTGTTGTAGTCAAGGCAGGGTATGCATGTCACAGTATCTCAGTACGGAGTTAAAACTTTATGGGCGAGTGGTTTTGAGTTATTATTGGAGGAGCATGTATCAAATTCAAAGGATCACTCAGTAAATTTCAGGGAATTTTATGAAGAATTGAAACAGATCGGTTATTTGGCAACCACTGTACATAATGTGCTGTTTTACACTTAAAGGTTTAAACTGTCCATAATTTTTGTTTTCTTCATATTTAAGAATGTAGGAGGAAAAAGTACGGGGGAGTTCTTTTCCAGGTGCATTTAAATTTACTGTCGTCTTTGAAAGACTAGCAGCCAGATAGATGTCTTATGATTTAGTGGACAGAAACTTTTTTGTCTGCCTTCAGACAGGATTTAGTCTCGTACCTCTCTCTTACTCTGTAGACAGATGTGTTAAATCCTTATATCTACTCAGCCGTAAAATATCCCAGTCTCATCATTGATTCTATTGGTATAATACAGCGGGGATTCAAAATAGTCTGGGTGGCAGCCAGGGTATCAGACACGTGCACACACAGAGACTCCAAAGTCCAAGGAGCAGCGGTCCCTTGGGCAGACAGGAGCCGAGACAGGATATACTCATGATGATATCGTTAAGATGATAGATGGATGAAAGGTAAGACCTCCGAAAATGACTGGGAATTAACCCATGCTAAGAAAGTTCACCTGGTGGCGGTGTAAGTAAGTTCTATCTTTGGTTTTATCGTCTGCAGCTCTCAGTCTATGCAGGCGTGTAATAGGTCTTGCTATGTTTGTGTCTCTTTCCGTGTGTGGGTGGTGGTGTGTGGGTGGTGTGTGTGTGGTGTGTGTGTGTGTGTGGTGGTGTGTAGAGGGAGGAGAGAGAGAGAGAGGAGAGAGAGAGGGGAGAGAGAGAGAGAGAGAGAGAGAGGAGAGGAGAGAGAGAGAGAGGGAGGTATGCATGTGATTCCATAAAATATTGCATGTCATCATTATGTGTATATTCCTATTTTCTTTGGAACTGTTGCTTTTTTAAAAAAAATGAGCTGTACCCTGCCCAGCCTTCTGATTGTTGTCTTTTTTCATAAGCACAAAGGAGAAACATTTTCATACTGAGAAATTAAGCAAATTTTGAAATTTTTCATTTGTATGCTTTGTTGTGCGTTCCCAAGCATACCACCCTGGGGATAACCCAGAATATGCACTCTTGACTCACTCCTCACACGTGGGAATCACTGAGAGATAGGAAGTACACTGGATGACAAGTTTGCCGGTATGCCTGTTTTGAAGTTCCTTGCCATAAAGGCATCCATACTCGACTTCAGAGGATTTTTCTCTTCAAAGGAGAGTACAAGTTCTTATGTTAAGAGTGTGTCGTGGCTGTCTTGGTAATCTCAACAATTTACAACATAACATTTTAACGTGAGCCTGGCACAAAGTCCTCATTAATAGCTCACAAAGCTTTTAGCCTGAGCCAATTTCATTGGTATTATAATTATATGATTTTTACTGCATCATATTTGAAGGTATCTATGATGACAACGCAATAAAACAACAATAATAATCATATTATGAATCAGTCACAAATCCTCAACACAGGGTAAGAGCCAGAATAAAGTTCAAACTATTGGCAAAGAGTTCCCGAGGCATTTTCCCGACATTTATTACCGGGCGAGAAATCCTGGAAGGTATCCCCAGACAATAGCCACTTGAGACCTCATTTCATATCATGCATATGAGTATTGGGTAGAATTCTCAGGTAAAAAGGCTGCAGGCTTTTTTTCTGAAAAAAATCTAACGAGACAAAGTTGGACGGCTTGTGTAAAGTTTTTTTTTTTTATATCTTTTTTCCTTATTGCAATCATCTTTTTCTGTACTTCATGTTCCCACCTTCCCCTTTTCTTTTTCAACAAACTTGAGTGACAATTGTTGCTGTCAGGGTGAGATTTGTAGGTCAGAACATCTAGAGGATGGTTAGAATTTCTGAATATGAAAGGACTTTGGGGTACTACTGTTTACATATTATTTTGTAAAAATAACAGGTTCACACCAGACCATTAGCAAAGATATAGAAAATTTAAGGCATGTCGGCCGATAAGGAGCTGCTATTCTGTTTTGTTTAATGAGAATGCCATAATTGTTGTTTTATATATAAAAAGTAAAAACAAAACAACAACTTGCTTTTAATTCTGTGTTGTGTCATGGAAAAGTGTTAGTTTCAGTACAACTGCGTAGGTTGTCAGGATAGAAACTCACCGCTGTTACCATGTACATCACCAATAGTATCCTGATTACCACAGCATCCCTGCTAGTACCATTTCATCGTCTTATGTTCACATTTCTATCTCTTCACTTCTCTGCGATCCCTGACGGGTGGGGTGCATTTTGCCCAGTCTTCTCTTGTCCTGTAATTTTGCAGGAAATCTTCCCACTTGCCTCAGCCAACACATTCCGACTTCAGAGCAGCTTTCTTTTTTTTTTTTACAGGATGCACATATAATGGATATGTTGATGTTTCTGTAACCCTTCAAACGCTGACTTATTATGAAGTGACGGGATCTTTAACTTGGGAATGTTTGATATTCTGCATGTATATGGTCTCAAAGATAATTAAGGCACTGGGAGGTCTGCGCTTTAGGTAATGTGGGAGATTGCAAAAGATCCTAACTCTTAATTCGCCAGACACCGTCGCCGAGATTCAAACCCAGAGCATAGACCCTCGTGATTGAAATCAGACGTATAAACCACTCGGCTATAGCGTCGGTCGAGTGTTGATGATACTTAAGATACCTTTTTTTTTTAAAAACAGAACTCTTGGCAAAAAGACGGTCAGACAAGGTTACCCGAAAAGCCTCACAGAGCTAGGTTTGTTGTCCATATCAGTGCCAAAAGCCAAAACTGGGAGTCTAGCAACCACATCAGTAGGGGGTGGTTTGGGAAGAGACAGAGCAGGAGGTAACAGAGGAGGAAAATGGACGAAAGATGAGCAGCGACAAATTGGTTTCCGTCCAGTTACAGACGTGTCTGGTTTCATCTTCCGTTTCATTGTCAGCGTTTCCGTTTGGTCTCCAGTGCTTTTCTTAGGTGAGCTGGCTGACCATTGAATGGTAAAGTTTATTTATGAAGCCTATTCAATGGGGAAGGAAGGAAGGTGGCAGGATGGTTAAGACGTTCGCCTGCCAACAAGTAAACCGTGAGGTTCCGGGTTCGATTCCCAATCTCGCCCTTTCCCTTCCCAGTTTGACGAAAAAATCGAACTAAATGTCAAAGTCATTCAGATGAAACTATAAACCGATGCTCCTACTGTGAATGCACGCAGAACATCTTGTTGCACACGTTAAAAGCCCGTTCCGCCTTTCGGAAGAGCAGGCCATTGTGTGCCGGTAGGAGTGGATGACAAAATTATAAGAAACCAGCATGCACACAAGTGTCGTGTAAAGACACCATCCCTGAGAAAAAATCAGGGAGTTGGAGTCCCCAGGACGGTTCAGAGCTGTGTATGGCAACGTTCTGACGGCTCCTGCGACGGTACTGGAACCACTCGTATCAGAGACTGCCTTTCCAATGAACCATTCCAATGGCGTGGAGAGGGGGGGCGGGGGGTCTGCTGCATAGATAACAGCTTGCCCTCCATACTTAATTACCTAGGCTTTGCGCTCTAAAGACTAGAGGGGAACGGGGGAACTGTAGGGGAGGGGGAGGGAGGGAGGGAGGGAGGGAGGAGAGAGAGAGAGAGAGAGAGGAGAGAGAGAGAGAGAGAGAGAGAGAGAGAGAGAGAGAGATTTCTTCTTTTCTTCTTTTATATCGAGGATTTGATTTCTTCTTTTATATCGAGGATAATGGAGTAAGCACTCATGTGCTTTTTTCATCCAGTCCCCGTGTGTATGCAGTTTTGTAAATGTCATCTGTTCCCACCGGCACACGATGGCCTTCTCTTACGAAAAGCGGAACAGGATTTAACGTGTGCACAAGGTGTTCTGCGTGTGTTCGCACACGGGGCCTCGGTTTAAAGTCTCATCCGAAGGACTTTTGGGGAGAGTAGAGTCAGCACTGATGTTAACTCCAGGAGAAAAATCTCCTCGACCGGACTCGAACCCGGGTCTTCAAATTGCCAGCGCAATGTTCTGACCACTAGGCTATCCGTCCCCAGAGAGAGAGAGAGAGAGAGAGAGAGAGAGAGAGAGAGAGAGAGAGAGAGAGAGAGAGAGAGAGAGAGAGAACACATACCAACAATAGCACTCTCGCGAATTTACGTTACTTTGTTCATTCATCTACCATCTCGTCTTGGTTTCACTGAACACAAGCTAGCACACAGGTTTCAAGAAAGATCTAAGAGTACATGGCTTTCTGCTATAAATTAAAGTGTTTTTCACTTTACTTTGGAAGCAAAAGAACAATGGCCATGCCATCCACGCATGAATAGATAAGAAAAAACACTGAGGTCATTCCTCACGAGGTTGTGATAACAACTATACTACGTTCAGTCCCCGAAGTCGGAATACAGCTACAGCTACCTTAGCAGTGGGAATAAACGGTTGCATACTCAGAATCTCACTATTAGTAACTTTGGAGCTCTAGCCAAGGAACAAACAAAGGAAATACTTCTTTCAAAACTGTGATCGGCAATCATAACAAATACTTGTCTTACTTTTAATCCAAGCATACAAAGAAACGATTTCTGATGGCCAGTCAAACACGCTTAGTGGAGTCAAGCCCAGGGTAGTGGCTGTCCTCCCAGGACAGGAGGCGTGGACAGACAGTAGGCATAGCAGGCACAGCCAGACCACAGTCACAGGCTACAGGAAAGATGGGCGGAAGGAAACAGGAGGACAAAAATGAAGGGAAGATGAGGGGGACTAGATTAGATGTCCGAATGCTAGTGACTAATTTGATCTGGGACGTCATTGTCGGAGTATTCTGAATCTGTCTGTCTGTTTGTCTCTGTTCGTCTGCCTGTCTTGTCAGTCAATCCGTCTGTCTCTGTCTTTCCCCTGTCTCTGTGGGTCGGTGTGTGTGTGTGTGTGTGTGTGTGTGTGTGTGTGTGTGTGTGTGTGTGTGTGTGTGTGTGTGTGTGTGTGTGTGTGTCTGCTGTCTGTCTGTCTGTCTGTCTCTGTCTCCATCCCTCTCTCTCTCCCCCTCTACCTTTCTGTGCAACTATAACCATAATTATTATGTCTCTAAAATAAAAAAAAATGTGGGATACTACAAGGGTCTGTTTTAGGCCCCCTTTTATTCTCGATATACTTATGTTAATGACTTGTTCAGTCTTTGTTAAGTTCTCATTATGTTGTATCAACATTCATGAGGGAGGTGTGTGTGTGTGTGTGTGTGTGTGTGTGTGTGTGTGTGTGTGTGTGTGTGTGTGGTGTCTGTGTCTGTGTCTGTGTCTGTGTTGTTTGTCTGTGTCTGTGTGTATGTGTGCGTGCGTGCGTGTGTGTGTTTGTGCGTGTGTGCACGCACATGCGCGCGTGCGTGAGTGTGACGTGCGCACAAGTGTATGCCTGCATACACGAATGTGCTCGTATATGTGTATGTAAGCATGCGTGCGTGGTGAGTTTGTACATGTGTAAGTTTGCTTGTGTGCGTGCATACGAATAAGTAAATGAGAGAGAGAGAGAGAGAGAGAGAGAGAGAGAGAGAGAGAGAGAGAGAGAGAGAGAGAGAGAGAGAGAGAGGGGAGGGAGGGAAGGACAGACAGACAGACAGACAGACAGACAACAGTTTGTTCTGGTAAGCTTTTTCGCCCATTCACAGGGGGACAATGGGTACCAGAATGGGCACAAAACACAATTTCGAGTGATATAGAGAACATAATGACAGCACCAAAATAAAAGGCATACATTTCAGACCATGGTTTTCCAGCCATTACAGAAAATTGATACATAAGAAAGGGCAAAGAGAGAGAGAGAAAGGAGAGAGAGAGAGAGAGAGAGAGAGAGAGAGAGAGAGAGAGAGAGAGAGAGAGAGGAGAGAGAGAGACAGAGAGAGAGACAGAGAGAGACAGAGAGAGAGACAGAGAGAGAGCAGAGAGAAGACAGAGAGAGACAGAGAGAGGTACAGAGAGAGACAGAGAGGACAGAGACACAGATGCCCATGGTGGCGTGTATGTGGCTCGTTGACATTTTCAGCTGCACTGCTATCGTACCATCCTTACACAGAGCAGATATGTGTCAGCAGGGTTGGTGGTTTGACATTTTCCTCAGTGTCCTTTGAAATCTTTTATTCACTTACTGTCATTGCAGGGGGTGGGATAGCCTGGTGGTTAGAGCGTCGAACTCGTCATCAGATGTTATCTGAGAACGTGGGTTTGATTCTCTGCAGAGGTGCCTGCTCTTGAAGATTTCCCCTTGAGAGTTTGCGCAACTCATCTTTCCTTAAAGTCCTTTGGATGGAACTGGAAACCAAAGTCCTGTGCGACAACTCACGCGTCACATGTCGCACACACGTTAAAACCTTACTTTTATAGAAGAGTAAACTAGGTGGGATTGATCACTTTGGACATGCACAGTAGGCCTAGGCACCCTGCTAGTCGGAGAGGGATTGGCTTCTAAAGACATTGGGATTAGATAGTCTACAGTTTGTCATGATTAGACTCTTGTCTCTGTAAACAGTGTCATAGATATACAGACATCTTAGCAAAACATCATAATAAGATAATACCTTAATAATAATGTCAGAGAAAAATTGGAGAAAAGAGAGAGAGAGAGAGAGAGAGAGAGAGAGAGAGAGAGAGAGAGAGAGAGAGAGAGAGAGAGAGAGGAGGGGGGGGGGGACGGACAGACGGACAGACAGAGAGACAGACAGTTGGGTTTTTCTCTAATTATGAAATCACAATATTATAGTAATTTTTATGATAAGAAAAAAACCCAACTTTTTTTGATGCTGTCAGTCTTTGAAATAGGAGTGTTTCGCCTTCTTAATGGTGAGCAAAAACCGTCGCAAACTAAAAAATTAAAACTCATCATTAGTAAACTTCGGAGCTCTACCTGAGCAACGAAAAATATATATCGTCAGATTTACAAGAATATGTAATTAGGAAATAATGGCAACCTATTGACATATCATAATGAAAAATGGGCTGGTCAGTATTGTCCACATCTATAAGCTCCAGTCGACATCTGCTGTTCAACCCCGTGGAGGTTTTGTTACCCTTATGTAAGAACTATTGCTGCAGTTGGTCACTTTGACCTTTTTGCCTGTGGCCCCGATGTGTCCAGTGTGATCAGTGGGGCTACAGGCTGTGTGATGTATGTGTCTGTATTGACCGTTGGGTTATTGCCCACATATGGACAGCTATGTTGATGTCCATATATATTCAATAGGGCAGGTGGTCAGTGCAAGACAAATGTTTTCGGACAAAGTAGCCAAACGGGCAGGAGAGAGAAAAACATAATATACTGGACTCCGGTTAGGGGTATAGAGCACGCACCTGCGTGTGTGTATAAGCTTGTGTGTGTGTGTGGTGCGTGTCGTGTGTGCGTGCGTGCGTGCGTGTGTGTGTGCATGTATGTGTGTGTGCGGGTTTGGTCTATGCGCGCATCATTTATATTCAATGTATGTCCAGTCTTATTTCTTGCATGCGTGATTTGTTTCTGTATGACTTATAAAGACCTACGTCTTTCACAGACAGTATGATCTAGTCGCATGTATCTACAAAAAAGATGAATTTTGCTGAGATAGTTTAGGAGAGTCTTTTGAATTTTTTTTATATTTTCTCATATAAGAATTAATCCGTCCACATCACTGTATCATATGTCATTGTATAAAATATATGGATATGTACAGGAAATCGTAGTCTTGAATTGCATTGTACACCACTTACAGTTACGGCAGATTAATCTGTGTTCAATTTTGGCTACTCTCCCGTGTACAGCCTGTCGCCACAAGAGCAACGCCACTCCTTAATTTCATCATTTAATCTGTTTGCGTATGTATTTGTTTCTCGGCCAGAATAACTTTTTCCTACAAAATTTTGCCACAGACTGTCTCCTTGCCGTATGATTTTTATGCTCGATGAATACGTGTTGCTCACAGGGTTTTGGTTTATTGTTTCATTCGAGAGACAAGCACCCAGACCACTACTCATAGTTTGCTGGAGGAGGGGGGAGTTCAGGTTCAAACAGGGATAAAACATACACTTCTTGATTTCCAATTCCTTACCAGTAGACCACTGTTATAGCAATGCATGTGTATGCAGAGAGAGAGAGAGAGAGAGAGAGAGAGAGGAGAGAGAGAGAAGAGAGAGAGAGAGAGAGAGAGAGAAACTCGAAACTCGAAAACTCGAATATTTTAATGAGGGTAAATGGATAAGCCAGAGGCTTCTTTACACCAGGCCCTCAGAACCTCCTCCTTACCCCCCACAAAAAAACAACAAGAGAAAAAAACAAACAAGCCAAACATACGTAGCTGATTCATTAAGTTAACAAATAAGTCAATGAAATACAAACAAAATCAATCACACACTCATTGTATACAGTAACAACTAGAGTTGTCCAAGCAATTCTTAACACTCAACAGCACACACACACAACACACACACACACACACACACACACACACACACACACACACACACACACACACACACACACACACACACACACACATGCACACACACACACACACACACATTAATATAAATGGCCATAAAAAACCGACAATGGACTTAATATCTAAATTCACCAATCCATCCAAACAAGACAAAATACATTTTTCTCATATTTCACTGAATAGACAGTGAACATTAAAAAACCCTCATGTAACATCAATAATATCAGAAATCAAAGCAAACGCGCGCGCGCACAAACAAACAAACACGCACACACGCACACACACACACACACACACACACACACACACACACACACACACACACACACACACACACACACACACACACACACACAATCTCGACAAGCTCACTCACAAAATGTAATTTACAAGAAACTGAACAAATGTATGTGGTACGCTTTTTTGAAGGATGATATGCTACTTTTCTCTTTGATAAAGACTGGGATTTCGTTCCATAGTTTGCTACCGGAATAAACAAGTGATGACATAAAAAGATCGGTTCTTGGACGAGGGATATCAATGCTACTTTTGTTACGAATAGTTTTAACAGGAAACCTCTGACAAAGATAATGTGGAGCAAGTTTATTCATAATCTTATACATGAATACCCTTTGTTAAAGAGACAATGTAAATTAAAAGGAAGAATGTTCAGCTCTTTGTAGCTGTTAGTATCCAAGGAAGTAGTTCTTAGGAGAATTAACTTGAGAGAACGTTTGTATACTCTCTCTAGCTTTCGTAAACAGTTTTTACTTGCTAAATCCCAGCATGTAGATGCATAGTCAATATCTGGTTTAATGTAAGCGTAGAAGAATAATTTTCGAGTGTGTTGATCTAAAAAGTGTTTAATTCTGTTGAGTTGGAACAGAGAGAGAGAGAGAGAGAGAGAGAGAGAGAGAGAGAGAGAGAGAGAGAGAGACAGAGACAGAGAGAGACAGACAGAGAGGGGGAGGGAGGGAGGGAAGGAGAGCCGCCTTACATGACAAGAGATAAACACGGTCTTGCAGTTGGAGAGGCATGTTACAGGAAGGAAACTGTAAACCTCAGAGCAGCTCAGTGTGTGACAGAGAGAAGCCCACTTGCAAAAAAAGGGATGATAGCAAATCTCTTCTAACCCCATTGATCTTCTTTACCCTATGCTGGCACGTAGTGGCAGCCAAAAATCCTTGATATTCCCATCCCAGAATCTTAGATTTTAACAGTCTGGAGGTTGTGTTACATATCTCTGCACAGAGCCCCTTCTTCTCCACAGTTGATCTCCTCCCCTCCATTCTCCTCCGAGGAAAAAGCAATAATAACAGACAAGCATGCCTTGGCTTGACTTGACCTATCCGATGACAGACTGGATTGACATTTTCAGACAGTCTGTCGGGGGCAAGTTGCAGCTGGCGAAATAATCTCTCTGCGGGTTGCATTGTGTGACCTGATTGTCCACGTAACCTTCATCTAACCTACTAAAGATGCACTGAACTTTTTCGTGTGTGAAGGGAGTTCTGTACGCATTCGCATAATACAAGGGACCTCGGCTTAGGAGCTCATCTGAAGAACTTTGTGGGAATGGAGTTGGTAAAACCGTGAACTCCAGGGAATGAATTCTCTCAGACACTTTAGTGGCGACTACACTTCAAGTAACCCTGTACATAGACTGTTTGTGTACTCGAACATGCACATGCACACAAAAAGCAAATGCATTACTTATTCAATATACTATCCAGATGTTTGACTCTGTGGAAAAGACGCATACATGCATAAACATATGTAAATGCACACTACTCTCTCTCTCTGCCTTTCTCCACCTACCCCCTAGCCTTCTTTTCTGTTGAGCAAAGAACTTTTTGAAATGGAAAAATCGGAGCATTGCAGGCGAGTTATAAGTAGGCCAAAGAATTGTATGTAGGCCTAGTGTACCCTAGGGAGCAGAGAGGTGCATTCATCGAAGCGGAATGCCGGAAAAGTGAATGATTCGGGGGTCAGGTGCAGGTTGTTTATTGTGCTGCAAACTTTGGGACTTTCCAACTTCATGCACAGCCACAGGCAGGGGCTGAAAGAGACTGTGATGGAATTCTCTGGGGAGCCCAGGGCAGCGAAGGAAGCAGAAGGGGGACGCTGGTGGTGGTGGAGGTAGGAAGTAGAAGAGTCGGGGGATGAATTGAGAGTACTGGGCGGAATAGCTTGATGGTTAGAGTGTTGTTTGTACTCGTGTATTAACCACCAGTACGTTTCATCCCATACATGGACGTAGCACTGGTTCGAATGTACACTGAGGTATATAAAGAAGGTAACTTTATCTCATAACATTTGAACTGACTCCTCCTCGCCTCACCTCACCTATTCGGCAGTTTTGTAGACCGTTGGGGCTCCACTGAAGATTTTGCAGCCAGCTTCCTCTACTCCTCACGGTTCCCAAATGTCCTCCTGATGAGGTAAAAACAATGACCGCGTATACAAATGCGTACAGGGCACCTTGCACACACGTAAAAACCCCATCCAGATAATAATTGTAGCATATCATCATGCTTTTGTTGTCAGTAGCCTGGATGACAGGAACCTACTGCACATGCACCTTGCTTTTTGGAGAGGAACGAGCTCCACAAGGGTCACGTGACCCATCACAGAAGACGATTGTTTAAGTGGTTGTTTAGAAAATAAAACTGCTTACAGCTCCTGTACTTTTGTATGCATGTATTTATTTATTCATACTTAAAGTGACGGCAGATTTCTGTGCGTGAAATTCGTGCTGCTCGCACTGGGAAGAGCGCGTCGCCACAAGAGCAGCGCCACTCATATACCCTTTCCTGCCTGCAACTGTATTTGTTTCCCTATCAGAATGGCTTTTCACAGACAAGTCTTTGTTGCCGTGGGTTCTTTTACATGCACTAAATAATTATGTTTATTCTATTTATTCTGTTTATGGTCTCATCCGAAAGACTAGAACCCAGACTATCACTCACAGTCTAAAGGATGGGGTAAAAGTTTTGGGCCCAAACTTGGATCAAACCACCACACACTTTCGACCCGGATTTTTCACTTTCTTGTTTTGATTTTGTCTACTGTGTCATTTGGCTGTAAACAAACAAGTACTTTTATAAGTTTGAAAAGGATATTACCAGGAAGCAAGCCAAAGAAGGGAGAGAGAGAGAGAGAGAGAGAGAGAGAGAGAGAGAGAGAGAGAGAGAGAGAGAGAGAGAGAGAGAGAGAGAGAGAGAGAGACGGAGTACTCAGACACCCCCTACCCCCCAGAACACTAAATCTTAACCGAATTCTATGTTCATTCAAGTCATCTATCAAAATTGCAAGGGTGGTATTTGAAGTAGGGGTTGGAAGAAGGAGAGAATTGGATGGGGAGAGAAACCACAGTCACTGATGACTTCACACTGGTAGAGAATTGATTAGTAAGAGGAACAAAAAGAGGGTAGGGGTTGGAACACCAACTGGAAACGTGGTAGGCCTAGTGGAAAGCGACTGGGGGTGGAGAGTCCCCCCTTCCCCCCTTCAACCGACCCCCCCCCCCCGAAAAAAAAGAGGTCCATTAACTGACTTGGCCCCAGGCTTCAGCACTCCGCAGCGAGGTCTGCAGAAGGTGACGGTGCTGACTGCAGCGGCACTGCTAACAACTCTGTCAGCCTGCTGGTCGTCTGGTCTGCTGATGGAAGCTTCTGCAAGACTGTGGGAACTTCTGGAGATTCTTCGGTGCCTGTGTGTGTGTTAGTGTGTTAGTGAGTGTGTGTGTTAGTGTTAGTGTTAGTGTGTGTGTGTGTGTGTGTGTGTGTGTGTGTGTGTGTGTGTGTGTGTGTGTGGTGTGTGTGTGTGTGAAGTAAAGTCAAATTTTTAATTCCAGATGCTACATTGAATAATCATTGATTTGCTTTGTGTGTGTGTGTGTGTGTGTGTGTGTGTGTGTGTGTGTGTGTGTGTGTGTGTGTGTCTGTGTTGTGTCTGTGTCGTGTGTGTTGTGTGTGTCTGTGTTGTGTGTATTAGTGTTAGTGTGTGTCTGTGTGTCTCTGTGTTCCTCTCTGTGCGTCTGTCTGTGTCTCTGTGTGTCTGTGTCTCTGTGTTCTGTTGTCTCTGTGTGTCTGTCTTTGTCTCTGTGTGTCTGTCTGTATGCGTGCTGTGTGTCTGCATGAGTGTGTAAAAAATGCAAGTTAGTGTAAGGGTGGACAGCAATAGTGCGTGTTCGTCTGGAATGTGCCATTCCTCATCACATAACTAATAAAGGAGCATTTTCTGTGTTCATCGATATTGACATTTGTTTTCCTTCAAAGAAAAAGCATAACCAACAATTAAAACCACATGGACGTGTTCTGAATGACGAATTTGTAATTGTCGCCAAACGTTTTATAAAAAAAATCATCACAATTAATGTATTTCTTAGCATGTGTAAGATCATCTACATTGGTGTAACTTTGAAAATGATTCTAACTGTAAAATATCCGCGCGCGGTTGCGTACGTGTGTGCGTTTTTCATTTAATTCTTTTATATCGAGGATAATGGAATAAGCACTCGTGTGCTTTTTTACATCCAGTCCCCGTGTGTATGCAGTTTTGTAAAACTTGTCATCTGTTCCCACTGGCACATGATGGCCTATTCTTCTGAAAAGCGGAACAGGATTTAATGTGTGTGTGTGGCGCGCGCGCGCGTGTGTGTCTGTGTGAGTGTGGACGTATGCGCTTGCGTGTGTGCGCGAGGCCAAAGCGCACTCCAAGAGTTTTCCCAATTGTGGCTTATCAATCATACTTTGGAGAACTACAGAATTTAAGTAAACACAGGTTCACTGACCTAATGCAATTTTGAAAAAGGATGGTCCGAAAGTCTAGTTATTGTGAGAATCTATTTTGATAAAAGTGCTCTTTTCTCTAATGCTATGCACTTTCCATTATAGCAGAACAGAATCCCAACCTTGTGGCGCCATTGGTATTTTTCTGAGCGATTATTTTTGTTTTATTTTTCTCATAAATTCTGCCTTACTGGCCCATACACTTCTGTTAAGTTTTACTTAAAACTTCTGTGTTGTTTTCGAGAGAGAAAGGATTTTTTCCCCAAGATCTGTTTATGCCCATACTTCTGTTGTGACAGAATTTTGCTAATATTCGATGTTGGATGACAGAATGTTGCTAAATCAGATGATGGATGACAGAATGTTGCTAGAATCAGATGATGGATGACAGAATTTGCTAAAATCGATGATGGTGACAGAATGTTGCTAAAATCAGATGATGGATGACAGAATGTTGCTAGAATCAGATGATGATGACAGAATGTTGCTGAATCAGATGATGGATGACAGAATGTGCTAGATCAGATGATGGATGACAGAATGTTGCTAAAATCAGATGATGGATGACGATTTGCTGAATCAGATGTTGGATGACAGATGTTGCTAAATCAGATGATGGATGACAGAATTTGCTAGAATCAGATGATGGATGACTGAATTTCGCGAGAATCAGATGTGGTTGACAGAATTTTGCTAAGGCTAGCTGTTAGATGACATATTTTGCTAAAATCGATGTCTAAAGTTAACAGAAAATGAGTAATGTTTAAGACAATGTAAACATGGTTGGTTGATGAAGCATGAAGATTGGTCTTAATCAGTTTTGCAGGACAAAACTTTCAATGGGCGTAGCCTACGACCACAGGCCTCAGCCATAGTTTCTGCCCAGCCAGAAATAAATCTGTCAGAGCTATGAGCAGGCTTGTCAAGAGAAATTGCCAAACAAATGTCGAAGAGCAAGTTTACCAAAATCTGGGAACTATAAAAGGTAAAGGTGTCCCATAACCCATGTGGTCGTAGGGGAGCAAGGCATCAGAGACCTCATCTTTTCTTGGGGCCAGCATATAGAAGGCGACGTCCATTTCTCCCTCGCAGCTTTACCTTTCATGACCCTAAAGAGGGCAGGTACCCATTTACAGCTGGGTTAACTGTGGGACTGTGCTGACGCCAAGGCACGTAAACCGTCGCATATCCACTTGGTAACCACGCTCAATGCTGCTTAACTTTAGCTTAGGGAAAGTAAGTGCTCTGATCATTGAGCTATCTTATCTGGGAACAACACCAGCCTTAAAGACAACGACACATCCAGAATGATAAACGTAGAGATGGATTATCATCATGTTGAAGTAAATCAAAGAGTCACACCTAGCGTCGATGTCCACAGTGATGGGATCTTGCCAGATTAATCTCTACATACACGGATACATAGCAAAGCAGTAATAAATAAAGAGGACCAAACGGGATTATCATCACTGCTTTAAGTGTGCAGGTGATGACAGCCTCTTCCAGCAGCCAGGGACTTATTGATAAATGCTCCCATATTTTTTATTGAAAACAATTTGCTCATAATTGTCGGGAGCAAGGCTAGCCTTAAGCTTGAAATAATGTCGCCGTTTTAATGCCAGAACGCAAAATAAAATAGGTGAAGAAAACAGTTCCAGACACCCGAAATAACCCCAAATAATTGATCTGCATTTAAGCTCGAAACAAAAGAAAAGACTACACCAAAGTAGAACAAAACTTAACGCTGTCTTAGCAACAAATCAGCATTAAATCTCTTGACAAGCATTAAACTTCAGCTAAAACGGAACTAAATACACAAAAAAGAAGGAAATGAAACCGAAAACAAAATCAACAATAAACAATCCCAGCAAACAACTGGAAAGCCATTAGCTTGCAATAACACACACAAAAAAGACACAACAAAATTGAAACGAACAAAATAAACAGCCTAAAAAACAGCTAGAATTTTAAAATAAGGTCTTAAGTTGCAGTGAAGTTGGCAGGAAGGGCGGAAGCTGAGGGGTGAGGAAATGCATGACACGCTCTCCTTAAAGCTGGCAAACAGGCAGCGCTGACTGAGGGACAGCAATCATGCCTGCCTGCTTTCATTTCATTAACCTGGTTTTTTGTCAGAGGAAAACACAGCTTTAAATGACAGGTACAATGACCTCTGTTGACACTAGTTAGTTTTTTCTTTATTGACGTATACGTGTGTTTGCAAGTATGTATGTATGTATGTATGTATGTATGTATGTATGTATGTATGTATGTATGTATGTATGTATGTATGTATGTATGTATGTATGTATGTATGTATGTATGTATGTATGTATGTATGTATGTATATACCGTAAAATCCCTAGCATACGCCCACGCCCCCTGTGCACTGATTTAGGGCAAAATTGGGGGGTGGGCGTTTGCTAGGGATAGACCCCTTTGCACAAAGTAATTTTTGTGCTCAACCCTATAATTGAGTGAATACAAACCCCGAAAGTATGTAAATTAGGTCGTGTGAGTAGAAGTGAAGGAAAATAGAAAAAAAGGGACTTTCAGGCAAAGAAGGCCAACGAGTTCCATCCTTTCCGTTGTAGGTCCTTGTTTCGCAATACCCTGCCTTCAGATCTTTCATCTTCCAGATAATGCAGCACACCTTGGTCGACATGTTCAGATCTGAAAGCTGGTCCTTTTGACAATTTCCGTTTTTGTTTGTCTTTTCGGTACTGCTGTTCAAGTGTATCTCTGTTTTTACTCCTTTCCCTGATCCTCTTCCTATCCACAGAAAATTCATGGGCACACTCCGAAACATTCCCACCTGCTTCGTTATCCAGATACTGGAGGGTTTCCAATTTGAAAGATACAGTGTAACACTGTCGCTTCAGCATTTTGCAAAAATGGCACAGAGAGATTCAAGAACCAACTTCCGGCCATCAGGAAGCCTCGTCAAAGTACTGGTACATCACTGACAGACAAAAGACGTCAGTGGAAAAAGCATGACGTAATTTTAAGTCACTTTGTTGGGGAAGGGTGGGAGTGAGGAGAGGGGACAAAGAATAAGACAAAAGGAAAGAAACAGGAAAAGGTAAAGAAGGGAGAAAAGATGACTTTTAGAACAGTCTGCACAAATTCTAGTGAAAGTGAGCATAGTCTCTTTGAAAAAAGCAGGGTGGGCGTTTGCTAGGTAGTTACCCCCGTGCACAACTTTTGGCCCAAAGTGGGGGGTGGGCGTTTGCTAGATGGTGGGCTTATGCTAGGGATTTTACGGTATGTGTGTGTGTTGTGTGTGTGTGTGTGTGTGTGTGTGTGTGTGTGTGTGTGTGTGTGTGTGTGTGTGAGAGAGAGAGAGAGAGAGAGAGAGAGAGAGAGAGAGAGAGAGAGAGAGAGAGAGAGAGAGAGAGAGAGAGAGAGAGAGAGATTATTGTAGATAAGACTCCCGCAAAACCCCACACAACTTGTTGAATTATTGCTGAAAAAATTCATCATCGCGCATAATTAGCGTGAGATTTCTCAGACACCCACACCTTTTGGCTGTGCAACCTGTTTCAAATGGCCTGTTCATGTTACATAGTTCTCACTTTTTGCCCATTGTTTAGGGTCCAAACGGGTCCATGTCACACGCAGGCTTGCATAAACACAGACAGGTTCTTCTGCACTGCCTAACTTACAGAAGAGCAACAAACAGAGTGTGGGAAGGAAAGAAAATGTGGAGGTGGGAGAGAGGAAAAGATGATGATGATGTGGCCGAGAGGAATAGTGAGGTTAGGAATCGGGGATGGTGATTAGGTTAAAGTTGTTTTTGTGCATGGACAAGCACACAGCGTGTGTGTGTGTGTGTGTGTGTTGTGTGTGTTGTGTGTGTGTGTGTGTGTGTGTGTGTGTGTTTGTGTGTGTGTGTTGTGTGTGTGTGTTTGTGTGTGTGTGTGCGCCTAGTGTGTTTTTTGTGTGTGTGTGTGTTGTGTTTGCTTGCTCGTTTATATGTCAGCCTGCCTGGCCTGCAAATTGATGTGCCTGTCTCTCTGTCTATATGAGTGTAGCTTTATATCTATCTCTGTTTGCATACTAGTCGACATGTTAGGTCTCTATTGCGTGTACGGGCCTCACCATCTTTTCGATCTACTTGCATGACCTATCTCTGTATTCTATCTGTCTGTGTCTGTCTGTCTTTCACTCTCTCTTTCTCTTCCATCCATCTTTGTTCGTTGGTTTTTGTCTGTCTGTCTGTCTGTCTGTCTCTGACCCCAACATTTACCCAAAGATAAGCGCCCACGCCAGCCAGGACAGCACTGCCTGATAGCAAACAGCCCTGGAGGCCAGGTTGTTATGAATCCAGCTATAGCAGTTATAGGCACAGCTGCACGCACTGGTGTGTGTGTGTGTGTGTGTGTGTGTGTGTGTGTGTGTGTGTGTGTGTGTGTGTGTGTGTGTGTGGCTCATGACTGGGATTGGACATGTTATATTTTCATCATCAATATTGTGAGTAACTCAGCCAGTAAAATCCCCACTTCAGAACTGACAGTAGAGGTCATTTCATCACGTCCAGCATGACGCATCAGTTGTCGTAGCCACAGTAATGTTGGGGGCGAGATAGCTCAGTGGTCAGAGCGCTCGCTTTTCCCCCAGTCAAGTTAAGCAGCGTCGAGCGTGGTTACCAGTTGGATGGGTGACCGTTTGGGCACCTTGGCTTCAGTACAGCCCCCCCCCCCCCCAAGTTCACCCAGCTGTAAATGGGTACCTGCCCTCTTTAGGGCCAGGGAAGGTAAAGCAGCGAGGGAAAGGAGATGAGCGCTGCCTTCAACATTGGAAGGCAATGACCTTCTCTTCTGAAAGGCTGAACCTGTTCAAGTAACCTGTGCACGTGAGCTTTGCTTGGGTTCGTACAAACGACCTCAGATTATAGTCTCAACCGGAGGACTTTCGGGGGAATTGAGTGGGTGCTGATTTTAACACCAGGGGAAAATCTCGTTGAAAGGGGGCGTCTCGATGCTGGGTCGAACCCATGCCATCAGATCGCGAACTCGATGCTCTAACCGTTAGGTTATCCCACCCCGACTCGCAGTTTACCAATGTGGAAGGGTACGGGAGAAAGGTCAACTCTGTGGATTTTGTGTTTCACGATGATAAACAATGGTGACAGATATCGTTATTGACATTTGTATAGGGCAAACTCATTTTACGGAGATTCTCTTCCCACAAGACCGCACTACAGCCATGCATTTACACACACACACACACACACACACACGCGCACGCACGCACGCATGCACGCACGCACGCGCGCGCGCGCACACACACACACATACTAACGCCATCTGACATTTTTTTTTTTTTATTGCTTTGTAGAATATTAGTTTTCTGACTGGCATTTTCCTGTTTGGTTTTTCTACTTCATACTAACTATAATATAACACTTATTGTATTATAGGCTGGTTTCATTTGCCTTTCATGCAAAAGAGCGAGGTCAGACCGCCATAATCTTTTTATGACTGTAGCAGGAGACCTGCCAATTGGGCTTAGCTCCCTTACCTTGAAAGGCACCTCGGAGTTTTCTTTGTATGCACTACTCTGATAATGATCTGCAGAATTGTAAACCTCTTATTAAAGCCACCTTTTCTGCTAGCTTGATCATATTCATTAGCTTGGATATGTACCAGACGATGGAAGAGGCATTCAAACCCTATCCCCGTTTTGATACAGTACGTATAAATGTCCTGAAACGTGAATGGCTTTCCCACAATGTCTTTTTCCCGTTCGAACCCCTTTCGACCTTTTACAGTCTTCGTTGACCAGACAATTACACATCTACTGAAAGGAAGGAAACAGGAATATACTGAGAAACCTCGTAAAAGCGAAGAAGGCGATTTCGACTTCCCTGCTTGTGAAACGAAACCGTTTTCCCAATTCGAAGTAGGCGCCAGCAAGTGTGTTGGCTGGAAGTATGACCCCGTTTTACACACTACGTCGTTGGCATTCATAGGATTTGGGAGTCTAAGGCTTCCTTGCTCAGTAGTCCGCCTTACACTTTGGCTGCAGAACAACTGTGCTGATTTGTAGGCCTAATGGGAAAAAAATCCATCCCGTGTGTGTGTGTGTGTGTGTGTGTGTGTGTGTGTGTGTGTGTGTGTGTGTGTGTGTGTGTGTGTGTGTGGTGTGTGTGTGTGCATGTGTGTGTGTGTGTGTGTGTGCATGTGTGTGTGCATGTGTGCTTTGGTGTGTTGGTGAGAATGGATAGGTGAGTGGGTGTTGTATTGGACAAATAGCTTATTGTTGGGAAATGTTCAAGGCCTCTATTTCGCAAACATCATTTTAAAAGAACAGAATGCAAACTGTACTAGGTTTTATTGGCGTGGGAACGGATATGAATCGATAGCTCAAAGCGTAATTCTGTAGATAAGTTGTTTGGGTGTGTTCACTGTCTCGAGCTAGGATTATCCATATCAAAGTAAGAAATCCCGAATGAAAATTCTCCCCCATTCACAAACCAGAGGTGCTGGTGGTCTGGGTATAAGCCATTTGTATGAGAGAAGAACAAAGATTTTATATATATATAGATATAGATATAGATATAGATATATATATATAATAGTGTGTGTGTGCAGATGAGAGGGAGAGAGAGAGAGAGAGAGAGAGAGAGAGAGAGAGAGAGAGAGAGAGAGAGAGAGAGAGAGAGAGAGAGAGAGAGAGAGATGTTGGCAGGATTTATTTGTTATTCATCGATCATTCTGTCATAATCTGTTGTCGTTGTGTGAATTGTGTAAAATAGTTAAGTTTTTTTTTACCCTTAGGAAGCAACTGATTACACATGGATCAAATGAGGAAAAACTAAAAGAAAAGGTGTGATGGGTACGCTGCAAAACACGAAATGTGATAACAGACTTCTCACATCTTGATGTTAAATCTGTGAAAGGCATTTTGCATATCATCCAATCTCTCTCTCTCTCTCTTCCTGCATCCACCTTCTCTCTCACTGACCCTGTCTCTGTGTGTCTCTCTCCCCCTCTCTCTCCCTATCTCTCCCTCTCTCTGTATCTTGTCTCTCCCCTCTCTGTCTCTGTCTCTCTCTGTGTGTCTCTCACCCTCTCTGTCTGTCTCTCGTTGCCTATGCGTCTGTCTGTCTTTTTGCATGTTGATAATCATATACGAGTGTGTGTGTGTGTGTGTGTGTGTGTGTGTGTGTGTGTGTGTGTGTGCGTGCGTGCGTGTGTGCGTGCGTGCGTGCGTGCGTGCGTACGTTCGTGTGTATCTTTAAAAGATTAGATAGATAGATAGATAGATAGATAGATAGAGAGAGAGAGAGAGAGAGAGAGAGAGAGAGGAGAGAGAGAGAGAGAGAGAGAGAGAGACAGACAGACAGACAGACAGACAGACAGACAGACAGACAGACAGACAGACAGACAGACAGACAGACAGACAGACAGACAGACAGACAGAGTCAGAAACAGAGTCAGAAACAAACACAAAAGAGTCAGAAACAAACACAGACAGAGACAAAGAATCAGAAACATAGACAGACAAACAGACAGACAGACAGATGGGCAGACAGACAGACAGGCAGATAGAGTCTTATAGGCAGGAAGACGTCTGCAAGGCCACAGTTCCACTTGGGCGCTGTCAGACGTAGGTGATTGAGAAACACGCATTCTGCGCACGCGACTAGCAACAAGTCAGTGCAGCCAAATTTGCCTGGTCTCCAACCCATCACCCTGATTCGACCTTGAAAAAGGAATAACGCCCACCACTGTTAACCTGGGGAATGAATGCAAGGCAAGGCAAAGTATTTTATTCGAGGATAATAGATAAGCACTCGTGTGCTTTTTTACATCTAGTCCCCGCCCTTTTCAGGGATACATCAAGTTGAAAAGATACTAAACAATGAAACTTTACGCAGTACCAAACGACACACAAGAATAAGGACACTATATATGGTAAGGTAATAAAAATGCACTCGTTCAAAAGACAAAATCAGATGTCACAATAAAAAGATTTTGACTATGCACGTGACCTTGGGTGGGTAAACATAGGAAAAAGGCATAAAAAGACAGCAACACTACTTCCTTGTATTGCGATTTGGACCATTATTTTGAATACCAAAACGACAACACTTCATCATTCTATTGTTACTGTGGTGATTCAAAAATAAAAGCCACAATACTAGGACTATCTCATTCTATTGCAATTCTGACTGCTATTTTTCCAAAACCAAAACGACAGAACTACGTCTTTCTTGTAGGACTCTGAATGGCTATTAAATAGCCATTTAATTCTTATTAAAAATACCAAAGCGACAGCACCTCATTATTCTAGGGTTACTCTGGTTATTTTTAAAACACGAAACGATAACATTACCTAATTCTAGTCTTGACTTTGTCTGGTTCTTTTCCACATACCAATACAATATATAATAGTACTGCGTCATTCTAGTGTGCGTCTGACTTTTTTTCAAGTACCAAAAATATAGTACTGCGTCATTCTAGTGTGAGTCTGAAAGCTTGTTTTTCATGTAGTGTGCCATTCTAGTGTGGGTTTGACTTCTTTTTAAAGTGCCAAAATAATAGCTCTACGACATACTAAAACACCATGACAGTTTATTTTTCTAATGTCTAAACGACAGCACTACTTCATTCTAGAATGACTTTTGGTTATTTTGTAAATACCCAAACGACAGGACTACGACTGTTATACTGGTGTGACTAGTTATCTTTTAACAACACAACCATAGCAGAACGTCACTCTGGTTGGACTCTTGACTAGTTATATTTTAAATATCACAACGATAGCGCAGTCATTCTAGTATAACTGGTTATTCAAAAAACAAAAACAAAAACGATAGCGTTATGTCATTCTAGTTAGTACAACGCTTACTGGTTATTTCTTAAATGCTAAAACGATAGCGTTACGTCATTCTAGTGTGACTATAATCGGTTATTAAAAAAAACCCAAACAAAGCGATAACACTGCGTCACTATAGTTCGCTTTTGGCTGGTTATTTCGAGGACCAAAGCCCAAAGTTTGCTAAGGGAAAAGCCCTTTGTCCCGAGCTGTCAACACATTGAACAAAGTTGGTGATACGCGCAACAGAGTGTGTCCGTTCGATACATGCTCGCTGCCTACTTGATGTGTGTGTGTGTGTGTGTGTGTGTGTGTGTGTGTGTGTGTGTGTGTGTGTGGTGTGTGTGTGTGTAAAACAATGTAATTTGAAAACGATAGGAGATGAGTTTCTCTTCATAATGGCATATCCAAAGTTTTCTGAGCTTCGGAATGATGTCCTACCTCATGAATATTTGTATCCAAGATCCATGTTCACATTCCGTAATTTATTCTCGTTCTGATAAAAATACGTT
>CM060316.1:74413228-74423228 GCA_030674155.1 Stramonita haemastoma | reverse complement strand
GACAATCACAGCACAGGTCATCCACAGGCCATGATCTGAATGCAACCTGGCCAGCTTAGTCCCTATTCTGTGTACAATATAATTATATTATTACGAAAAAGACACCCATTTTACCGCACACATCCATCAACATAAGAGACCCTTCCCTTCCCTTCCCATTGTCTAATATCACTTTGAGTGAACAGACGTAAAATCGAAGCAACAACAACAACCTGACCAGCTTAGAGTGAAGAATAAAATTAAGGGCTGAAACAGCTACTAGAAAGGGTCCATTTTGTGGAGAGCTTTTCCTGTTCAACTTTTTGTCGGCAGTATATCAACTGAGGGCGGCAGAGCGATTGATATATACATTCTACTGTTCCGTTGACAGTAGTGAAACTTGTTTTGTTTTTTATATACCAGTGTTACTGAAGACCTTTGAAATCAATCTCAGTGGAGTAATGACCTGTTGGTAAATTAACTTTATCGTCACACAAAGTAACATTACTTTACCTAAGGCTTCTATTTGGTGTAAGAACCATTCCTACGTCTTTATGGTAATAAATGTCGTTACTTATTTGTGTGTGAGCCCCAAAAGAAAGGCAGAGTCGCTTCAGGGTTTTTTTCTTCTTCTTAGGTTGGGTTTTTTTAACAGTCGGGATAATTAAATCCAGTACGCTCTGGCATTCTCACCCGCCCCACAAAGCACGCTTTCATCGTTTCCCCTTTTTTCCGTCCACAGAATTGAATATTGAAAGAATACTGATGGACAAAATGAAGTGAAGTGGTTTTGTTTTTCTCCCTTCCCTTCTGTGGGCATGCCAGGGGCGCTTGTCAGTATAAATAGTATCCATACCGTCTGGAATCTCTGTGCTAGGAATCCCCTCTTTGCTAACCCTCCCCTTGTATTTGCCTTGTTCCTTTCATGCCTTTCACCTCCTTCTTGTCTATTTTTTGCCTTCTTGGTCCGTTCTCCTGCCTTTTTTGACAAAGCCTTAAAATATGACAATTCTTTTCCCGCTGGTCGGATGCGCTGGGTCTGACTTGTCAGGCGCTTAATGACAGCGCAACGCATTTTCTCTTACGCGACATACAACCTTGGTTGCTGTTTGAGCGTTCGACGACGAAGAAAAAGAAGCAGAAGAGGATGATGATGAAGAAGAAGAAGTGGTTTAGTTTTGTCTGTTTTACTAATGAGCTGACTTGTTTTGAGAAACAAATCACTACACAGAGAACTAAAGTGAAATGTGATAAGTACCACGTTAGCCGAACCGTTTTTTATATCATCATTTGGTATGGTTATTGCAAGGCAGAAAAGGATCCCATTGTATCCATTTCAACATTCCATGTGGTTTGAAAACAGCAACAATAGCTACGAGTAAATTAAAAAAAAACGAAAAAAAATTCATGAAAGGTAAAAGCATTGAGGGAATGCTTGCAATAAAACAAAAAACAACAAGAAGTATTTCTTATTGAACAGAAACATGTGAGGCTACCATTTTTGTGTAACGCATTTTTATAATTCGGATTCGTCAGTATTTTTTGATTATTTCGCGATAGTTGTATTTGGTATGATCTTTTGCTCCTGGGTTATATCATTAATCTTGTGTTTATATTCGTTGTTGTTCTCAACGAATAAATCTAAATCCAGCTTTTAAACGTTGATTTGACGGTTCTGTTTTTTCTTTTTAGAGTAACTGAACCGAAAGTTTTATTAGGTTTGGTTTTTTTCTCGATATTTTGTTTGAACAAATCTCAACGGGAGTAAGATACACGAAGTACACGAAAGCTTCTAAGCTATAACATGAACTAACGGCCGAACGAACAAACTGACCCATGCTATCCAACCAGTCTCGCCGGGTGTAGTACAGCGCCTACACGCGGCAGACAAAGACTACGTAAATACAATTGTACAGCACAGCTGTCAGTCCTGATAAATCCCATTACTCTCTCTCTCTCTTTGTAGGTGGGTGTAGGTACAGGGAGGGTGGAGGTGTGTTTAAAAAGGTGCTGGTGAACGTCAGGCTCCTGTTGTGTGTGTACTGTTCGGCTCCCTCTTCAAATGTACCCACTACAGCCATTCTGCATTGTAGCCTGTTTCCTTGGCCAACCATGTAGATGACATGTCATTAATGCAACAAGTCATGTGATAACATCACCTTCACGAAAAAGTAGCTTTCCGTCAACCATATCACGGACTGCTTCTTATATTTCTATGGGGACGGATAGCCTAATGGTCAGAACATTGCGCTGGCAATTTGAAGACCCGGGTTCGAGTCCGGTCGAGGAAATTTTCGTCCTGGAGTTAACATCAGTGCTGACTCCACTCTCCCAAAAGTCCTTCGGATGAGACTTTAAACCGAGGCCCCGTGTGCGAACGCACGCAGAACATCTTGCGCACACGTTAAATCCTGTTCCACTTTTCGTAAGAGTAGGCCATCGTGTGCCGGTGGGAACAGATGACAATGTTTACAAAACTGCATACACACGGGGACCGGATGAAAAAAAGCACATGATTGCTTATTCTGTTATCCTCGATATAAAAGAATAAATAAATAAATGAATAAATAAATGTATGTTTTTTCTATTGCTATCTGTCGATGGTAGCTTTGGTAGTCCAAGGGAGTAAGTATCTGCTTTGTGTGAAAGCGATACACGTTTTTAAATTATGGAAAATGACTCGCTGTAAAGAATTACAGAAGGTAATTCAATCACTTCTGAAGATTGATCATCCAGGAGTCAAAATTCAAACCAGGTCAAGCTAAAGGCATGGTTCTTATTTAAATTTTTTTTTTTTTTAGATAGTAATATTTGGATTGTTTTAGATTCTGAATCTTGTACAGCGAACAAATAAAAGTGCTTAAGAATGGTCACATACTGTCACTGAAAGATTTCATCTTCTAGGGATCTTTTTGAATACCTGCACTTGTTTTCCTGCACTATTTTCTCAGTTATACAAGTCTTTACTTTGAGACAAAGCACAACTGATGACCCTCCATTGGTAGTGTCACCAACAGCCCTTTCACTAGAGAGAAATTACACTGTACGGTTACCCTCTTTCTCTTCCGTGTACATTCTGTACAATATCAAACTCGCAATACAGATTTTGTGCCTTTTCAGCGCATTATTTTCAAGAATGTGGCATTACATCAAAATCTCCATGTCTATTTCTTGTTGCTGATTTGTACGCAATAGTTTTAGTGTTCAAGTTTTATTTTGCACAAAGCTGCACACTTCCAATTCAAGTCTAACTCGTAACGAGGTGACAGCCCTGATATATAGTCCACTTATGTATAGGACTATAACATCAGGATTGGATTGATACTTTTACGTTGATTTATTTAAGCAAATGTTTCATGAACTGGAGATTACAGGATTTTGAAACGATGGTCTTATTTTAAGACGGCAGAAATTTACTCCCGTGTTAATACAGGATGTCGTGTAAAATTCGGTTAACAGATTGTTGCATAAAGTGCTAAAGTATTGTACATTAAGAGAAACTGTTTATGCCTCAATGCTGTTTGAAGAGTGTGCCTCCAAGCAGATGCATATATGCATTAACTTAGCACGAATAACAATGCACTGTGGACACGTAGAATGTTTTTAGCTTTTCATTGCATGTCTTGCTTTTATTGGCAAACGACGTAGAATCAACCTCCTTTCTGTTTCTGTTGCTCATCGAAGCACAATCTTCACGCAGTCAAACACGCGCTGTCAGACACGTCCACACACAGGTAGAATGTGCATAAGAACAGTCCATCAGAAATGCATGAATTTATGTAAATCATTCCCCATCCTACAAACAGAGAGAGAGAGAGAGAGAGAGAGAGAGAGAGAGAGAGAGAGAGAGAGAGAGAGAGAGAGAGAGAGAGAGAGAGAGAGAACTGTTGTTTGTCCCCCCGATTCCTACACCCCCACAGTCCAGGAAGCCCCTATTGTCTAGAAAGTTCTCTTATAATGAAGCCCCCTGTGGCACTTCTAGAAGAGGCCTCTTCCTTCCAGAACTCGGTGTAGCATAGTTTGTTCGGTTGTCTGTGAGTCCGCTCGTCTGTAGGTACCAACGCCTGTCTGTTCGGTTGTCTATGAGTACGCTTGTCTGTAGGTACCAACGCCTGTCTGTCTGTTCGGTTGTCTATGAGTACGCTTGTCTGTGGGTACCAACGCCTGTCTGTCTGTTCGGTTGTCTATGAGTACGCTTGTCTATAGGTACCAACGCCTATATGACTGTTCGGTTGTCTATGAGTACGCTTGTCTGTGGGTACCAACGCCTGTCTGTCTGTTCGGTTGTCTATGAGTACGCTTGTCTGTGGGTACCAACGCCTGTCTGTCTGTTCGGTTGTCTATGAGTACGCTTGTCTGTGGGTACCAACGCCTGTCTGTCTGTTCGGTTGTCTATGAGTACGCTTGTCTGTGGGTACCAACGCCTGTATGACTGTTCGGTTGTCTATGAGTACGCTTGTCTGTGGGTACCAACGCCTATATGACTGTTCGGTTGTCTATGAGTACGCTTGTCTGTAGGTACCAACGCCTATATGACTGTTCGGTTGTCTATGAGTACGCTTGTCTGTAGGTACCAACGCCTATATGACTGTTCGGTTGTCTATGAGTACGCTTGTCTGTAGGTACCAACGCCTATATGACTGTTCGGTTGTCTATGAGTACGCTTGTCTGTAGGTACCAACGCCTATATGACTGTTCGGTTGTCTATGAGTACGCTTGTCTGTAGGTACCAACGCCTATATGACTGTTCGGTTGTCTATGAGTACGCTTGTCTGTAGGTACCAACGCCTATATGACTGTTCGGTTGTCTATGAGTACGCTTGTCTGTAGGTACCAACGCCTATATGACTGTTCGGTTGTCTATGAGTACGCTTGTCTGTAGGTACCAACGCCTATATGACTGTTCGGTTGTCTATGAGTACGCTTGTCTGTAGGTACCAACGCCTATATGACTGTTCGGTTGTCTGTCGTTGACATTGTCAGCGTGCACGGTTGTCTGATACCGCAGTCCCGAAGACGCTGGAAGTCTAGCAGGTATTTCTGAAGAGGAGGATGAAGATGAGAACACTTTGCCAACAGCGGTTGTCTGGTCTGGGGAGATACTTCCATAACAGTCCCCTTTACACATACACGCGCGCGCGCAGAGAGAGAGAGAGAGAGAGAGAGAGAGAGAGAGAGAGAGAGAGAGAGAGAGAGAGAGAGAGAGAGAGAGAGAGAGAGAGAAGAGAGAGAGAGAGTGGTTAACAACAACAATTATATGATGTGTACCTTTCATATGTATATTATGTCGCTGGCATATTTGACAAGCAAGCAGTACGATCGAATTCCTGTTTTAATGCAAAATGTTTGCTGTCTGCCTCTCTGCCTGTTTTCCTTTCTTTCATATACGTGTCATTTTTATTTCAGTAATATCAATTTTTAAGAACCTGTTTTCCCTCAACCTCAGTTACTGTTCGCTTTTCTGTTTTCTCCCGTCCTCCTTTTCTTCATCTCTACCTGCACCCCCCCCCCCCTTTTCTCTCTCCATCCATCCTATTCCCAGTTGTACCTGTCTCTATCTCTATTTTTGTCTTTCTCACTCTTTACCTCTCTCCAATTCTCTCTTCTTGTTTCTCGTGTTCTTACTTTTTGATTCTAGATTTTTTTGTTACATCTATCTTGTAAATTTACCTGATTTTTTCGTTGCTGATATCGTCTTGTTCAGAGAAGTGGAACATTTGCAGCAAAAAATTAGTGAGATGGAAACGCGTAATAATCTGGACTAGGGGGCGGGATAGTCTAGCTAGCTGCTGGCTCGGGTTCAAACCACTACCTGTTCGAGGGGATTTTTCTCCAGAGAGTAACATGGAATCGGAATCCACTCCCTCCAAAGTCTTTAGGACAAAACGCACGCAGAGCATTTTGTGTACACGTTAAAATCTGTTTCACTTTTAGGAAGAGAAGGCCATTGTGTGTTGGTAGGAACGGAAAAAAACAAACCCGCATGCACGCTGGCATTGTGTTTAGACATCATCCTGAAGAGGGAATGAGGTACACGCACAATTTCACCAATGTCGGAGCTCTAGCCTAGGAACGAAAAAAATCATTCTGGACTGTTTTTACTGTTCCCAGATCTTAACAAAGAACAAAATGATGAAGCGACAAAAAACGATGAATCGGCCGTGGTACATAACTTACCATCTGCTGGAACCACAGAGGTCATCGTTCAATAAAGTCAACGAGAATGGCGGCGGGGAGCGATCCCATTTTGCAGAAAGTTCATGACTTTAGAGATGTTTTCCCTACAGTATCCAGACTGAATCCATCCCTCCAGGCAGTTTGATGTATGTTTTCCCTGTTGGCTATAAACTAACATACCCCCTACCCGAAAGTTGGTGTAATAACTGCAGTTGTTTTTGGAGCTGATCGGCTGTGTAATTCAGTGTTTACAGATAGTGAGGGTAAACGTGAGTAATGTTTTTACTGGATCGTTTGCTACAACTTTTATTGTTTAAATACATTATTTTTAAATGTTCAATACCAATTTTGGTAGTTAAGGGTTAAAGTTATGGGTTCAAATTTTGGTTCGGCGGGGTAAAATGCCGTAGAGTGGCAACCAGAGATCACAATATGGATATGGCCTTGCCCCCTCCCCCTTCTCCCTTCTGCAGAGTGAAAGAAGTTAAGGCTGGCCATTCGTCTGCTAGAAGGGCCCTTCTTTTTCTTCTGCTGTACAGCTGTCCCTACAGTCTGTTTTTTTCCCTGTATTTTAACAGCGAGGTTTATGTTATGTTCCTGAACTAAAATTGCAAAAGATGAAGTTTGGATGGTTGGTTTTGGTTCAGCCAATTTCTCTGAAAGATAGAAACATATGGCGGTGTAGATGGAAACTCCGATAAGTACGGGGTAAAATGTGTGTTGAATGCAGATAGCAAGATACAATCATGGACATCAATCTTAGGTTATTTAATATATATCACTTGGCCATTTCTTTCCTTTGGTAGAGGCTTTACCAAATGTATGGTTTGTAGGCTTATCAATCCTGCGCTTCGTATTCTACTGGCATTAACTGGCTTAACTTTGTACCAAAGATGAATTGGTTTTCATAGTGCGCAGACGATGTGGAATCATTGCAGGCATTAGCACTCCAGACTTTTTGTGTATAGTCTCGTTTAAACCACTCGCATCTGAGCTATAACTCCAGGTTGAAGCGTCCTCAGCCAGATTTTCAGTAAAGAATCAAACCAATACCTCTTTAGATCACGTGTTTGACACTAACCAGGAGTGTTTTTATTTTAGTTTGGCTCAGTTCTGACTCCGCGCTTTTGAGTCCTGATGGGCTGAGACTGAAACTTCGTGTACAAGCCTTATCATCTTAATTTATGACAGGATAGTCATTTTGTCTACAGACCTTGTATCTACTCAACTGAAAGTTTACCACAGTATACGTGTGGCACTATCCACGTAGGAATAACTGAACATCATGAATTCTCAAGAATTTGCCTGACTATATTTTAAATGATTTTTCTTTTTCCTCAGGCAAACTTCATTATGCAATTAAGAAAAAGTTAGTCACAAGTCTGTCACACTCACGATAAAGAGATTGCTAAAATCTTTCACCTGTCCCTCTTCCATCATCCTTTCATTAATTTGAAAGGGGCAATAAGAAAATAAACTGACAGTGACATATTGACACCAGAAACTGGCCTTATCTTTTCTGAATTGGCAGCCTTTCTCTGCCCTATCCCCATTATTTTGCTGACGTCAATGTGAGAAGGCGAAATCATCCTTGGGTAAAATTGTTTGTCTTCGTCTGATATTATGCCTTTCTCCGTTTCAGAGACAAAACAGGCATTATCTACCCCCTTCCCTTCATAGAAGTTAGGTTATTTCCAATAATTGATCATATTAATTTTCCTCACTTTCATCTGTGGCGTCAATTTCTCTTGTCGGTCGGCAGCCTTATTCTGTTCCAGGCTTTGTCTATCGCTGTGTTGCGTATGCATGCGTGTATGTATGTACATATAAATAAATATGTCAGGTCAGAGGTCTCCTCTGCTACTGGTAAACAGGTAAACCAGTACTACCTGTGTCATGTGGGTAGATGGAGCTCACCAGTCTGGGAAGACAGTTCATCTAGGAAAAGGAAAACTCTTGATTCTAAAACTCCGCTGTCTGGCAGATATACCCACTCATAGGCTCCGGGAGTCAACCTTGAGCAAAATTGGGAGTAGGAGTCCCCAAGGTAGCTTGAGGCTGCTTATAGTACAGTCCTGGCAACTCCTGGGGCTGCGCTTGAACCATGTGTATCGGCGATTGCCTTTCCAATGAACCATTCCAGCGGCGTGGAGAGGGAGGGTCTGCTGCATGTGTAACAGTTTGCCCTCCATACCTACTTACCCAGGCTTTGTCCTATGGAGAGGTCTTTCCAGCGTCGATACAACACAGGAAGCAGCAGTATACCTGTTATAAGTCTGGATGCACTAGAATTTACAGGCTGCTGAATCAGAGATTATACACTGACTCGGCCATGTCGTGCGCACGGACGACGGACTGATCCCTAAAGGCCTCCTCTATGGAGAACTTATGCAGGGACAACGAACCATACGCAGACCACAGCTGCGATTCAAAGACGTGTGCAAGAGGGACTTAAAAGTCTGGAACATCGACAAGAAGAACCGGGAAGCAACAGCCCTCAAACGGTCAGCCTGGAGACAGACTGTGCAAAAAGGTCTCTCCAAGATTGAGGAGACACTTGCTCATCAGCACGAGGCAAAGAGAATGAGAAGAAAGGCTGCAGACCAGGCAGACAGACCAGCGTCAGATTTCATCTGTGCCCTCTGCCATAGGGACTGTCATTCCCGAGTCGGACTGGCCAGCCACACTTGACGCTGTGCCAGAGTGGACATCGGGAGTGTAACTCCACAGTCTTACAAGACTGAAAGATGCCTACAAATGTATGTAAATACGAGTGTGCATACTTGTGCATGTGTGTGGATATACGTGTGTGCATGTGCGGAAAGGGAGAGAGAGAGAGAGAGAGAGAGAGAGAGAGAGAGAGAGAGAGAGAGAGAGAGGAGAGGAGAGAGAGAGAGAGAGAGAGAGAGAGGCAGGCAAACAGGCAGACAGACAGAGTGCATAAAAAAGGATGGAACTGAGAGAAAATGATAGATCTAAAACTGAAAGCATCTTGGAACCAGGCAAAAGGACATATTGATAGCATTATATCCAAAGAAAGTTTTTGTCAGTATAGGAGAATGGGAAATGGGCTTGCATGGATGAAAATGAAAGGGGAGAGAGAGAGAGAGAGAGAGAGAGAGAGAGAGAGAGAGAGAGAGAGAGAGAGAGAGAGAGAGAGAGAGAGAGAGAGAGAGAGAGAGAGAGAGAAGAGAGAGAAAATATGGCTGTGGGTGTGTGGTGTGAGAGAGAAAGTGAGGGACACAGCAGACAGACAGACAGACAGAGTTTTACGGCTGTTGCTAGCCCCTCTTCCCTGATTGCCAAGTGTATATCATTTTACTTTCAGATGAAGCATGGCTCCGTGGTTGGCATATACACAGGTTTGATGATATCCATGCCACGTTGATTAACGGTCGTTAGATAGCCGTCACTTTCCCAATTTGCCGCTGTCGACAAAATTACTACATATTCTCCGTGGCGTAGCGGTTAGCGATTTGGAGTCTTGGTGAAAATGTTGCGGGTTCAAATCCTATTGAAATGACACCTAGCGTTTCTTTGGTTTGCTTTCAACACCAGCTGTCTCCTACGAGAATGAGTCTGACACAGGCTTTGTGGGAAGAATGCAACCTCATCTACTTTACAAACGTACTTTCGAGAGGGTTGTCCAAACTACTTTGTAATTGCTCTTCATGGGATGATTAAAGTGTTTTTGACTTGACTTAACCAAATACTGCAAGCGACTGTATCTCTCAGGCCTTCTCATCGATAAAATATATCTTGTAATAGTTAACTGTGGGTGCCAGTGTATAGCTCTGATAAAGTGTCCATGCAATAAATCGATGCCAATATTAAATATGCCGTA
>CM060316.1:74408228-74410728 GCA_030674155.1 Stramonita haemastoma | reverse complement strand
GGTCAAAGTTTACGGTGCTTTGAATCCCGTTTGGGCCCAAATCTTTTCTCCCATCCATTAGACCATATGTGGTGGTCTGGGTGCTAGTCTTTCGGATGAGACAGTAAACCGAGGTATCGTGTGTTACACATCATTATTTAGCGCACGCAAAAGAACCCACGGCAACAAGAGGGTTGTGTCTGGTAACATTCTGCAGAAAAGGCCACTCTGATAGGGAAACAATTACAGTTGCAGACAGGAAAAGAAAAAAAAAGAATAATGGGTAGGCAGCCCAAACTTTGCGCAGAAAAATCTACTGTGACCTAAAGCGGTATGAAATAAAATAGAACTTTAAAAAAGTGAACAAAACAAACAAACGATCAAAAGAAAAAAAAAAACCAAAATGAAGCAAAATAGCTCTTAGACCACTGGTATATGGCCTGACCTGGCCTGTCATCAGAAAATCAGATGTCCACAAGAGGAACACTTCAACCCAACACCAGCGGCTAGAGGTCAGAGCTGCAGGCTCCCGGGTTGAGGATCAATACTCTTACCGAACTTTGAATAAAGAAAGAAAAAAATCCCAGTGTATTAAACTGTATCGCTCTGCCGGCTCCTACAGACAGCGGATGAGCTACATGCGGAGATAAGGAGGTGGGGCCAGGTGATGGAGAGCTTTCCACTTCAGGGGGGGGGGGGGGGGGTTGTCCTGAAGAGACCCACTCCCCCACTCCCAGTCCTGACATGGCCTGCCACAGGCCCGGGGGCACCAGACACTGCGCTCACAGCATGTTGTCTGTTGAAGGCAGTGGGGAGGGGGGAGGGGGAGGTAGGCTTGGGCTGGAGAGACTTCCAAGATCGATTTTCTGTGAAATCTTCGTTATTAATTGTTATTATTCCTGATGATGATGGTGATAAGGAGAGTAATAATATAACGAAGATAGTGTTAACAACAGCAATAATAATAATAATGATAATGATATAAAAGTAGTAACAAAATCGATGATTACGACAAATTTATTATAAGATAATAATGATAACAATAATAATAACAATATTAATAATGATGATGATGATGATGACAATAACAACGATGATGATGATAACAATAATAATAATAATGACAATAATAATTGTAATAATATGAAAATAATGATGACAGTAATTTAAATGATAATAATATTCATGGTAATGATGATGATGATGATGATGATGATGAGGAGGAGGAGGATAACAGTGATAAAAAATATTGATCACGAGGATGATAATGATGATGAAAATGATGATGATGATGATAATAAAATATGTTAATAATATTAACAATAATAATCAAATAATAAGTAATCATGATGTCAAGGATAATGATGATAACAATAGGTGATAGTATGTTATTAATGATAATAGTAGTGATAAGAGTAGCAATAATGATAATTTAATAATAATAATGATAATAATAATGATGATAGTAATAATTAGTAGTGGTGGTGGTGGTGGTGGTGGTGGTAGTAGTAGTAGAAGAAGTAGTGGTAGTAGTAGTAGCAGTTGTAGCAGCAGCAGCAGCAGCAGCACCACCACCACCACCACCACCACCACCACCGCCGCCGCCGCCGCCGCCGCCGCCGCCGCCGCCGCCCCCCCACCACCACCACCACCACCACCACCACCACCACCACACAGAGGCAATAGCAGTAGTAGTAGCAGTAGTAGTAGTAATAGTAACGTCATGGTAGTTTCTTTGTGCTGTTGTTATCGTTGTTGCTTGTTTCTCCTAATGGTGCGTGCTGTAGGCGGGACATTGCTGCAAACGACGATAATATGCCCATCTATTACAACTAGGTTATTGCTGGTATTCAAGTACGTGACACACGTAAGAAACACACCAGGAACTGAACAAGAAACAGTGACCCATCCATCCCCCCCTGGGTGTATACCCCCATCCATCCTTTCTGCCGAGAAACTGGCTCATTTCCAGGCGGTGAAGACTAAGTCAATGAGATTGCAAAACATCTCCGAGTCTCTCCAGATCAACGTTGATCCTCCGGAGACGACAGGGGTTGCAAGGTTCGTTCGTATGGTGTGAGGCGTCATCCTTCCCACAATCCTATCGACACATGGCTGCTGCTCCTCTAGACAGTCTCCCAGGAGAGAAATGTCAACTTGAGTAACAGTTTTCAGTTCCCGCAGTATGCCATCAGTCACTTTCTGGAGTGTATGTTACGCTTTTTCTTTGTTCTGTGGTGCATGCTTTATGTTTTGAAGGATATTTTCCTAGATCCTGTTTCAGCCGATCTGTAATATAGAAAACAAGTATGGGCACACATGAGCTGCATTTCTGACAACACTGAAACATAATCGTATCATAGTTTATTTTCTTGTTTCTATAGATTCTACAGTAGTGTATTGTTAATTGTACTTGGGCTTATTTTGGATGTATCCTGACCATACCTTCTTGCAGATGGATGTATGGTGAAACGAATGATAGTGTGCCAGTCACAAATATAATGCACTGCTGGCTAAAACC
>CM060316.1:74393228-74403228 GCA_030674155.1 Stramonita haemastoma | reverse complement strand
CTTCATACCCAAAAGTATCCAGCCTTGTAAGGATGGTTAATCCTTTGGATGTGTATAAGCCAAGACCCCGTCTGCGAACGCGGGCAGAACATCTTGTGCAAACGGTTAAAACCCGTTTAGTCTTTCGGAAGAGTAGGCCAATTCGTGTGATTAGGACAGCTGATGAATTAAAAAAAAAAACCGCATGCACACTGGTGTGCTTACACACTATTTTGGAAGTCGGAACGCGGGTGCCTAAAATGGTGGCATGCACCAAATCTCTTGTTAAACCCTGTTCCACTTTTCGTAAGAGTAGGCCATTGTGTTACGGTGGGAACAGATGACAAGATTTACAAACTGCATACACACGGGGACTGGATGTAAAAAAGCACGTGAGTGCTTATTCCATTATCCTCGATATGAAAGACTAAATAAACAAATAATACCATTGGTGAACCTCGGAGTTCTGGCCGAGGAACAAAAAAAAATCAAACAGACTAAAAAAAGGATGGTCTTGCACTCTTAGTGGTGTGGTGTACAGTCTGCCATCCAGACTCCTCTTTAGAAAACATTAAGCAATCTATGATGCTGGCGAGCTGTTTATGTCTAATGGGTTTTTGTTCTCGTTTTAACATACATGGTTTTTAACAACCCCACACTCCAAACAATGGCAGCCCATAAAATTGCTCTTCGAGGTCTATGACTTGCTTGAAGAGGTCCATTGTTTGGCTCGGTAGCTGCCATTTATAACCATTAACACGACAAGGAAAGATTGATTTTACAAAGGTGTGTTCAATTTGGACTACTTGAATAAACATTTCTTCTGATAGCTGTGCATTAATTTCATATTTATGTGGAGGGCTAAACAATTGACTAGACTTGACGTCTGCATTGTCTCTTTGAGAATGGCTGTTGGCACTGGACTGGCGTTTTCATACAGTATTTTGCTGGGAAGTTGAACATGCAGGGCCCATCCCTGTTTATGTAGTAATGTGCATGCTGGGTATTTTTTGTTTATATTTTAAACACAATTTCATAACAAACAGCAAAAAACAAACAATAAGTAGCAGAAAAAGAAAAAAAATACAGATATGACATATTTTGACTTTTTTTCTTTCTTCGGCTCGAGACCCGAGTTTCACAAGTGGAGAGATTGTGCGTATGTGACTTCTTATCCGCCATTAAGGCAGCCGCTTTTTGACTTCATGGATGATGTCTAAACACGACACTAGTGTGCGTGCGGTATCAAAAAAACGCCATTCGTTCTTACGCTGTGACCTACTTTTCCTAAAGGTGGAACAAGTCTTTAACGTATGAAAATGATATTCTGCATACGTTTGCACACGGGATGTCGGTTTACAGTCTTATCGGAACTTTATGGGGAGAAGAATCGGTACTGATGTTAAGTCTAGGGATAAAATCCCCATCAAATAGGCGTCGCGGACTTTGGCATTCAATAAAGGAAGAAACCAAATCCACAACAAAACTAAGAAATGTTCAGCGCTTGTCCACTGACCGTTTCCCATGGGCTAGATCGTAGGTGCTTTTCTCAAACACACACCTTGGTAGAGTCTACACAGATGGCAGACAGGCCGTTACCAGGCTACAGTGGGAAAGTAGACAGTTTGTCTCCCAGCCTCCGTCTGTCAAATTTCCGAGAAAAGAAAACCAGTTTCGATATTGTCCTGTTTAGACATAGTGCAGACACCCCCTTTTGAATGGTTGGCCTGAGACTTTGTGTTTACTATGTTGTATGTATGTTTTGCTGAGTTATTTCTGCACAGAGACTGAAGCAGACACCTAGAGAAATTAATAGCATTTTCATGCACACATCAAGTTAAGGAACGGGTAATACGTATAAACTGACGCACGTTCGCAGAAGCTTTCTTACACACAGAGAAACACACATGCACGCACGCACGCACACACACACGCACGCACGCACACACACATACGCGCGCACACACACACACACACACACACACACACACACACACACACACACACACACACACACACACACACACAGACCTGACACACCCGTAAACCCATTCTTTTAGATTACAACCGAGGCAACATGCTGTCATCTTTTTGTCACATCAGTAGCACTCCAAAAACTTGGAATTTGTTCTGTTCTGTTTTTTCTGCCACAAAAAAAGAAAAGAGGGCAAAAGAAATGTGATCCATTTGAATAGAAAACTTCCCTACACACTGTGAAAACCTCTTCAAAGTGCAGGGTGGGGGTAGCCTAGTGGTTAGAGCTTTTTACTCCTCCTCTGACGATAAGTGAGGGCACGAGTTCAAGTCTGTGCTGAGGTCGCTATTTGATGAGATCTAACCCTTGGAGTTAAGATCGGTATTGGTCCCCTCGCGTGTTCTACAGATGAGACTTAACGGGTTTACTGTGGAAGAACGAATGTATAACATATTGCTCACATGCTTAAAACCTTTAAGTGTCGTTTGTAG
Source organism: Stramonita haemastoma (assembly GCA_030674155.1). NCBI lineage: Eukaryota > Metazoa > Mollusca > Gastropoda > Neogastropoda > Muricidae > Stramonita > Stramonita haemastoma. The sequence continues at coordinate 74,400,783 of CM060316.1, read as the reverse complement.
AACTGTGATGGGGGTGAATGGATAATACAAACATACCCAGCATGCACACTGCTCTCTTGAGGAGCATGGGCTCTGCAAGGGTAAAAATAAAGCCCACGATACTCTGTCTCAAAATCTCAACACAATGCCCAAGCGAATTCCTGAGGTCTAATCTTTAAGAACACAATTCTAGAAAAAAAACTTTCTTGTTCTTGCTTTGCAAACAGGTTGCCCCTCCTCCTCCCCACCACCCAAACCCACACTCTACTCCACATTATTCTTATTTTTCATAAAAGTTGTCAAACTATTTTACGCTTTCATTTTTCATTTTTCCAGGAAGATAATATGAACCGGGGGACAAAAAGCATCAGGGCAGACTTGCCTACAGAATCATAACCCAGAGTGTTTACAGGCCGTGCATGGATGTCATTCGATACGTAACACTTTGCTTTTGTTGTTTAGTTTTTTTTTCCTCTTCCATTTCTTTTTTTTATTCGTCGCTAAGAAACAAACTCGGGCGGAAAGAGAGACAGGAAGGCTTTTTTTGGAATAAGAATGGACAAAATAGAGAGAGAGAGAGAGAGAGAGAGAGAGAGAGAGAGAGAGAGAGAGAGAGAGAGAGAGAGAGAGAGAGAGAGAGAGAGAGAGAGAAGAACTTTTAGTATATAAACATCCGGAGGAGAAAAAAGATGCGATGATGTATCGATGCTCCTAGCAAATGCATTAGAGAATGAAAATAAGGAAGTAGGTATCTAAAAAGCAAAGTCAACGAAAAAACAAACAAAATTTAAAATAAATTTAAAAAATGCCCCCCCCCCCCTCTCTCTGTCACACACCACACGCACACACGCACGCATACGCGCGCGCTTACACACACAAACACACACACAGAGTCTGTGATTTTGTACACGTCTGCCTCACCTCACCTCACCTGTCCTGTTATCTTGTAGAGCATTGGGGCATCGCTGAAGATTTTGCAACCAGCTTCCTCCACTCCTCGCAGTTTTCAACTTACCATAATAAGTTGTTCCCCTTAAGGCCAGTCCACGTTGTGATGCTGTCTTCCCATTGTATACTCTGCCAGCGTCTTCGTCTCACACCTTGTACTGTTTCCTATATATGTCTACGTTTTGCTTCCATCGATTAAGAAGAGTCAGTTTCTGGCCCCGTTTTATTCATTAAAAATTCCAGCTTGCCTACGGACAAGGCAGTGTGCAACATGCGTGAAATTGATGGAAACTTCTCTGCAGAAGATAGCATACGGTTTTTGTTTGGAGAAGTTTCTTTTTATAGAGTTGCTTCTGTGTTAAAGAGAAATAACTTCTCAGTTAAGGCTTAAAATGCTCTCTCTCTCTCCTCTCTCTCTCTCTCTCTCTCTCTCTCTCTCTCCTCTCTCTCCTCTCTCTCTCTCTCTCTCTCTCTCTCTTCTCTCTCTCTCCTCTCTCTCTCTCTCTTTTCCATGTATGCTCCTACTCTCTCTCTCTCTCTCTCCTCTCCTCTCACTCTCTCCTCTCTCCTCTCTCTCTCTCCTTTACTCTCATCTCTCTCTCTCTACTACCCTACATCTCTCTCTCTCTCTCTAATGATATCCTAACCGAGTTTAGCTCACTTTAGCTGGCCATCTTCGTCTTATTACTCAGACTACTACTCCACAACTCATTCTCTATCTCGACCTTTTCTTAGTCCATACTTAACCTATAATATTACTCTACTATATTATATCATATATATACTATCATTTATATACTACTATATATCATATATCTATATACTTATATATATAAAGATAACTATGTATAAGTTTTGCAGGCAGAGAAGGGAAAAATGTATGACATTTTCTTCAGTGACGTGAAACAATATATCGTGGCGTTGCCTTGAAAAAGAAAGCCTTTAGGCGGCATCCTTTACTTATGTGTTAGAAGGATTGTTTGTGGATTGTTTTTGCTTGAGTGAAAAAAACTTTTGTGGTGTGACCATTTGTAAAGGACATTACAGCATTGTGTGTCCTTTGTGAAGAATGGATGAAGGAAAGTTATTCATAATTAAAAAGAAAAGATGCGTAACACAGACAGATGAACGCATGACCTCATATGTTGACGAGTAAAAGAAATGCTAATTCACGTAAACAGCACATATGTCGCAAACGCAGACGTATAGATGGCTTATTTTTGTTTGAAAGAGAGGTGGAGTTTAAGCGTGAGAGCATGATATGCCGCATGAATTTGCACATGGGACTTCGGCTAACAGTCTCAACCAGAGGACTTTTAGGGGGGAGGAGTCAGCACTGATGTCACCTCCGGGGAAAAATCCTTGGAAGGGACGCCTCAGTGGATACTGGAATCCATGCTGTCTGTTAATTTCATATCCCCATCGTGACGCTTTGACCACTGGGCTGTTCTGTTCCATCCCTGCTCTCCCCTGGTGTTTCTTAGGTGTCTGCATATTTTCTCCTCTAAGGCACACGTCAGGGGAACAGGATCTCGTAAAGAAGACATTTACCAGGAGTGAGCCGTTGTGACCCCCTTTCCTTTCCAAACCAGTGATATAGGAGGGCCTCCTCACTGTTGCATCCTTTTAGGGCTGTATGTTCCGGTTAACATCGATAAAAAGAAAAAGAAGGAAGAGTGCTATGCCATTCTTAAAAAAAGCCCCCCGCCCTATCTCCCCGAGTCACTATCAAGCATATTTCTGTTATTTCTGTTTTTCTCACTTTCTTTGTGGCAGACCACTGGTTTGTTAGTCACTTTTACCAGGGATGTGGGATTCTTTTTGCTAGGATAACTTACTTCTTACTATTCTTTACTTATTTGGGTTTTTGAAATTCGCTTTCTTCTCTTGTCGTCCTGATTTTATGAGCATTTTTCTTTTCTTTTTTTCTTTTTTTTTTCTTCTTTTTTTGTTTTTGTTTTTTTTGCTGACATTCAACGTTGATACCCTCATGTAACTTATCCTGATCTCGTTATTCACATTCACACACATAATTATGTATTCTGTGACATCTATAGAATCATCAGTCAAAAGAAAGCTTCAGGATGTGGTAGCCACTAGACTGATCCCCAACAGACCGACAGTACTCTGCTACTGAGTTACTGTCTCTAGTCCACAGGCATTCTAGGATATGGCTGCCGTGAGGCCAGCAAACCGGCATAGTCTAGTGGTTAGAGCGTAGAGCGTTAGATCTTACAGTAACTGAGAATGTAAGTTCATATCTCCGCTAGAGTGTCTGTTCTGGTTTTCTTCCAAGAGGAAACTTTGGTACTGACCCCACTTCCCGAAAGTTCCTTAAAAGAGACGAAAAACCGAAACCCCGTGTACAAACACTTGCAGAATATCTTGCACAAAAATTAACCTCATCCATCTTTTGCTGCAGAGTAAGCTAGGCATGGCCAGTTGGAAAGGTTATATGAACCATACCCAGCATGCAGCCAAGCGCCTGGAGAGGGTTAATGTTTACCAGGTTCGGCTCGCCAGGAACACCCTGCCTGAAAAGTCCAGCCCAGTGCCCAAATTTACGGTCTGCTTTTCGCCATAATTATAGCCTGATATTATTTTGAATAAGCCCAAGTTTCTGCATTGATAAACACTTGGATATTTTTGTTTATTTTGTCTAATTTAACATTCTGTGCTGATTTTAAGCGTTTATTTTGTTAAATTCCTTTCCTGTCTCTTTTTATCTTTTATCACAGATTCTTTTGGCCTTTTTCTTCGTTTTTTTTCTTTAGATTTTTTTCCCTCTTTCTTTCTTTCTTTCTTTTTGTTCTTTCTTTTAAAAATGTTTCCATTCTCTTATCCCCTTTTTCCCTCCTTCTTTCCTTTCTTTCTTTCTATCTTTTTTCCTCCCCTCCTTCGTTTTCCCTCTTTCTTCTTTCTTTTTCTTGACTCTGTCTTTCCCTTTTCCCTTCTGGTTTTCTTTCTCTCTGTTTGTCTGTCTGTCTGTCTACAATGTTTTTGTTTCTTCCTTTCTTCTCCGTTTTTCTTTCTTACCTCCCTTTCCTTCCTTTCTCCCTTTCTGTCTGTCTGTCTGTCTGTTTTTTACTTACTTTCTTTCTTTCCTTGTGAGACTGATTGTCAATGTCATCTGTCTTTAATCTTGCACTGGCTACTCTCCCATGCCTGATGTAGGGAAAGAAGGGCAGGAAGAATACTTCAGGGATCGAGGACGTTGTGTGTGATGGATTTCGCCACTGGAGCGGAATTACGCTTTAAGTTTTGTTTTGGCTTTCGTAATCGGTGTGTGTGTGTGTGTGTGTGTGTGTGTGTGTGTGTGTGTGTGTGTGTGTGTGTGTGTGTGTGTGTGTGTTGTGTGTGTGTGTGTGTGTGTTTGTGTGTGTTGTGTGTTGTGTGTGTGTTGTGTGTATGTGTGTGTGTTGTGTGTGTGTATGTTGTGTGTGTGTGCGTGCGTGTGGTGTGTGTTGTGTGTGTGTGTGTGTTGTGGGTGTAGGTTGTATGTTGTGTGTGTGTGCGCGCGCGCGCGTTTGTGTATATGTGTGCATGCATGTATGTGTGTAATAAATAGAGAGATAATAGAGAGAAGACAGTGTGTGTATAGCGTGTATGTATGCATACATATGTGTGTGTGTGTGTGTGTGTGTGTGAGTATGTGTGTGCGCGCACTGGCATGCGTGTGTTGTGGTGTGCTTGTGTGCAGTACCTGCGCTCGAAGTCAGAGAGAGGAGAGAGAGAGAGAGAGAGAGAGAGAGAGAGAGAGAGAGAGAGAGAACTCGAACTCGAACTCGAACTCGAACTCGAAATTTTTAATGAGGGTAATTGGGTAAGCCAGAGGCTTCTTTACACCAGGCCCTCATGGGGACAAAATGAAAGAAATATGAATAAATCAATGAATTAATAAACAAATAAATGTAACATATTAAGAAAATCAGTCAGTCATATTACAATTCAATTATTGATAAATCAGAAAATCAATGAAGTACCACATAAGTGAACCAATCAAGTTACTAAACAACAATCAAACACGAAAAACTACCCTCTCTAACACCCCCTACCCTACACAAACAGTTCTTCCCAAAAGGAGAGAGAGAGAGAGAGAGAGAGAGAGAGAGAGAGAGAGAGAGAGAGGGGGGGGGGGGGGGGGGGGGGGCGGAGACGGAGGGACAGAGAGAGAAATAGACAGCGTGCATGTGTGTGCGCGCGTGCCTGCAGGCATGCCTGCGTGTGTGTGACATAAGGTAAAGAAAAATTCTCTTTTAAATTTGAAACTGAAATAATCTAGGAATAACCCAAGAAGAAAAAGAAACTGAAATCATCTAGGAATAACCCAAGAAGAAAAAGAAAGCCACATCACATACCTGAGGGTCTATTGGGACTGTCTCTGCATCAAGAGTAAAATGCTTACAAAGAGAGGACACTTGTGGGAACAAACAAACAAATCTTTTTTATTCCGAGGGAAACAAACCATCAGAGACAGGCTTTGTTTTTACACTTTTTCACCACGCCATAAAGAATTATAAAGATACCTGTACACGATTAAAGGAGTAAATATAATCATGACCTTCCATGTCTCCCGTTGCACATCGGCAGACTATTTTCTGCACCCGACTCTCTTACAAGGGAAAACTATTTAACAAGTACAGTCAAAATCTTATCTCTTTTGAGTGCTACAGTGATTACACAATGGTTTCAAGGGTAACATAAAAACTAAAAATCACATTATGATGTCAACCATTATACATATTAGATTTTCATTTCAAACATGAAAGTATGCAGTTGAAAAATGTTGGATTCACGACAGGTTTACATGTTTAAAACCGAATAGTATATTCTTTGTCATTTCTGATATTCTGTCAAATTCTGAAGACAGTTTTTTTTTTATAACAATAGAATTCAACTGTTAAGGAATAATAGTTCATATGTGATCTCACTTCGTCTAAGAGCTCACTTTATATATGACCTCACTTCATCTTCCCCTTCACTTTCCCCTTCAACCCTTGAGCAATTATTGTTGCAATATACCGAATTTTTCAGGAAGTGTATCACTAACAGGTTGGACATACAGCAGATAATATGTTACATGCTGGGTAGGTTTTCTGTATTCATATCATAGGCCATAGTTGTTCTGCTCTTCTATGAGAAAAGCATGCGCATTTAACGTGTGTGAAATATGTCCTCTTTGCATTCACAGATGCGAATTCGGGTTTTCGTTTGAACTGGAGAATTTTCGGCGAAAAAGAGTCAATACTAATGTTCACCCCTGGAAAACAGCTTGAATGGACACCTCAATCAATTTAAAACTGGTGCTTTCAGATCACCTCAGATCTCGAGTCCAACACTTTAACTCCTTGTCCCCTAGGACAACAATTCTAAAGGACAGGAAAAAAGAACGGCAACGTCTTGACCATGTTTTATCCTTCCACCCTTGGGCCTGAGTTTTGAGTGGCGTGGGGCATCTGCAGGGCTGCAGGACAGGGCTAGGGGGTTAAGCCCTTTCACCTTGTTTTCCTGTGGATGAGGACGTGAGTTCTCTTAATCTTTACAGCTGTCTAAACAGACACCAGTGAGTGGAAGGGTATTTGTCCTCTATCCCTTGAACCTCTGTCCATAATTTCAGTACCTGTCATTCCTTGGCTTGAATCCAGAATAGCGTGTCCAGTAGATAGATACTCGAGGGGGGAGGGAGAGAGAGTGAGTGTGTGTGTAACAGAGAGGGGGGGAAGATAAAAAGAAAGTGAATAAATAAAATAGGTAGATGCAGAAGGAGAGAGGAGGGAGGGAGGGAGGGAGGGAGGGAGGGAGGGAGGGAGGGAGGGAGGGAGGGAGGGAGAGAGAGAGAGAGAGAGAGAGAGAGAGAGAGAGAGAGAGAGAGAGAGAGAGAGAGAGAGAGAGAGAGAGAGAGAGAGGTGGTGTGTACGAGTACTGTTAACAGTGATGGAGAGCTCTCTCATGGAATTGAATTAAATGAAGAATTCTCTCTCTCTCTCTCTCTTGTATATATTATATATATATATATATATATATATATAATATATATATATATATATATATATAAAATAAATTGTGTGTGTGTGTGTGTCTGCGCGCACATGCTGAGGCTGATATAATGCAATTTTGATTATGTATGAATTATGGTAGTACTGATAAGATATTCTATGTGGGTTTCTTGAATTGTTATTATTTTATAATTTTGCTTTGTTGCGCATGATATTGAAAATTGCTTTTGCTGTCACGAGGAGAGAATATATGTATATATTGAATATATAATATATTTGTATATATATATTATATATAATATATATATATATATATATATAGTATATTGTGTGTATGTGTTTGTGTGTGCGTGTGCACGCGCATACAAACTCACGTGCATGAAAGCTTGCATGCTCGCGCATGAAAGCGACACACAGACGCATGAAGGCGGCATTCACGTGTATAAAGAATGGGATCTTGGGTAAGTTGAATTCTTTCAGCGAATCGATATTAGGTAAACCGGAATGGTTTAGGGAAGGCAGGCCGAAGAGAAAGAGGGAGGGTGAATATATTGCATAGACGAGGTGATTTATGCATTGATCTTAACGGGCGGGTAGGACCAATTGTGTGTGTGTGTGTGGTGTGTGTGGTG
>CM060316.1:74388228-74390728 GCA_030674155.1 Stramonita haemastoma | reverse complement strand
ACAGACGGACAGAAGGACGGACAGACAGACAGACAGGACAAAGAGTTATCCGAAGTGCGTCGCAGAGAAACATCGCTATAATTTGTTTGCTTGCAACAATCACAATATGCTTTTAATTGAAAATACAGGTTTGCATACTTTTTTTTTCGATATTTAAATTTTATGAAATTTATTGCGGTGTGCAAATTCCTTTGTGAATTGGAAAATAATATTTTTTTCACCGAAATGCAATTTTGTTCGAATAACCCATGGAGCAATTACAAACACGAATCGGGACAGGAGTTGAACAGAATGTCTGCATTGTTTTCTTAAAGACATCTTTGTCATTCATAGGTTGGAGAAAACTGTAACAAGAGAGAAGACAAAAGCATGCAGGAGCCAATGCATGAATGCAATCAGATGGAGCGCTCGCGCTCGCGCGCACACACATGCGCACACACACAACCCCCCCCCCCCACATACACACACACGTGCGCGCGCGCACGAACGCACCTACGCACGCACATGCACACACACATGCTCTCACTCTATCTTGTGTGTGGTGTGTTGGTGTGTGTCTCGTGTGGATATTAAAGAATATGTGTGAGCCATTTGACTTTGAGCATGATCCCGTTACATTCTTTTAAACCGTTAGGAAGATTTACATGTTAATGCCTTTGATGCAGAAAGAATATATGGTTGAAAATTGCTTGGAATGAAGGGAAGTTCATGTCCATCGTGATGATACATAGTAATGAATTTAAAGAAATTGTGAGTTTTGAAATCAATTTGAATAATGTTGAGATAGTTGAACAATATGAAATAATTATGTTTGTATTGGAACTTTCCATGTACGATCTGTGCCCTCAGCGTAGAGAGGCTTTTGGTTTCTTGTCGTTATCTGTTGACTTTTTCTTTTCTTTGTTTGGAGGGGAGGAACATAAAATTATTGAGTGTCATATGTATAAAGTGTTTGTTTACATCACCCCCTTCATGAAGGGCTATGGCCCATTATGAATAAACTATTCGTATTCGCATTCTCTCTCCCCCCCCCCTCCCTCTTCTCTTCTGTGTCTGTCTGTCTGTCTGTTCGTTCTCTGTTTCTTCATCGCTCACTGTCAGTTACGCATACACGTGCGCAAGCACTCACTCACACAAACACACACACATACACAACCGCGCGCGCTTGTGCGCGTAAAACACCTAGCCAAGAAAATAAATGGTTTCTGTTTCCGCCCATCGTTGCATCCACTTACCGTCCTCTGTGCCAAACAGGATCGATGAGCTTATTGACAATCCACTTAGCGGGGTGCATTGTTTTCCTGTACCGTTCCTTTGTTTTATGTCTTTTCTTCCTGCTGCTTTACAGTCCTGTCCTTTGTGCACCAGCATTTAAACACGATGGTCAGGAAGGAGTTAGAGCACACAGGAGACACTCGTCCCTTACTCGCAGATTGTATGTGTGTACAGTCTGGCGTTCCATGCAAAATCAAAGCGGAAAGTTTTGGATAAAATCTCTAGGGAGGCACTACCAGTCTATAGCACTAAGGTATCGTTTTTTTTGTGCAAATATTAAACTTGGGCTAGCTGACTATTATTTGATATGTGGATTTAGTCTCTCTGAGGCCTAATTCAAGTGGAGTTTCCTCATCCAGTACACATTAGTATTCACTCTGTTTTCCTAAAAGTTCTGAGAGTAAGCCAAGTACTATGTGTAAAAGCATTTTCTGTACACAGTAAAATAGCTTTTATTACCTTATTTTACAAGACCAGCAGTGATGTGAAGGACAGGAACGCAAAAAGGTAATTTTAAAATTTATCCTTTTAAGAGCGGATGTGAATGGAACTAGTAGCCGGCAACTTCAAGACTATTGCCACAGAGAGAATGTTGCCGTAACCACTTGGCTGTTGTGTCTTTGACCAAAACAAGCAAAAAGCAAAACACACACACAAAGTTAAGCAACAAAGATATATAAGAAACAAAATAAAAGTCCAAGATCCATACGTCCCTTACAATACTAAAAAACAACAAACAAAAGAAGTAGAGAAAAAAAGTCTTAAGTTTTTGTTCTTCTTCCGCCAGTATTGCGTGTTACTGATCCCTTTAAGGCATAACAATACTATGCACATATCATGTCAGATTTAAGGCAATGGGGTGACAAGTACATTTTCATCTCTCAAATTTCATAGAAAATTTGGTGCCCCTTTTCACGCCTGTAGATATTCTAGGTATTACACAGACTTTTCTAGGCTGCAGCGCAAATGAAGGGGGAGCAGACTTACATGTACTTGTGATAAGGGGGAGGGGGGGGGGGGGGGGGGGGGGGGGGGGGGGGCAGGGAGGTGGCAGGGAGCAGATTAGGTAGCACTGTCACGTATTACCTTTCCAAAGGTCAGACAACGACGTTACCATCAGTGTGAATAAGGACAAGCTTGAGAGAGAGAGAGAGAGAGAGAGAGAGAAGAGAGAGAGAGAGAGAGAGGAGGGGAGGGGGGGAGGGAGGGAGACAGACAGACAGAC
>CM060316.1:74358228-74383228 GCA_030674155.1 Stramonita haemastoma | reverse complement strand
GCGCGTGCGTGCGTGTACCATGTACTAATGAAAACACGATAGCCTCCAGTATCCATATTTGCTGAGCTCTATACAGTGTCTTCAGTATTATGTATTTTTCCTTCTTTTTGCTTACCAGTCGTGACCCAGTGTCCGCGTGTCTTTTGACGTTTGACTGCTATTTGATCTCCTCAGGATTAAAGGGGACACTGCACATAATGTTTTCAGGCAGTGTGTTGTGAGCTAGCCTTACCTTGCGGAACCCGTCCCTCTCCAGGCATATTCGGTATGTTTGTGGTATCCCCACTACAAGCCGTGGATGGCATATCTGCATGAAAGGTGGATGGGATTTGAACGTCGTGCAAGGTGTTTTGTCAGCAAAAACCAGGTTTATACGTGCTCTGACCTGAAGGAGTTTGGGGGGGGGGGGGGGGGGGGTGAGTGGAGTCTGTAATTTCAATGTTTACTCTCGGGAAAAACGCTGGTGCTAACACCTCGGCAGAGCCTCAAACAGTATCTTTAGTTAGCATCGGGTCACAAAAATAAAAAAATCTTATTTCGTATAAGACAACAAACCGAGGTCTTTGTGTGTAACTGCATTCAGTGCATGTAAAAGAATCCACGGCAAAATGAATTGTCCATGGTAAAATCCTTTCATGTAGACATGATAATGATTTAAAAAATGGGTGGTTCTGGTCTTGTGGGGACAGGCTGTCTCCGGAGAGAGAAGCCCAACTTTCAAGCGACGCGGACTGCGAGTTAGTAGTATGCATTACAATATACTGCAACACCATACAATACAATGCTATAAAAAGACATTTTAACCACTCTCGAGTTCCATTGAAAACTGCTAATAGATGGAGGTGATGGTAGTCTCCACTCTCCAGTGGAGGAGCAGAATAGAAAGTGGCCCGTGTCTGATGAATCAGAACAGGTACCGCTGAACACCACCGAAGTAACACCCCCACTCTACAAGTTTTAAAACTTTTGAGATCTTTACCATTTTGGTGAAGACCAGCTGCGCGGAGCCTTTTCGGTTGGTGGTCTCCCAGACACGTACTTGTCATTCATCAAGAGCTACCGACTGCAGAATGCTGATATAGGATATATGAGTGTCAGATGTGGATGTGTGTGCTTAGACCAGATAAGTGGCATGGGAGTGGGAGTCTCTGCATGTCACAGAAAATTAGATAACCAAAAAACATGGTCAATAAATAAATGGAGACACAATTTTATGAAGAGGTAAAAAAAACAACTGTTTCACAGTCCTTGAGTCAATGTCTTCAGAACTGTTTTCAGCGACTATTGATCCATACGACACTCTTACGGCATATATCATGGCTGTTCATAAGATTTGTGGCAGCTAGAGTTAAAAAATGAGATCCCTAGCAGACTCTTTGAGAAATTCAACTTGTGCGCGGTTTATCTGAGAGAAGAATGAATGAATAATCTTTATTTTTCAAGGGTAACAGAGTAAGTATTAATACTTTTTCATCCGGAGAGAGAGAGAGAGAGAGAGAGAGAGAGAGAGAGAGAGAGAGAGAGAGAGAGAGAGAGAGAGAGAGATTGATGTCGTTTCGTATCCCCCACCCCTGTCTGTTCTCTGCTGTATCTCGGTCTCTTGATCTCCTTAAGCCTGAATCTTTCTTTCATCTCTTATTTCTTCATGTATCTTCCAGTTTTTGCTTATTTCTATTTCAAAGTATATTTTCTTGTTAAGTTTTTAATAACTTGGTTGTATCTGAGTTCATTAAATTGTTTCGGCAAATTTTGTTTTTAACTTTGTCCTTTAATTAAATATATTTTTAATAACTTAAAATGGAAATGACATGCTTGATGACAAGTGTGTGTGTGTGTGTTGTGTGTGTGTGTGTGTGTGTGGTGTGTGTGCGTGCGTGCGTGTGTGTGTGTTTGTGAACATATGGCTTCATTGATACTTGCACATCTACCAAATGCCAACGAATAGCACGTTCTGCTTATTCCGCCACAATTAGAAATAACAAACTTTAATGGATTTTGACGACGACGGTAATGATGATGGTGAGGAGTTTTTGTTTCTAGGCTAAAGTTCCGAGGCTGACCAATGGTAAGATTTTTCAATGTTACCGTTTTTACCCACCGTGAAGGAAGGCGCATTCCGACTTCGGGGACGGTGTCTGAATAGGGCCCCTGTGTGCATGTGTATTTTAAGTCATACGTTCTTATCGGCACAAAGGCCTGCTCTTTCAAAAGGTAGAACGAGTTTTAACGTGTGTCCAAGATGTTCTGCTTGTAGTGGCTTACGGGGCCTCGGTTTATAGTCTCATCGGAAGGACCTTTTTGGGGTGCGAGTCAGTACTAATGCTAACTCCATGGTAAACTCCCTAGTACGGGCTTTTCCATGGTGGTTCGATCCCGGGCCGTCAGATCACGTGTACAATGCTTTAACCACTAGGCTGTCCCATCCCCCATGCTGATGATAATGCGTGTGGATCAGTGGTGTAGAGGTAACACGCTGTCTAGAAAGCGAATAGTCCAGGTCGAAGTAAGCGGTAGTTCAAACCCCGTTTGGGCCCCAAACGTTTCTCCTATCCATTAGACCATGAATGGTGGTGTGGATGCTCGTCTTTCGGATGAGACGATAAATCGAGGTCTTGTGTGTTAACACAAAATTGTCTAGCGCACCTGTAGAATCCATGGCAACAAGAGAGTGTACCTGGTAAAAGAAACAAAAAAGATATTGGGTGGTGCTGCTCTTGCGGCGAAGTGCTCTCCCTGGGGACAGCAGCCCGAGTTTCACGCAGAGAAATCTGCCGTGACTTAGAGTGGTATAAAATCTAAATGTAAAAAAAAGTTTTACTTCCTCAGTCTTCTCATTTTTGTTCCCTCCAGGTATTTTTTTCTGTTTTCTGTTTCCCTTTCCTCTGTTCCTCTTTGCATTTAATTTGATTTTGTTTCCGTTCCTTGGTTTCTCCAAGGTTCACGAAAGGTGACATTTTGCGTATGGACCGCTTTTTATCGCCCCCCCTCCCATCTCTACCATTAAGGTGGCCGCATTTGGACTTCCGGAATAATAGCGGAATCTTTAATGATGGGCCGGATTTGACAATTGCAACAATAACAGTTTTCGGCTCGCGATTTCTGTAATCTAGGAATAATGCATGCATTGACACTTCTTTTCACACTGTGTCAATTTCAATTTGAATAATAGCTAAAGGATGTATTCAGTGGAACATCTTATTTCTTTTATTGCTTCTTTCAGCTCTCTGACTATCTGTCTGTGTTATTACTCTGCTGTCTCCTGTCTTCTGTCTGTCTGTCTGTCTATCTGTCTGTCTGTCTGTCTGTCTCTGTCTGTTTGTCTGTGTGTCTGTTTGTCCGTCTTTCTTCTGTCGTCTGTCTGTCTGTCTGTCTGTCTGTCTTCGGCCACTGGCTGAATAAATTCATGAATCAGAACAGAAATCGAGAAACTTGGTTTCCTTTTCTAAGATAAGTCTAAAACTACAGGGAGGCATTATCTCAGCCTCTGTGTACAATCTCTGTGCATTACGTGCAGAACTACAACCAACCTCTCTTCTCTCCCTGTTCCAATTTTAATAGCTGATAATCTGTTTACAGTTCAAATATCTCCGCACAGATACAGTCTTTCTTTAGAGAGATGTTACTGGAAATGAAGGGTGATGGGCATGGAAAATGATTATTTGTGCGAAGATTGCATGAGCCGATATGGAACTTCTTGTTTTCCTCTCTTTTCTTTCCTCGGCTAGAGCTCCGAGGTTCAATAATGGTGAGGTTTTGCGTAATCGACCATTTTTGCCTACCATTAAAGAAGCCACATGTGGATTTTCCTAATATGGTTTTGTTCGTGCTAGCTTTTCCTTCGTCCCGTTAGTTGTCGTTGATGTCCTTGATGTCACCACTCTTGACCACTCCTTTTTCAGCTTTCTGCTGACTTTTTGAAGAACTTAAAAAAAAGAACATCTTTCTTCTTGAAAAAAGAGAACATGACATTTGCACAACACAATACAGAACTAGAGTAATAAGTTTTAAAGCTTATATCGTGCTTGTTCAAAAATATCGCGCAACAATGTTTCATGCAATGACGGGAAAACATAGTCATTTACCAGACAGAGAACATGACAGATTTGTAAAATCACATGCTATCTTTTTCGGTAAAACATTACAAAAATGTCAGGGAAAAGTTATATTTAGGGGAGGGGAGAGGGTATAACTAACAACAGCTTGATAGGAAAAACGAAAACCAGATACTGTAGGCAGTCTGAGGCGACATGTCAAAGCTTCAGCAACAGAAAACAGAGATTGGTTTCCATTACGCTTTGAACAGTTTTTTGGTTAGATATATATTTCACATTACGTCAACAAAGCATAATCTGGATAGGCAACAACGGAAACTTGAATAAAGTAACAGCTCTGTGTGCATATTGATTCTTTTATCATTAAAATAGGTCTCCACTCTCAAAAGCAGAGCAATGAAAATATACAGTAATTGTAACTATTTGGAACATAATCATGGAAGCTGTCAGCTGTGTCCAGTATATAGTTCATATTTCTCTGGACTTTGTAGCCCGTCTTCTCCCTCCTTTCCCCCATTCTCTAACACTTTTTCTTCCTCTCCTCTGCCTTTTGTGTGTCTGTGCTTTCGTCTTTTTCTCCTTAGCCCCAGTTAATCACATCTTTTTTCTCTAGCCATTGCAAATTGAGCTCCCTCTGTTGTTGTTTTGCCGTTTGCTGGTGTGTATTTTATTTTTGTATTTCACCGCATGATCTTCTCATTGTTTTTCTCCTGAATTGATTTCATCTTCTATTCTTTTTCCGGGCCTCCTCTGTTTACTATTCTTCCCCCTCTCAACCTCCCCCTTCAGGCGTAACCCCCTTTCCACCAGTATCTTTTCTGCTTCTCTCTCTCCTCTCTCTTTGGCCTTTTTGTTTTTCTTCTCTCTCTCTCTCTCTCTCTCTCTCTCTCTCTCTCTCTCTCTCTCTCTCTCTCTCTCTCTCTCTCTCTCTCTCTCTCTCTCTCTCTCTCTCTCTCTCTCTCTCTCTCTGCTTTTGTGGGTACTTGGCACTCCCACTGCTTTCCTCGCATTGTCTTTTTTCCTCCGCTTTCTTTTCCTCTTCCTCTATAGTTCACCTTTCTTGCTTTTTGCTCTCTCTTTTTTTGGTCCCTGCTCTCATTCCGTTCCTCCTCTCCATTCTTCTTGCCTCTCCTGACACCGGCACAGGGCGTCAGCAGAGCCTCCGCAAAGCATTTGTCTCCATTGTGGTCCCCGGGGTCAGTGGACGCTTGGCCTGGGGTTTGCACTTTCAGCCTTCTCTCCTTTCTAATCTTCTTCTCACTGTCCTGATGATGTTCAGCTTGTTGATGTGGCTCTTAGCTTTCAGCGCAATACTTGGCCTTTTTTACATTCGTCCAGCGTTTTTCTGTGTCTGTGTGTCTGTCTGTGTGTCTGTCTGTCTGTCTGTCACTCTGTATGTCTGTCTCTCTCACACACACACACACACACACACACACACACACACACACACACACACACACACACACACACACACACACACACACACACACACACACACATATATATATATATATATATATATATATATATATACACACATGCATACATACACATACACACACACGCGGACACACACATACAAGCACACGCGCTTGCACACACACACACACACACACACACACACACACACACACACACACACACACACACACACACACACACACACACACACACACACACACACACACACCAGGGAAGATTTAAAAAACAAATGTCAATCTGTCATCCTTGGAAATACAGACATGTATTCGGTCTGTCAGTCTGTCTCTATCTCGATCTCTGTCTCTGTCTGTCTGTCTGTCTTTCTTTGTCTCCCTGCCTCTCCGTCAGTCTCTATCTCTCTGTCTCTGTCTCTCTCTCCTGAACATAGTCCTTTCCCCAAATTCAGATTAAAACAAAAAACACACTGCATGTGGGTGCACATATGTCGGCACACATTTGCATGTTTATAGCTGTATGCACAAAGTCTGACAGACCAGAAAGGAATACGACGAAAGGTGGTCTACACATGTGCATAGCCCACAGGAACTGATGTACATTAGCATCACATGCACATTCGTACATTTACACTCACACTTACACTTACACTTACAGACAGACAGACACACAAACACACACACACACTCCCGCACAAGCGCGCAAACGCGTGCACTCTCACACACACGCATGCACACATACACGCACATACACAAGCAGGAGTACATGAAGAAACGCAGAGAGAGAGAGAGAGAGAGAGAGAGAGAGAGAGAGAGAGAGAGAGAGAGAGAGAGAGAGAGAGAGAGAGAGAGGGGGGGGGGGTGCTGCTCTTTTGGTGACGCGCTCTCCCCGGGGAAGAGTAGTCTGTTTTCATGCAAAGAAATATGCTATGAGTGAATGTGGTCTACGATACGGTACAACACAATACAATACAATACACTATGATACAATCCAATACCATGCAATATGATACAATACAATACAGTACAATACGATACAATAAAGTGTAGCATGATACAATGCAGTACAATACCATGCATTGTGTGATACAGTACAATGCAGTATGATGTCATGCAATACAATATGACTCGATAAACACTAATACAACATAATACGATGCGAGATGATACGGTACAATACGATACAATGCACTGCAACGCAAAGCACCACACCACACCACACCACACCACACAGCGCTCATACTCTCCTTATTGCTAGCCGTGTCTGTTTATGCCTAATAAGCATTTTTGTGTTCAAATATTGACCTATAGAAAAACGATCTTTCTTTTTGACATACGCTCCCGTAAATGTAGTGTGACACGAATAGGAATTTACCGTGTGCGGGTTTTTGTTAGAAAATGATTGCATATGTCAATATGAAATGTTGGTATTGAGGAAGACCATTGACTTCACGGAAGACCATTGGCTTCAAGGAGGACCATTGGCATTGAAGAAGACCTTTCCGGTGACTGCAGGAAGGATGTTAGTGTCCCTCTTCCTGTCCTGGCATCATTGTCATCGACATTGTCGACGTCCTTGTCTTGTCTTTTGTTTCTTTCGCCCGATTTATTCCATGTTCGTTTTAATGTACAAATACATTCATTTTGACCACGCTTTAAAAGTTGTTTTACTGAGATTTGTCAAGACACAGCAATACACATGCTAAGTGGATAGGTTACACAGGAAGATCTTGACAAAATGCTGATTTTTGTGTTTTATATTATATTAACTTTTTTGTTATAATAAGATATTTTTGAAGTTTGCATAGTTATATTTAGAACCTGTGACAGCTGTCTCTACTGTTTACATATGTTCACCTTTTCCGTGTCCCCTTTCCTCAACACTTTATGTTTGCTTGCTCTCACCCACTCTCCTTCTATCTCCCTCTCCCTCTCACCCCATCCCCCGGCGGTTTTTCCTTCACTCCTCTGCGTTCTGTGTGTATACGCTCTGTATTTTCTTGTCTTCCCTTCAGGTCCTTCGGAACTTTTCCTCCTGTGATTGTGGATCTTTCTCCTGTTTGTTTTATTGTTCGCTGGTAGTGCTCCTTTAGCCATTACTGCTCATCGTAAGTTTTCTTCCAGATTTAATTCTTTTATCTGTTATCTTGACCTGGTCTTAGTCTCCTTCCCCCTCACCTGCTTCCCCTGTTTCTTACTTATGAATCGGTGGTCTAGAGATACCAGGCCTGCCCAGAAAGCAAAAGGTCCGGGTCAGAAGTGCGCCGTGGTTCGATCCCCGTTTGGGCCCGAAGCTTCTACCCCATCCATTAGACCATGAGGGGTAGTCCGGGTACTAGTCTTTCAAATGAGACGACAAACTGAGGTCCCGTGTGTTACACAAAATTATTTAGCGTACGTAAAAGAACCCACGGCAACAAGAGAGTTGTCACGGGCAAATTTCTGTAGAAAACTCCGCTCTGATAGGAAAACAAATACAGCTGCAGAAAAGAAAAAGAAGAAAAAAAATAATGGGTGGTTCTACTCTTCGCGCAGAGAAATCTGCCGGGACTTTAAGTAGTATAAATAAATGATTGAAGACATAGATAAATGAATAAAGAAAGAAAGAAATATTGCTCTGTTATAGATAGATAAATAAGTAAATAAATAAAATAAACAAATATTGTTATGTTATGGGTCATCTTCCTTTTTTCCCTCTTGTTTGCTTCTTTCTCTGCATCTTCTGCACTTAGCATTCCCACTGTTTTTCCAGGGTCTTCTTCTTCTCCTTAATCTTTCTCATCCTTTTCTGTTCTATTTTTTTGGTTAATCTTTAGTCTATCATTCTCGCGTTCCTCTCCATTTTGCGTGTCCTCAATCTGTCTCTCCTCCCTATTCTGCTTGCATGTCTTGACGTCACTGGCGTCAGCAGAGCTTCAAGAAAGCATTTGTCTTCATTGCCGTCCCCTGGGTCAGTGGGCGAGTGGCCAGTGGTTCGCTTCTACCCTCAACCTCTTACGTCCCCCCTTTTTTGTCTTCTTCTTTTAGTTTCAGATTAGATAATGCTGGGTTGGTTGATATGGATCGTTGTGTCAGCACAATGCTTGGGGGTCTTCTTTCTTCCTTTTGTCTCTGTCTGTCTGTCTGTCTGTCTGTCTGTCTGTCTGTCTGTCTCCCTGTCTCTCTCTCTCTCACCATCCCTCCCTCCCTCCTTCTCCTCAACAGCCTGTCGAAAAAATGCAAAAAACAAGTCAGCACGCACGCACGCACGCACACACATGTATATGCACACATCTGCATGTGTGTACCTGCATGAGTACAGACATATAGACAGAAAGACAGCTCAGTCAAACATTAAAACAACAACAAAAAGGAACAGAAAGAAACTCCCACACTAACATAAGTGACTGTTGGAATTAAGCTGCCAGTTTTAGAGAATTGCACACTATGGACGAGGCCATGTACACACAGTACAGATCAGGCCCATCAGTGTAGTTTATGCACATACTCGCACGTTAACAACACATAACACGCAGAACACACTAACACCACACACACACTCAACACACCACACACGCACGCACGCACGCACGCACGCACAACCACAACGAAAAATGATGTCCCCGATGATGACGATAATGACTGACACTAGTTATAAAAAGACGATGAACACGCTCTTTTTTATTTACTCATAGTTTATCGAACTTTTCCACAACTTGCCTTCAAAAACACAGGTTTAATAGGGAGAAGGGCTGCGGGGGGTGGGGTAGGGTCAGGAGACCTGCTTTTTTCCACGTACTGTATCTCACCAGGAATACCCTGCATACACACTCCACTCACGTATTTTGGAGTGAAAGCGGCAGCATTGCTGGTGGGTGTTCTGAATTTCTGATGGCTGGAGATTCCATCAGCGCTTGAGGGGATGAATATAGGCCTAGGTGAAGCAGGGAAGAGAAGAGAAAGTGGGACTGCGTTATTAGGTCACCACAGATGTGCTGAATATACCCACGAGGGATGCTTTTGCATGGAGGGGGGAGAGGGGAGGACAGAGGCGGAATGGAGGACAGGGCAGGGAAGAAGTAAATAGTCTCTTGGTTTAAGAGTGTCGTGTTCATGATCTGACGGTAACGTAGGATACAAGTGTGTTCCATGGACATGTTCTTTTCGAGGGGATTTTGTAGTGAACGGAGGATGTACAGGATACGTCTGCACATGGAACCTGGTCATATCTGAAGAGTTTTTCGGGGTGTAAAGTCAGTGCTGACTTGTCACTGACTGAAGATTTGATTCCTGCTACCATACACCCTTGTCCCACCGAGCTCTCATCTCCATCCACACCCTCACACACACATGCACACACACGGGCGCGCGCGCAATCCCCCCCCCCCCACAGCTGCATTTTAGTAGTGGATATCGTTGTTCTCTGGATCTCTTTCCTTCAACAAAATCAAGTCAACGGAAAAGACATGGGGTACGTACGGTACAGCATCGTTTTTCACAAAATGCAATTGTCTTTTTGCTTGCTGATTGGTGTTGATTCTTCAGCTGGTCCAGAAAACCGAAAACCTTGACATATACTCTGTAAGGTATTTTTCGTCCGCCTAATCTTTTCTCAGTGTGTTTATATTTCTGTCATGTGGCAAGGGAAATTGAAGGAAAAGGACAAGGTTCAGCAAAAGAGGTTAATTCCTCAGACAGATTGTTCAGTGCTGACACAGTTTCGTGCACCCCTTAATCTGATAACCCACCAGGTCAGGTCAGGTCAGTTCCAGCTTTTCTAGTTTAGAGTCATTTTAGCAAAGAATGTTACAATGGAAAAGCAAAAACCTATTATTAAATGACAATGTACTTGATGCAATGTCAGTCTCTACAGCCACAAGCGTCGTTGCCAAAATCGAACAGACAGGACAATAAGATATAATAAATGTACCTTTGATCAAACTTGATAATTGTAGGCCTACTTGAGGGCTCACTCAGATGATGTATACTAAGAATTTTAGTTACACAACTAGTACAGAGAGATACACATATACAAATTTTTAGACTCGTAGTCTTTTGTAGTGAGGCTGTCTGAGCAAATCAGGGATTAACCCGTCTCGTACTATTCAGTTTTTGTCTTGCATATGTTTTGCTTGCAGCAGTTTTTGTTTACTCTGTCTTTTTTCAGTCTCTGTTTCACTCTCTTAAACTCTATTCACACCCCCCCCCAAGCGCAAGAGTGTGTGCGTGTAGTGTAGTGATGTTGTATCGCAGTTCAGTTATCTATTTATTTTACTATGTTATGTATCATATTATATTAATTCGTATGTGTGCACCTGTACACACAAATATAACCTATTAAATATATCAAACATTTGAAACAACATTTGAAATTCATTCACCTGTCAAATGTATAACCTTATATAGTATGTTGTGTTTATGTGTGTGTGATTGTGTGTGTTAGTGTTGTGTCTGACTATGTTGTTGTGTGTGTGTGTATGTAGTGTGATATGGTGACGTTGATTGTTGATGGTTTGTGTATGTATTTTGTAGTTGTTTTGTTTAATGCTTCATACTGGTGATATAGACAACGAATTCTCTCTTCTGCTCTCTCTCTGTTTTGATATATATCGTATAATAATATATATAACATAGTAATAATATAAATATATAGATATTATCATATATATTTATAGTATATTATATTATATCTCAAGAAGAGGACTTACTGGGAAGACATGTCCTCAATCTGATCTTTGAACTGCTGGAGTCACACAAATCTTACCAGTGTGTTGTGTAGGTGTGTGTGTTGTGTCTGTTGTGTGTAAGTGTACATAGATAGGTGAGTGTGCAGTGTGTAAGCCTGGTTGTGTGGCGGGAGCGCGCTTTCGAATTTGCAATATTTATTGTCATTGGTTGCTTGTTGTGGGGTCGAGTGCAAAGGCTTTGATTTGTTTTTACAAAGATAGTTGCGCTACAAACTCTAAATAATTATTATTTTTTATATTTTTATATTATTAATAATATAATTTTAAATTAAAACAACTAACAGAGAGAAAGAGAAGAAAGAAGCAGAAGAAACCAAGACCCGTCGTGTTTGTGAGAGTGGGCGTGTTTGATCCGCATAAAAGGAAATGAAACGAGGTACAATAAAATGAAAAATGACGAGATGTCGATACCATTGACTTTTTTGATTTTTAGTTTCCCACTTAATGGAATGGCTGTATTAACTGGCCTGGTCCGTCTAGTTAGTCTTTCCTATGAATGATTCCCGTAGGAGGAATCTGCATGAATATTTAGAGAGAGAAGGGTGTAGCTCTGATTGGCAGATAAAGACAAAACAAAACAAAGGAAATACAACAGTCAGAGAAAAACGGTTCTTTAGAGAGAAGATGGCAAACAGCTATTTCCTTCTACAAACAAATTAAGTGCTCGCGTGTGGATGAGGAAAAGTCGCGCGTTAAAGAAACATAGTTTCCATTTTCAAACCTCAAATAAACAACTAGCATTTTTGGATATAGGGCCATAGTCTGAGAGAAGCTAAAGAGAATCCAAAAAACAAACAACAACAATAACAAAAAAACCCAAACAAACAATTTTTTTAACAAATAACCAGAAATTTTTAAATGTACTTAGGTACAAGCTCCACACCATGTTTCAATACTGAAAAAAAGGCAAAAACTGAAGTCAAACTCAAAAAAAGTCTAGCATGACAATAATAAACAGACTTAACAAACACCAGTGCCAATACAAGAAGCGACGCGATAGAGCTGAGAGTAGAGAGAGGATGAGTTGAGGTGATTGGAATGTAGAGCAAGACATTGAAGAGTAGCAATGACGTTAGGAGATGTGGTAAGAGATGATAAGAGAGGTGATCAGGCCAGGCAAGGCAAAGCTGGTCAACGCAAATTGTTTTATTCGAGGATACAGAGATAAGCACTGTGTGCTTTTTTACATCCAGTCCCGCCCTTTCAGGGATAACATCAAGATAAAATGACTAACTCAATTAAACAACAACAATTATAATGATCCAAATAGCAAGAAAGAGAGGGAGGGAGGGCTAATAGAGGGATAAAGAGAGATAGAGAGAGACAGAGAAAGAGGGACAGAGATACAGAGCGTATTTTTTTTTTTTTTAACAATTTGAATGAATTTTTTTGTCATCATGTATATTTTTTCATCACAACAACCAGTCCCAATTAAGAAAAAAAATCTTCAGAAACCCACCATCTTTCACTTAATCACTTTCTATAGCATTGCAGCAACAAATATCTACAGACTTTAACTGCAGTAGTCCTCTGGTAGATTCTTTTTTGTTCCTCGGATAGAGCTCCGACATTTACCAGCGGTGAGATTCTGCGTTTGCAACCTTTGTATTTCAACTACCATTGAAGGTAGCCATATTCTGACTTTGGAGATGTCGTTTAGTAGTGATAAAGACAGGGTGATCAGGCTCTGAGGGGTGATGAGGAATAAACTGTCATCCGCCAATGGGCAGGCAGGCAGGCAGGCAGGCAGGCAGGCAGGCAGGCAGGCAGGCAGGCACTAGGCCTAGCGGCTATTGTGGCTGTTGGGCCTAGACACAAGATGGTCATTAGTGTCCCTGGTTTTCTGCCAGGTCAGGATTGGCTCATAACTGTTCTATAACAGGCGAGACTGCTTCTCCTTAAAAGGAGAGTGGGCGCTGAGAAGGGGAGAGGAGTGAGGACGTGAGGAGAGAGAGAGAGAGAGAGAGAGGAGAGAGAGAGAGAGAGAGAGAGAGGGAGAGAGAGAGAGAGAGAGAGAGAGAGAGAGAGGGGAGAGAGAGAGAGAGGAGAGAGAGAGGGAGGGAGAGAGAGGGGAGGGAGAGAGAGGGAGAGGGAGAGGGAGAGAGAGGAGAGAGAGAGAGAGAGAGAGAGAGAGAGAGAGAGAGAGAGAGAGAGGAGAGAGAGAGAGAGAGATGCACACGCCTCTGTGTGGGTGGGTCGGTGGGGGAATGCAGGGGTGTGTGGGTGTTGGTGGTTTTTTTATCATTATGGTGGTATAGCACGCTCATTTGCATAAGATGTATTGCTGTGGCATTCAGTATGCATGTCTTAGTTTTTTTTTTTATAGAGGGTGGAGTGCAGGGTAGGGTATTTTTTTTTTAAAAAAAAGATTGTTTACGAGACAAAAATAAACGAAACGTGTCGAAGACAACGCTTTAGAAATTGTATGATCGTCTCTTCATTTTCTCAAAACAAACAAACAAAACTAATCTATATCTTAAAGTTCCAAGCTTTGCCTATGTTTGTGATGACCGTTTCACACATCTTTCTCATTTAGGCCTACCCCATTTTCTGTCTCTCTCTGTCGTACTCCTCCCCTCTCTCTCTCTGTCTCTCTCTCTCACCCTCCCCCTTCTCTCTCCCCTTGCCTTGTGTTTTGTCCATCTGTCTGGCAGCCCATCAGTATACACATCTGTCTTGTCTCTCTCCATCCCTTTCTGAAGTTGTGTCTGCCTGTCTGCCTATGTATGTGCACGCATGGTGTATGAGAGAGAATATGTCTTTTCTTGCACATAAATCACAAGCCTTTGTGCGTGTATGCTTTTCTACAACGGAAATCACCCGTGCAGTCTGAGATGGCTTTGATCCTATCATCCATGACACTCACACCCCCTCTGCCACACACAGAGGAAGAGGAAAGCAGCGAGGGCTCTCTCTCTCCCTTCTGTCTGATTAGCGGTGTGGCAGTCATCAAGGAGCAGGACACTTGTCCTCCTCTGTCAGTGTTTCCTCTCACAACACTCTTCAGGCAAACTGATGGGGCCTCCTTCACACACACACTGTTTTCCTCTCTGTCCTTGTGCGCTTGTTTGCTTGTTGTTGTTGCTGGTGGCGTATCTTTTCTTTTCTTTCTTTTTTGTGTTGAGGTTCGGGAAGACTGGTTTGTGTGTCTTGTTGTTGTGCTGGAGTTGTTATTAACGTTGTTTTTATCATCATCGTCAGCATCGTCGTCGTCGTCGTCGTCGTCATCATCATCATCATCATCATCATCATCATCATCATCATCATCATCATCATCATCATCATCATCATTAGTTTCTTCTTCTTCTTCTTCTTCTTCTTCTTCTTCTTCTTCTTCTTCTTCTTCTTCTTCTTCTTCTTCTTCTTCTTCTTCTATCTTCTTTGCCCTCTTTTTCTTCTCTTGATTATTTCAGTTTTTCCACTTGATTCACGATCCTTTTTTCTTTCTTTATTTTGTTTAACATTCCATCTTTTATATAATTATTTTTCGCATTTCCTATACCTTCCTTCACTCTTGTATATTTCCCTCTTCACTTTTCTGTTTGTTCCTTCTTCAACCATGTTTTCTTTCTCCTCTCGCAAAAAATGTTGGGACTTGTTTTTGTGTAGTTTTGTCTGTTATTGATCTATCGTTTTTTGTTTGATTTCCCCCCATTTTTCACTTGGCTGATACAAAATCGTGATTTTTAAAGAACAACGTTGCCTTTTATATAAAATGAGTGCAACAAGCAATACTTCTACTGTAAAATGAACGGGCAAAAATGGATTATAGCGGGACAATGGTGCATCACGAAGATGAAAGTTATGGTGAGATAGCCCTGTAATGTATTTTAAGAACTGGAAATTATTAGAAAAAAAGAAAACAACTAATAAACAACCACAAACAAGGGGGTAGATGTATTATGGCAATAAAACAAGGCGACACTATCACAAGACCAGCTTTGACTATGTCTACATTAGAAAAAAATATATGCATTTGCAGTTGCTCAAATTCATATGGCTTAAGTGGTCTTTATTACTACATATTGCCATTTCGTCACTCATAAAATAAAGCTATTGAACCTAGCTTTTCTGTTCAATAAAAATAGAGCAAGTTACACAATATGTATCTGAACAAATAAAACCAGGCGAAGCAGACTTTAGGCATTGTTTGCAGAAGATTTCTTGGTTGAAGAGATTGCTTGTTTTAAATAAAGTACAGTAGCAGTGATAAAAAAAACACACACTTGTTACAACTCTTTTACTGAGAACAATCAAGCAGGACTACCAAAAACGTAGAGATGGCTATAACTGCTATTGAAGTTTAGAGCAATTAAAAATAGCATCTTTCTCTTCTTTCTGTAATGAAAAATAAAAGCCCTAAAACGCCTGCATTTGCTGATCCACCAAGTCCCAAATGGGCGTTATGACTATCCATGAAGTTGGAGCTTTTAGAGAAATTTAGAGAAGATTTGTTGTCCATCTAAACCAAGAGAGGAATCAAAGAAAGCAATCAGTCTGTAACAAAAATGGGGAACCCTTTCACATGTCTGCCTCTTAATTCAATTGAGATTTAAAACATTGATCGGTTTTGAAAAAGTAGGCTTTAAGCTGGCTGGAGTTGAACTCTGGTTCAATCAAGTCATCAGGACCCAATTTTTCCTAAGCCTTTTGTCTCCCTTTGATTTGATTGACTGACTGTTAAGTGTTTGTTATTAAAGTGCGTTCTTAACATCGTTGGCCTGAAATTTCATTTTTAAGGTTTCCAGATTGAAAGTTATTGCTGAAGCAAAATAAGAGATTTAATTACGAATTTTCTCCCACTTAAGTTACTCAGAAGAATGGAAGGGGTTACAAATCTGTTTCTCTTTGTCACTCTGTTTGGTTGAGCGGCTATCTGTATCTGTGTCTGTCTGTCTGTGTCTATGTCTCTGCTATCTGTCTGTCTGTCTGTCTGTCTGCTTGCCTGCCTGCCTGCCTGCCTGCCTGCCTGCCTGTCTGTCTGTCTGTCTGTCTGTCTGTCTGTCTGTCTGTGTCTTATCTTTTTGATAATTACGTGTGATGAATGTAATGATTTCCATGTAAAATTTTAATTAATGATCGTAAAAAAAGGATAAAATAACACTGAACAATTTTGTCCACTACCACATAAAATATAATTAGAAACATACATTTTATGATTGTGCTCAGAAGATTGATAAGATATAAGATATTAGGGTATATATGTCCCAAAATATGTGCCTTACAGCGGATAGATTCCTCTTGTGTTCCGTTCGGTTATGATTTCACTCAGAATTCAAGGCATATATTTCCTTAGAATGAAGTGGTTTTTTTGATGAAATGTGCGAGAACCAGTGAAAATGTGTGTGTGTGTGTGTGTGTGTGTGTGTGTGTGTGTGTGTGTGTGTGTGTGTGTGTGTGTGTGAGTGTGTGTGTGTGTGTGGTGTGTGTGTGTGTCTATATGTGTGTGTGTGTTTGTGTGTGTGTTTGTGTGTGCGTGTGTGTGAGTGTGTGTGTGTATGTGTGTGTGATTGAGTGTATGTTTCTGTGTATATGTGTGTGTGAGAATGTGTGTGTGTCTCTGTGTGTCTATGTGTGTGTGTCTGTGTGTGTGTGTGTGTGTCTGTGTGTGTGTGTGTGTGTGTGTGTGTGTGCGTCTGTGTGTGTCTGTGTGTGAGTGTATGTAGAACATTATCCGATTGATAAAAATGTTTTGCCTATTTTGAAACATCTAGGATGTTCTATGTAAAAAAAAAAACATAATGATAATAATTCTGATTTATTTTAATTATATTTTTATTGGTAGTATGTCTCCCCCCCCCCCTCAAATAAGGATATTAGTTTTTAAATTTTCCCCTTTATCCAAATGTATGATTTATATCACATGTATAATTTTTGACAGATGGTGGTGGCTTGATGTTTTTTCTTGAGTTGTTTATTTCATTTTGTTCTCTTGTTTGCTCTTCATCCATTAACGCTTTCTTCTCTTCCATAATCAAAATCTTTTATTGTGACTTCAGATTTTTGTTTTCTGATCGAGTGCATTTTTTTTTTATTACCTTTTCATATATAGTGTCCTTATTCTTGGGTGTTGTTTGGTATTGCGTAAAGTTTATTGTTTAGTATCTTCTCAATTTGATGTATCCCTGAAAAGGGCGGGGACTGGATGTAAAAAAGCACACAAGTGCTTATCTATTATCCTCGAATAAAATACTTTGCCTTGCCTTGCCTTGTCTGTCTGTCACGCAGAACATCTTGCGCGCACGTTAAATCTTGTTCCGCTTTTCGTAAGAGTAGGCCATCGTGTGCCGGTGGGAACAGATGGCATTTACAAAGCTGCATACACACGGGGACTTGATGAAAAAAATCACAAAAGTGCTTATTCAATTATCTCCGATATAAAAGAATAAATCAAATAAATAAATTTGTCTGTCTGTCTCTGCCTGTCTGTCGCTAAATTGGGTAACTGATGTATTTGTTTGCATGAATACGGCTTTGGTGGTGTGTGGATAAATCAAGGTATGGGAAGTGTTAAGGCATTTATAAGAAATTTTCGTCAACGTTTAGTTGACCGCAGATGGAAAAAGTGGAGTGAACATGTTCAAAATAGCAATACGTTTGATTTTTTATAGATTATTTTGTAGTTCACATGAACTGAAGTCATATTTGATTTCAGATATGGACAGACATCTGAAAATCGTGACCACAAGGTTTTAGATTGGCTATCTCAAGTCTAGCCACACACCACTTTCAATATAGAGATTGTAATGATAATGATTTGATATGTCCCCTTTGTAAAAGTGATAGAGATAATGATGTACATTTATCTCTATGCTGTCCATTTCTTAATGAGCTCAGAGATAATTTTATTTCACCTAAATATTATCAGCAGCCTTGCACGTTTAAATTAATTTTGTTGATGTCCTCTACAACACATAACAATATTTAGAACTTGTCTCACTTCACAAAGCTTTCAAGCTGAGAGAAGTTGTAAAATCACAGTTAGCTATTGTGACTTTTAAATTGTTGATTGTATATTTTGTTAGAATGTTTTTGATAATTTGGGTATTAAATTTTGTTATCTTTCCCTTTCATTATGGGATATGGCCCTATGAATAAACATCCGACTCTCTCTCTCTCTCTCTCTCTCTCTCTCTCTCTCTCTCTCTCTCTCTCTCTCTCTCTCTCTCTCTCTCTTCTCTCTCTCTCTCTCTCTCTCTCTCTCCCAGCTTTCCCTAGCTGGGAAAGCTAGGACCCCTGAACAGCCAGAGGTACGTGGACACCGCAGCAGGGATTCCCCACATCGCTTCAGTGGCAGCAGTCACAACAGCAGCGCACGTGGTCAACAGGATGGAGGGGGAAGAGGTGATTCCCCTCTTGGTTCCAAGTTGGGCAGCCACAGCCACAGAGCACGTAAAGCACGTGGTCGGAACGAGGAAAGCGGGGAGGGGGATTCCTCCCTTCACTTGAACCAGGACAGTCAGAGTGACACGACACCAACTGCACGTGGTCAACGTGGTGTAAGAGGGAATTCTGCACGTGGCAGTCAGTCCAGTACGGGTTTGCGCCACTCCTGGTCCCCTCGTTCTTCCCCTCCTGTCAACAAGTGCCCAGCCAACAATGCGCGACCCAGACGGTCAACACGTAACGCACCATAGGACAGGCTGGACCATCTTGGGACTTTGAAATTCCTTATTTACAATGTTGAAAATTTGTACAGTAAATTAAATAATACCGCTTTCATTGATTACGTTTCTACTTTTAACGTTGTTTGTTTGACAGAAACATTCATTGATGATTCATTTGATTATAGTGGAATTTTTCATGATTTTGTTAAAGTTGCTGCTCCTGCTAAAAGGTTGTCTCGTTTAGGCAGGAATTCAGGTGGTGTTCTTTTGCTAATTCAGAAATCCTTGTCAGCTTATATCTCAGTAGTTAATATTGTTTGTGAAAATACTGTAGCTGTTAAGGTTAAGAAGTCTGTGTTTAACTGTGACAAGGATGTACTGATGGTGGCATGTTACGTTGTACCAGAAAATGGTCCGTTGTATAACACAATGGCGATTAAAGATGGTATAGTAAACTTAGAAGAAAGCCTCATGCAAGTTCTACAAAACAATAGCATGCATTTACTGATCCTTGGTGATCTGAATGCAAGAACCGGGAGCGCACAGCCATGTCAGGAGGATGTAGTTAACTTTGCATCTTGCTTCGATGATGATGATAATATTGATGACTTTTTAAGTAACGATGTTTTACAGCGAAGTTCAAAAGATAGCACTGTTAATAACTTTGGCCAGTCCCTGTTAAACTTATGTTTCATGTTTGATTGTGTCATACTGAATGGTTGTTGTGATAGTGTCTCTAGTGGAGATTTCACATATGTTTCACCACATGGATGCAGTGTAATTGATTATGTTATTTTGTCAAAAGATATGCTTTCTCTCAACTGCTGTGAACTTAATGTCAGTGACCATATTGATTCTTGGCATCTGCCAGTTGAATTCATATGGAAAAAAACAGAGGAAGACATCAGTCCACAGAAAGTAGACAATGCAAGCACTGAGGATCGTTTTATCTGGTTTGAAGACTGTCTACACACTTATGTAGAGGAACAAAAATCCGCAGTCTTCAAACAGAAGATAGAGCAGGCTGTCATATCTATCAATACTGATATTGACAGCTCTTTGAACATATTCATGGAATCACTGTACAGTGCAGCTGCTTGCATGGTAAGAACGACAGGTAATAGGAAAAGAACAAATGACTGGTTTGATGATGAATGTAAACGAAAGAAAAGAACAGTGAGAGGGTTATTAAGAAAATTTAAACGATCAAAAAGGTTGTGTGATGAAAAGAGGATAGCATATGTAACAGAAAGAAATCAATATAAACTTTTATTAAAAAGGAAGAAAAATGAATTTGATGAATCAAGATTAAAAAAGCTTAAAGAATCAATTCATGATGCAAAATTGTTTTGGCAAATTATTAGGTCAGTTAACAGAAAAAGAGTAATTTACAATAACATTAGCATTAATCAGTGGTACGACCATTTCTTTACACTGTTTAATGGAGAAGATGATGTACCACAGCAAGAAGAAAGTGTTGAAATTGAAGAGGGTGACTTATCAGATATTTCCATGGCAACCTGTAATGAGTCAATTTCTAGACAAGAGGTTGTAGCCAGCATTGGTAAACTCAAGTCTGGAAAGAGTGCAGGTCCTGACAAGATTGTCAGCGAAATGTTGAAACATGCTGGTAATGAGGTCATTGATTTTCTTGTTGCCTATTTCAATAAACTCTTTGATTTTGGCCTTTTTCCTGTGGAATGGTCAAAATCTATGATTGTACCCATCTATAAGAAAGGGGATATAGACCAACCAGGTAATTATCGTGGAATAGCTTTAACTAGTGTGGTTAGCAAGATATACACAGGTATTTTAACCAAAAGGCTTTCTAGATGGGCTATGGAAGAAGATAAAATAATTGAACAACAAGCAGGCTTTAGAGCAGGCTATTCTACAGTTGACCATATTTTTACGCTTTTTGCCATTGTTCAAAAATTCTTGCAACGACACACTAAACTTTATGTTGCCTTTGTAGATTTTAGAAAGGCGTTTGACTCAGTCAATAGAAACAATTTGTGGGAAGTATTGAGGAAATGTGGTGTATGTGGAAAATTGTATAAGGCGGTACGAAGTGTTTATAACTCTGTTTTGGCATGTGTGCGTGATAAGAGTAATTATTCAGATTATTTTGCTTGTCCAAAAGGAGTAAAACAAGGTTGTTTACTCAGTCCCCTATTGTTCTCTCTATTTATAAATGAATTGGCTCTTGAAGTATCCAGAGCAGGAAAGCATGGCATTCAACTAATGACTGATACTGTTGAAATATTTCTATTATTGTTTGCTGATGATGTTATCTTATTATCTGAATCTGCTATTGGTCTCCAAAATCAGTTGAACAGACTTAAGAGAGAAGCAGATAGATTATGCTTGGTTGTCAATCTTGAAAAGACTAATGTAATGGTGTTTAGAAAGGGAGGGTACTTAGGTTCTAGGGAAAAGTGGATGTATGGGAATGAAGAAATTAAGGTTACCAATTCATATAAATATTTGGGGATGGGTTTCACAACAAAGCTGAGCATTAATAGTGCCTTGGTAGATGTTTGTAACAGAGGAAAAAGAGGAGTTATGGAAATACAGAAATCTATGAAAAAACTGAATACCACAGATCTAAAACTGTTTTGGAAGATGTTTGATACTCAGATAGAACCAATATTAACGTATGCATCTGAGGTTTGGGGATTGTATGAAGAAGGCAAGCGAATTGAAAAAGTTCACACATTTGCTATAAAGAGATTTCTATCTGTTCCTTTACATGCATCAAACCATCTAGTTTACGGAGAAAGTGGTAGATATCCGTTATACATAAGGACATATATAAAAAGCATTAAATACTGGTTAAAACTTCTTAAACAACCAGCTTCTAGAATATGTAGACAGGCTTATGAAATGCTAATCTTACAACATGAATCTGGTCGACTCAATTGGGTGTCAAATGTACAGAAAACTTTATGTGTGAATGGATTTGGTATTGTGTGGCTGAGTAGAGACGTAGGATGTGAATATAGTTTCATTAATGAATTTAAAGATAGACTTATTTCATGCTACAAACAGAACTGGCATTCGGATTTAGAAAATAATGACAAATATATGTGGTATAGTTCCTTCAAAAGTGTCTTTCAAACAGAAAGATATCTGTCTTTTATAACCAACAAATGGTACAAGATCAGTCTCAGTAGATTTCGGCTAAGAGTCAGTGGCCTTAAAAATTGTAAGTATTGGTTTTTAAGTGAAGATAACTCTAACGATAATATATGCCCTTCGTGCCGAAATGCCACAGAAGACGAATTTCACTTTCTTTTCGATTGTATGGCCTATTCTGATAAACGCAGAAACTGTGAGGCGCTAAGTGTGTTTTAAAGGCATTGCTGATATGAATTCTGTTGCAAATATTCTATCTGTCAGCAGTGAAGAGAAAATAGAAAGTCTAGCTAAATTCATTGGAGAAGCAATGAATATTAGGAAAAAGATAACGGAACAGAGTAACTAGTCCTTAGATGGTCCTTTATTGATTCTGTTAGTGGGGGGGGGGGGGGGAGGGAGAGAGAGAGAGGGAGTGTGTGTGTGTGTGTGTGTGTGTGTGTGTGTGTGTGTGTGTGTGTGTGTGTGTGTGTGTGTGTGCGTGTGTGCGTGTGTGTGTGTGTGTGTGTGTGTGTGTGTGTGTGTGTGTGTGTGTGTGTGTGTGTGTGTCACCTGCGTGGCAATTAGAATGTGCAGTAGTATATGTAAGTGCGAAGTGAGAGGAAAATTTGAAAAATGTTATTATGTTACACGAATTCATCTGAACTTGTTATTCCCCCTTGTCTACAGGGCTGTAATGCTGTATGGACAATAAAACTGTGTCAGTGTCACTGTCTGTCAGTGTCTCTCTCTCTCTCTCTCCCCCCTCCCTCCCCCCTCCCTCTCTTTCTCTCTCTCTCTCTCTCTCTCTCTCTCTCTCTCTCTCTCTCTCTCTCTCTCTCTCTCTCTCTCTCTCTCTCTCTCCACTGTCATAAAACAGAAAAAGGCGGAAGAGGTTCAGCCTGTTACAGCAGCACACTTCAGAGTTAAACCTGACCGATACTGGCAGAGATCCAGGGACACTAATGACTATCTTGTGTGTAGACCAACCGGTCCCAAGAGTACAAAGCTGGCTAGAAAGGACAGCAGAATTCCCAATTTGGAATGGCAGTGTACCCATCCCTCATCTTCACTCAGGGGCAAATCACCCTGCTTTTGTGGCTACCACGCAACCAGAACCTACAGCGGTTTTGATATTTTTTGCACGAAAGACCAGATTCATTGTCTTACCTGAAGGGTTTTCAGGGAAAACGATTTAGTATGAGTTAACTCAGAGGAAAACAATCTCATAAGAAGGAAATTTCAGCAGAGGTTTCAGTAGGTACCCCCAGGTACGATTGATAAGGTGGATGCAGCATACGAAAGTAGATGGCTCTTTTAAACAAATCAAAACAAAACCCACAGGATAGAGAGGAGCTACATTTCTGTGTTAGAAATACTCATTAGGACAAGGTTTATTTCACCAATGACAAGATATTAATGACTGACAGGAAAGCTGCTAAATTGTAAAGCGCTTGAAAGTAAGAAACAAGATGAGAAAGTCATGTGCTTGTAGCAATATGCAAAATGTCAACTTATCTATCTATCTATCTATCTATCTATCTATCGATCGATCTATCGATCTATCGATCTGTCTGTCTGTCTGTTTGTCTGTCTGTCTGTCTGTCTGTCTGTCTGTCTGTCTGTCTGTCGTCTGTCTGTCTGTCTGTCTGTCTGTCTAATCTCTCTCTCTATCATCTGTCTGTGTCTGTCTATCTCTATCTCTGTCTCTATCTCTCAATCTCTCTCTCTCTATTTCTCTATTTCATCTCTCTATATCCATCTATATCTCTCTGTATCTCTATATCATCTTATCTCTCTCTCTGTGACTTAATTTCACTTCTTTCTTCACTCCTTTAGAAGTCAAATCACTGCACGGAAATATCAGGCACTGTGTTGTGGGCAAGTTGATTCTGAAGGAGACCATAGTTCTTCACCAGGAAACGGGTTGGATGCTAAGTATGTTGTGTCATTTGTTCCACCTGCCGTTACTGGTTTACGCTGTTACAAAAAGGGGATAATTATGTAGAGGACATTTCTTTCAACTGTATACCTCAGTGGAGCCATATACTCAAATCTTCAGCTACTGACAGGTGACCAGCTTGACACTGTATGTCATGTTCTTCCTGTATATACATACATGCTACATGCATACATACATGCATACATACATACATACATACATACATACATATACATACATAACATACATACATGCAGACATACATGCAGACATACATGCAGACATACATGCAGACATACATACATACATACATACATACATACATACATACATACATACATACATACATACATACATACATACATACATACATACATACATACATACATACATACATATATGCATACATGCATACATACACATGCATAATACAGGTGTATATGCCTTTTGGAGGATCAGCCGTTATACGCCAGTGGGAATGGATGACAGACTTTCAAATCTGCATGTCTACATGGACTGGATGCAAAAAAAGTATATCTGTGCTTATCCCATCATTCTCAAAATTAAAGAATGACTATGCATGCGTGTGTGTACCTGTGCTTATCCCATCATTCTCAAAATTAAAGAATGACTATGCATGCGTGTGTGTAGGAAGGTTAATTCTCCTACATATATTGTACACACCTGTGTTGAGTGTGCAGAATACTTGTCTGTAGCGTGCTTTTTCACACGGAAATTATCCGGACTGCTGAGGAGTTTTGATCATCCGTAACACTCACACCCCTCTGCCACACACAGAGGAAGAGGAAAGCAGCGAGGGCTCTCTCTCTCCCTTCTGTCTGATTAGCGGTGTGGCAGTCATCAAGGAGCCGGACACTTGTCCTCCTCTGTCAGTGTTTCCTCTCACAACACTCTTCAGGCAAACTGATGGGGCCTCCTTCACACACGCTCTTTTCCTCTGTTGTTGTTATGCTTGGAAGTGGTGGTGGTGGTGGTGGTGGTGGTGGTAGTGGTGGTGGTTTTGTTCTGTTGTTTTGATCGACTGGTTTGTCTGTTTTTATGTTAGTTTTGTTTTACTTGGTATGATTTTGAAGGTCTTTTGGTGTGTTGCTTTGATGTT
>CM060316.1:74340728-74355728 GCA_030674155.1 Stramonita haemastoma | reverse complement strand
GAAACTTATGATGCAAGATGACAAAAGCCTTCATGACTTAGGACGATTCATATATCATTCCAACAAAAGGCGTTCTGCTTTAGAATGATGGCTGTAGCAAAATGATTAACGTATTTCTCAAGTTGTTTCAGTGTCTTATGCTACTCTGTGTACAGTTTGTGCCCTAATTATCAATTCTCTAATCAATTTTTGTTATTCATTCATTTATTTATTTAGTTACTAAATTCATGTTTAGTCTAAAATGTTGCAAACATTCTAATCAGATATATGCTAATACCACAAGTGAATGTTATAATTGTTGTGCTTGGAAGTGTTTTCAGGTGCATTCTTGGAAAAGATTGAGAACGAAATTAATGTGTGGGGGGAGGGGGGGGGATAGCGAGTGTGTGAAATTGTAATGGGTCCGGTGGCCTTCTACAATAAAATCGTTCAGAGTTCAGAGTTCTCTCTCTCTCTCTCTGCCTGTGTGTGGTGTGTGTAGTCTGTCTGTCTGTCTGTCTGTCTGTCTGTCTCTCTCAATCCCTGGTGTTTTTACAAGTATGAGTTGGGGTAAAGTAAATGCAGGTGAACTTATCATATTCAGCAAGAAAGGGTAAATAATTCTTCCTATTGCCGTCATTGCCACCTTGCACTCAGAAAGGAGTGGAAAAAGCGACAGCTGTCTGCCTTGTGTTGTGCCATGAAGTGTGTGCCATCTATCAGGTGACACAATCATGTCCTAAATTGCCAGCCGTTCCTTTCACAGCTCTCTCCTGGAACACTTTAGGGAGCAACCTTATACATCATTCCTATTTTCAGGCTTGTTTTTTGCATTTTTTTTGTTTGTTTTTTTAAAAATATCTTTTTTTTCAAGCTTTTGAGGGGGGGGGGGGGGGGGGTCTCCAATGTGTTTTCTTCACTTTGTTTTTTCTTCCTTTTTGGTTTTGTTTCTTTTTTCAAAATTTCCTTTTTCCAATTTTTGTCTTCAATTTTTTCCCTTTAAAAGCCTCCAAATACCCCCTTTGTTCCCCCCCTCTCTCTCTCCCCATCTCTCCGTCTCTCTCTTTCTCTCTCATCTTTTCCATTTGTGTAAATGAGATACAGTAACTGCAGGTCAACTGATCAGATCGAGCAAGAAAGTGTAGGTAATTTTTCATCCTGCAGCCATTGTCACCTGGCATTGCCAGAGAGGAGTGGGGAAAGGTGACAGCTGTCTGTCTTTCTCTCTGTGCCATGAGCCGTGTGCCATTGGTCAAGAAGCTGACGTACATCTGTTCTAAATCTTCATCTTACACCCCTCCACTGGGAAACTTAGGCCATTATCTTCATCGATTGTTTTCCTTCTTTTTCTCTCGAATGGTGTTTGTGTGTTGTTTGTTTTTATTTTTGTTCTCTTTCTGTGCTGTCTGGTGTAATCTTTGGATTTTAGGGGCTGCTGTATTTGCTTTGCTTTTTTCTTTTTTCTTTTCTCCAGAAAATATATGTTTCTTTTCTCTCTTTAAGCCTCTAGCCTTTTCTTATATTTCTTTGTTTCTGTCTGTTTAGCTATTTTTTTGTTTGTCTGTCTCACTGACTGTCTGTCTGTCTAGCCCCCTTTCCCCTTTAATGCTTCCTTGCCCCAACCTCATTCTTCTTTTTCTTTCTTTGTTTCTTCTTCTCGTATGCTTGCTTTTCTGTTTCTTCCTTTTCTTTCTTTGTGGTTTTTTGTGACACTGTGACTTCTACATTTCTCCCTATCTCTTTCACTCTCCTCATCTTATCTCTCTTTTTTATTTCTCTATTTCTGTCTTACTCTCCCGCTGAGAGAGAGAGAGAGAGAGAGAGAGAGAGAGAGAGAGAGAGAGAGAGAGAGAGAGGGAGAGAGGGAGGGAGGGAGGGAGGGATTGAGAGGAGGAGAGAGAGAGAGAGAGAGAGGAGAGAGAGGAGAGAGAGAGAGAGAGAGAGAGGTGTGAGTGAGTGGGAGGTGGTGTGTGTGTGTGTGTGTTGTGTGTGTGCTCGCGCACGCGCACGCGCACTCGCGCGTGTGTGTTGTGAGTTTGTGTATATGTATATGTGTGTGTGTTTGCATGAGTGAGTGAGTGAGTGAGTGATTTGAGTTAGAGAGAGAGAGAGGAGAGAGAGAGAGAGAGAGAGAGAGAGAGAGAGAGAGAGAGAGAGAGAGAGAGAGAGAGAGAGAGCATGCTTACTGTCCGGCACTTGTTTGAAGATGCACATCTTTATTCATCGCTAATAAAACATAATATTGATATATCCTGTAAAGCAATTTTCCTGACATGGCAATAATGCAAAAATGCCCTTCTGCTGTGTGTGTTGTTACGTTTTAAATAAATTTACACGCATTGATATTTGGGAAGTGCTGCAAATGAAACATGGCGCACTGATTGCTTACACCATGCAATGGGCTTTGGGTTTTGTGTGTGTTATATGTTTTTTGTCCAACTACAGGAGAGAGAGAGAGAGAGAGAGAGAGAGAGAGAGAGAGGGGAAAGAGACAGAGACAGAGACAGAGACAGAGAGAGAAAAACAGAGAGACAGAGAGATGTGGATCTGGCATACAGATAAATCGGATGATGGGGGATGAGGAGGTTGTAAGAAAAAACAACTCGTATTCAAAATTTTCAGCTGATGAAATTTGTCGGTCCTTCAACATTTATTAATATATATCGTCTTGGGCATTGCATTAAATGCAGTTTAGACTGCAGGTAATGTTATGAAAGGAAGACGTTCTTAGCTAAAATTTCATATACAATCTCTCTTCGTATAGCATGGAAATTATTCTAATCGCTCTTAATTAGTTAATCGATTAATCAGGTGTCAAAACCAGTTTCTTTCTTTTATGCTGGAAGAAAACATGAAACGGGATATGTGTCATGCATTTCTGGTCTTTCTCTTTTGTGTGTATAGGCATAAACAAGCCATCTACTTCATGTTAGTTTCTTCTCATTTCCAAAACCTCGTTGCCACAGCGAAAAAATTTTATCATCCTAAGCTTAAGCTATCACTATTTGCACCCCTTCCCCCCACAAAATTGTATCTGACTGTATTTCAGGAGAAACGTTATCAGAGTTATTAGGTACGTTTCTCAACCTCTTTCCATACACCCCCCCCCCTCCCTAAAAGAATGGCGGGAGGACCCACTTAGCGCTTCCCTTTCCTAACACCAGCTAATTTCTCACACCGGTGCAGAGCATTGGAACCCGGTAAATTGCTCCCTTTTCTCATTTCGCTGTCTTATGTTTCCAACACTTGCCCCCATTCTCCCCTACCCCTCTGTCGCTATTGACACCAATTTTCTCTCATATGTGGCGTCGTCTGACCATCTGTGAGGCAGAGAGTTCCTGCCTTATGGACGGCAGTAAAGACGAGCAGAGAAGTAAATTGGACAACAGCCTTGCTTTGTTGCTCTGCCCTGAGCAAGACAAAACGATCCTGCCGCCATGCAGACGGCGTTTATCATCTGAACGACAGACTTGTTATGAGATTGGCCCAAGTTTGCCTATTCCCGTACAAAATACGTCTGTAGATATTGGTGCTCTGTTATGTGAAGATCTGCATGTTCAAGGATGCTAACACAGGATGCTGTTGTAGGGAAGAAGAAACGTGAAAGAATAACAATTGCCTCTTGCTGTTTTATGAGGTTTCTTCAGTTCGTGTGCCGTTGATTTTCATTTCTAGGTTTGTGGTTCATGCGGTGATTCCTTTCTTCGTTTGTTTGGAATGACTCTCGTCTTGAAGTAAATTTTCTGTTTCTTTCAGCGTAAAACAAGACGTATTTCATTGGATTTTAACTCGGTATGCTTGGATTGTTCTAAATGTCATCAGTTTGTTTTTTATGTCTTTGTTAGGTTTTTCCTTGTATTGTAATTTTACAGTGAGTGCTTAAGTGCTGCCTTTTATATAGACAAATAGCAGTTGTATATGCTACATGTTGTCAAATTATTTAAAGACTGAGCGTATCTTTGTGTTTAAAGTGTGATTACAGTTGTTTGGTCTTTTATCATCCCACCACCTTTAGTTCATTTTGATTAGGCTTTATTCTGCATCCTTGTTTTCTTTTAACAGAATGGACAGGCAGGAGAGAGAAAACAAAGAATGTTTTACACCTCTTTTTTTCCTCTATCAAGTTCACTTGAAACTTTGCCTGCCCTCTTATCTTGTTTGATTTCCCTAGACACCAATCTCCCGCCTGAAATCTCGGGGGACTGTTTTTCTTTCCTCTTTTCTGTAAAAATATTGGACCTTCTTTTTAGCTTTCTGTTTTTGTTTCCCCCCGTTTTTCATTGTTCAACTGCACTTTAAGCTTACTCTAGCATTTTCTGTCGTATTTTAAGAACGAATCCTCCTTCGAATTCTGTTTTAGAAATACGAGAATGTCATTATTAACAATTCTTTGACAATTCTCTCAAATAGACAGGAGAAAGAAAACAAGTTATCATGAATTTAAACATTTTGAATACAACAATCTATGAAACAACTTTGTTGTCATGCATCATTATTCAACTCAGGAAAAATTTTGTTCGCCTAGGATAAAGAAATGTGTTTGCTATGGAAAAAAGGTTTTCAGCCTCTTTTATCGACAAGTAGGTGGATTGAAACTTTGAAATCCATTTTGTCTGAACTGAGATTTCCTTTTTCATGTTGTTCGTTTTTGTGTCTATCGTATGTTTTATCTCTAAACGTACACATCTTCATTTTCCCATAATTGTTCATGATTTATGAGTAGAATTATAAGAGAGAGAGAGAGAGAGAGAGAGAGAGAGAGAGAGAGAGAGAGAGAGAGAGAGAGAGAGAGAGAGAGAGAGAGAGCGAGCGCCAGTGTGTGTGTGTGTGTGTGTGTGTGTGTGTGTGTGTGTCTGTCTGTCTGTCTGTCTGTCTGTCCCTGTGGGTGTGCAAGAAGGGACCAGATGCTAAAACATGTTTTCTTCATTCTTTGGTTTTGCATAGAAATAAAGATTTCGATTCATTGAATCATAGTAGTTCTTTATTTGATATTGGTTTTCAGTAAATGTACAGTTAATTTGGTTATTGATGGCGCTAGTGTAGATATATGGCAATCTATGGATCAAATGCTGTCAAATTACAAAGAAATAGTAAGCATACCATTGGTAAAACTGAAGTTGGAATTTATTTTTTGAGTTTTTTTTCTGTCTCACTGTTTGATCAAATTTCATCCGGTGTGCCCTTTCTCTCTCACAAATGGATAGAAAAAGATATCAAACCTATAGTGCTTTCTTTTTTCACGCTCAGGTTTTTCATCCATAAGGTTCAATGGAAACTCTGCCTGGCCTCTTATCTGCCATGATATCCCCAGACACCAATTTCTGGCCTGAAATCTCTGACAACTGTTTTTCTTTCTGCTGATTTTTTGTTTTGATAGCGCTGTCCCTTCTTTTGTGTGTGTTTTATTGTCACACTATTTCGATGTTTCTTTTTCGGGTGTATTCTAAGCTTCCCTTACCCTCTGTCTCTGCATAGTGAGAGGAACTAGTGCATTTCGAACTTTTAAAAAGATTAAAAATGCAAACAATGCTCTTAGACAAATCAAACTCACAAACCGTGTGATGAGAGAGAGAGAGAGAGAGAGAGAGAGAGAGAGAGAGAGAGAGAGAGAGAGAGAGAGAGAGAGAGAGAGAGAGAGAGAGAGAGGACACACACACACACACACACAGGCACAGACAGACAGACAGACAGACAGACAGACGAACGAGACAGACAGACAGCTAAACACAATAGTTTATCACAAGTATGGAGGATAAAATCTCCACATTGACCCAGGTTTTCCCTCTGTCTCCTTCGCTGGGCTATGCCGTCTGCATCCTTCACTATACCGAATGCCCAGCTGTCCTTTGTGTTGTAGCTGAAGATTGCTCTGATTCAAGCTGGGAAGCAATCATTCTGAATATAGCACTCTGTGATACATGTGTACTGCCAGGCATTGTCCTTCAAGCCAGGACACTTCTTCGCTTGTAGTGAGAACAAGTATTTGATAGAACCATACAACTTTTTAGATTTTTTTATCATAGACATAAGGGCAATATATTTATGCTGTATTTATATTTTTGTCTTAATTGAGTTTATCTTCTACATTTTCTGTAGTTAATTTTTCATGTCAATCATATCATGCATTTTGACAGCTTGATTATTTCCCACATTGACATACACTATTGGTTCAACATTTACTGGCTACTGTATGCATCACATGTGTCCCCGCCACCCCCCCAAAGTAGCCCTAGGAGAACTTGGATGCGTTTTTGATGAAGGGGAAACTGCGTATTGTCCTCTTTTCTCTTCTATCATCTGCACAATTTTTATTCAGTGTGCTCATTCTATCTCAACAGTGGACAGAAGAAAAAAGGAAACAGAAAGTGTGTCCCTTTTCCCCATGTATATTTTCCTCCATCAGGTTTACTGGGAACTGTGCCTGCCTGTTTATGTGCCATGATTTCCATGGACACCATTTTCTGGCTGGCCTGAAAACTCTGAGGACTCTTTTTCTTTCCACTGTTTTTTGGGGGTAAGGTTCCCCCTTGTTTTTGTGTTTTTACTGTTAAACTATTTTTGCCGTTCCTTTTTCAGGTGTAATCTAAGCTTTCTTAAGCCTCTGTTTTCGTACAGCGAGAGGAACTAGTTCATTTAGTTCTTAAAAAAGCAGTATTGTTTAGGAAAAGGGAAAGAAAACATGGTGTCAAAATTAACAGAGAATCGGCAGCGAGTGAAGAGCAACAAAAGTACAGGCATTGCTCTCAGACAAATTAAATTCACAAGTTGTGTGCTGCGTTTAAGAAAAAGGAGAGAGAGAGAGAGAAGGAGAGAGAGAGAGAGAGAGAGAGAGAGAGAGGAGAAGAGAGAGAGAGAGAGAGTACACAATAGTTTATCACATAATATGGACGACGGAGTCTCCACATTGACCAATCCTTCT
Source organism: Stramonita haemastoma (assembly GCA_030674155.1). Lineage (NCBI taxonomy): Eukaryota > Metazoa > Mollusca > Gastropoda > Neogastropoda > Muricidae > Stramonita > Stramonita haemastoma. The sequence continues at coordinate 74,348,830 of CM060316.1, read as the reverse complement.
TATCTGTCTCCGTCACTCTGCCATGCTGTCTGCTGTCTTCACTATACTGAATGCCCAGAAGATAGCAGAGAAGCTTTGAAGCAATCATTCTGAATATGGTACTCTCTGATACATGTGCACTGTCAGGCATTGTTCTTTAACCCAAGTCGCCCTTTCTCTTGTGGTGGAAAAAGTATTTGATATTACGATGCTTTAGAGTGAGTACTCATGAATATGAAGGCAATAGATTTATACTGTATTTTTTGTTTTGAGTTTGTTTTCTATGTTGTCTGTGGTTAATTTTTCGTGATGTTCATATTCTGTATGTCTACAACCAGTTGTGCTATTTTCCAACATTCACATACATTATTGGCTGTAGTAGGCATCAAACGTGGGAAAAACACATAAGAGATCTTGGATGTGTTTCTCATGAAAGTGAAACTGCCTTTTGCCGTTTTTTTCTCCCCCATTATTTGATCAGGTTTTATCCTTTAGGCTCATTGTCTCTCAGCATCGGAGAGGAAAAAGTAAGAAAACAAGTCGTTTCTTTTTACTATCTCCCTTTGTTCTCCATCAGGCTCACTGCAAACTTTGCCTACCTTCTGTTCTGCCATGATTTCCCCGGACACCAATTTCTGGCCTGAAATCTCTGAAGACTTCCCCCCCCCTCTGTTTCTTTAAGGTAACGCTCCTCTTTCTTTTGTGTATTTTTACTGTTATACGATTTCACTGCTCCCTTTTCAGGTGTATTCTAAGCATCCTTAAGCTTCTGTTTCCGCACACTGAGAGGAACGAGTGCAGTCACTTTTTAAGAAAACAGTTTTATACAGGAAAAGGGAAAGACAATTTGGTACCAACATTAAGAGAGGATAAGCATCAAGTGGAGATCAGCAATAAAACAAACATTGCTTTCAGGCAAATTAAGTTCACAAACTGTGTGCTGTGTTCGAGAGAGAGGGAGAGGGAGAAGGGAGAGAGGGAGAGAGGGAGAGGGAGAGAGGGGGGAGAGGAGGAGAGAGAGAGGAGGAGAGAGAGAGAGAGAGAGAGAGAGAGAGAGAGGAGAGAGAGAGAGAGAGAGAGAGTGGAGAGGAGAGATAGACAGAGAGAGACAGAGACAGAGAGAGACAGACAGACATGAATACAAAGAAGAACACACACACACACACACACACAACAACACACACACACACACACACCACACACACACACACACACACACAAACACACACACACACACACACACACACAACACACAGAAACAGAGAGAGAGGGGGTATTATAATTTAAAAACAAAACTGGCGTTTTTTTTCCTTTCAATAGGTTTTGTTTTTGGTTTTATTCTTCCTTCCTATCTTTTCTCTAGCTTGCTATGATTTGATTTACTTTTTCTTCTCTTTCTATTTCTGAAACTCATTTTCTTATGTCGGACAAAGAGTATTGGACGATCTATCATAGAGATGAGTCTATGACTTTGTAGAGTGCTCTAAACCTAGCAAAACTCCAAGTGAGGTAACACAATGCAAAATATAAAGTAGTGTGATAACTTATTAGTTCATATATGTCAAACTTTTAGAACATGAAAAATTGAGGTCTTCCTGAAAGATTCAGTATCAGAGTGATATGCATTTTGTGGAATAAACAAAGAAGAAAGTAACAATCTCCATGCACTAGGTAGTGAGAATAGAACAACCTGGAAATATAGGAGATGAGAGAGAGAGAGAGAGAGAGAGAGAGAGAGAGAGAGAGAGAGAGAGAGAGAGAGAGAGAGAGAGAGAGAGAGAGAGTAGTGCATGAGTGCGTGTTTGTGTTACCTCTTTTCAGGTATCACTGCTTGAGTCAATTTAACCCATGGACACACATCTTTAAATCACTCAGCGCAGCACTCCAGCGAATTCTTAAGCAATTACCGTGAATCCAAATGAAGTCAATTCAAAACCCCAAATGATGTGCTTTAGATAATTGATATCGTAGAGAATGGAGCACAAAATTTGGGGATTGAAGAACTACTTTGGTAGCAACCATCGTGGCTGACAGAAAGGGTGCTCTTTCCAAGAATCTGTCGGTCTTTTTAAATGGCTAATTTACTTCTTGTCACATGGCTTAAAAATTTGTGCAACTGCCTCAAATGCCAATACCTATGTACTGTGCAGATATAAGATATTTTTAGCTGTGTGCAGGTAAAAGCAATGGACCTGATATCCCACAGACGCTAATCTAAACCAAATCTTTTGGAAATACTATTGTACATATAGAAACTTTGCCGTAATTTTCTGTAAGAATGATAAAGTTCGGTGAAAACTGACAGTTTTCAAGGCAGCTTTCTTCTCTTTCCTCCTCATTTCTGCTGGGAGTGATTGTGACATCGCACTGAAGAGCTACTCAAGATTTCCTCAATTTGTGTCAGGTGAGTGCTAGAGCTTGGGATTTTTGCAGTAGGTTTCCTTGTCCAGTCTGTAGTTTGACTGTTCACCGCCTTTTCGGTCTGTAGAATGTACACAGTTTCAAAAGCTAATGGATTTATACAACGTGAGGAGAAAGTTGAATGAATACTTTGAGGAAAGTCAAACTAACCGCAGGAATTGAGAGAGAGAGAGAGAGAGAGAGAGAGAGAGAGAGAGAAGAAGAGAGACGAGAGAGAAGAAGACAGACAGACAGACAGACAGACAGACAGACAGACAGACAGACAGACAGACAGACAGACAGACAGACAGACAGACAGACAGACAGAACAGACAGACAGACAGACAGACAGAGACAAAGAAACACAGAGTGTGAGAGAGAGAGAGAGAGATAAAGATTGATTGATAATCTTTATTCCACAAAAAGGGTTACAGTTAAGTATTGACATAACTTTTTTGTCCGGCCCTTGCCCTGGGAAGGGACTGTCCTTAATAAGCACAGATGATAGTTTCAAGTAAACGTAATGAGTGAGTGAGTGAGAGAGAGAGACAGAGAGGGGGAAGGATGGAGGGAGGGAGAGAGGGACAGGAAACAGACAAGACAAATTGTTAACCTTTTTCGAGTATAGATAAGTTGTGTTCCCACTAGTCCGTTGTTTGTTTGCTGATAACATGTTCTGTTTGACTCTTAAGTTGGGAGGAAGACGATGGGTGTGAAATGACATGTATTTGTACATTCTGTCCTCCACGGAAATCAAGCTTTATGATGTAACGTACAGATCCCGTCTTATGAGCTTTACCCCATATGTATGAAGAGAAATTTGTTTCTTTGAATATATACACAAATGACAAAGCATTAGACAGAAAGGTAGTGCCTTCCAGTGTACTTCAAATCAGTTCAGCTATTTCAAATTTGACACAGTGAATCTGAGCTCTTCATCAATGTGCCATCATGCAATTTAAAGAAGTAGAGCATAGTTCCAAGAAGCTCTGTATATTTTAGTATAGCACATGACACACAGCAACAGAGCGCAGCACATCTAAGCACACAGAGCAGAGAAAAGCTTACTATAACACAAAGTAATACAGTACAATAGACTGACCATAGCCCCAAGCAACACTGCATGGCACAGTGCATCAAATCCAACCTAGCAAGCTCCGTGCTATCACAGAAGGCTACTTGAAACTGCAGTAAAAAAAAAAAGAAGTTTTTGATTAGGTGATATGCCGATACCCCTGCCTAGTAAGTGTGCTCAGTCTCTGAGGCACTTGTTCGTGACATTGATTCCCAATAAGAGACACCCCCCAAAACAGAAACAGCAGCAACAAAAAACAAACATGCAAAACAAAAAACCTCAAACACCCCCCTCCCTGAAAAAGTACCCCCTCCCCAAAGAAAATGAAAAAAAAAGCAGAAAACAAATAACCCAAAACAGAAAGGAAAAGTACACCACAGAAAAAACAAAATTTGGCTCTGCAAAACTACTTGTCAGTATTGTGTAATCAAACTATACAATTGAATAACATCATTATCATCTTGACACTTTTGCTCACTTGCTTAAACAACTTTCAACAAAACCCAGCAAAATCAGAAGCTAGCTTACATCATCAAAATTTGGCACTGCATTCCAACCATGTCTATGGGTCAAGAGAAACCAGGCCGAATTTCCTGAAAGAGAGATGCCCTAAACTGTACTCAGGGGTTTCAGTCTGACTACAGAAAACGTGTCAACACAACTCTTTCGAGTTCATTGAGTTTTTCCAGGGAATAATGGCATTACACCACGCTTAACTGGTTGCTCAGTGGGATTGTGTGTCCACAGTGTAGGAGGACACCGTTACGTCCTTCTGCTTGACTTCAGCCATTATTTGCCCCCAGCTTAACTGCCACAATGAAGTCATGAGAGCTCGCTGAAGGGCTCGTAATGCTCACTCTTTCCTCCCCAGCGTCATTGTAATAGCGCTGAAAGAAACCATTTAGAGTTAGACTGGATGGAGGGCCATCCCTTGCTCCTTTTTCTGTACACTTCAGTTTTACTTCCTTGGTGAGCTTCTGCCTCCCTAATGGTCGTGGATGAAGTCTTCTGTAGCGTATACATCCTTTCTATTTTGGCTGGTGTGTTTGAGTTTTCCTTCTGTTCCTGGCTTTGTCTTTGTTCTCGTCATCATTGGAATCGGGGTCTGTTGTCTGTGCTAAGGTTTGACTGATGTCTTTTCAGCTGTTCTTAGGTGTATAAATTTGGCTTTATTAGCTTTTCGGTGTTCGGCGATTGTTTTTGGTGTATGGTTTTTCCAAACTTATCACAAAAATCTCTTTACAGGCACAAGTATACATTATAGTAGTGCTTTTGTACCCAAGGATCGACACTATCGTCCTTAACGTTTGGCTTAAATTTGTACTTGTATATGAGTCTATAATTGATCTCTAAAGGCCATTAATATTCCCACCCTGTTTCTTTGAATGCTTTTTTTCTTTTCTTAATTAAAGTTTGTAAAGCAGATTAGTTTGGGTTAAAACATTCACCACATTTTGAATAAGAGAAAAGGACAGATTATCATAGATGATGCAGATCTGCCAGGCTTTGTTAAGATCAGAAACTTTACTACTACAAACTACAAATTTCCGAGTTACTTCTGTGACTTCCCCCTGTCTCTGATTCATTGCAAGAAACCACACTGCTACCATTGTTACTGTCTCCACACCTTGCCTCGACAGACAGACTGGTCAAGAACAATAGAAAGGATTGTTAACGTCACCTTCCTGGAAGGTAAACAATATAGACAAGCTTGCTCTTAGGAGCTTCACTCTCCATTTAGGGTGCGGGCTTCGTAGGGTCAAGGGTCTGTCTTTGATCAGGGTCTAGCAGTCATTTGCAATACCCGCCGTTCCATGGGAGCTGTGCACAAAGCAGCATTGGCCATCACTATCAGCTGAATTTAACAGAAATTTAGATTCAAAACAACTCGTTATATTCATTTTGGTGCTTAAAAAATTCATTCTATGTAAGAGTATTACCTTACATGGTACAGGTTTTTACGTAGGCAGCATTAAACATATCACACTCCCATGTTGCGGTAAAAATACAATTACACGTTCACAAAGCTAAAATATTTGCACCCACAGAGGTAATAAAACTAGAGCAAGATGTGACACTGCGCAAATGGTGACGCACTTTTCCCACAGAGCAGCCTCAGCTTCTTCACACAGAGGAATCCGCCCTTACTGAAAGTGGCACATAATGACTTCTCAGCACACACCTTTGTTTCAGAAAATGGGAAAAGTTGTCCAGACTGGTATAACAAATCAAACTGAAATGGATTCAATCTTATACAATTGTTAGTCTGGGTCACCACTTAACTGAAAAATGGACACATATTTATTTTCCTTTTACCATTAACCTGAATTAGCCGAAAATAGATTTTTTTCTGTTTCTTTGTATTTTTATTCTAATGCTTCTTAAAAAAACACAATTGGTTTATTTTGCTGAATAAACACATGCCAGCAGCACTTGGCCAGATGTATCTCACTGGTGGAATATCTAATTGGTTTTAGTCCTTTTCCTCTATGGAGGTAATACCAGTGCTGAGGTTACACGATAGTCCAGCTCCAGTCTTAATTCCCCTCACGTACCATACCATCCGATCAGCTGTCAGCAATAGTCTCCCTTGGGAGAGACGGGGCCAATGGGATTGGGAAAACAGTAAGCTGTGGCTCTTTTTCAGCGCCTTCCTTTCCTGGGCAAAAAAAAAGAAGAAGAAAAGAGTGGATAGGGGAGAGGGCGGAAAGGAGAGTGGCAGGGCCGCCTGGCGTTCTTTATAGTGGGGACATTTCCAGCAAATGAGGTTTGCCTGCTTCTCTGAACGAGATTAGGCTGAGGCTGATGTAGGTGGATTGTTGGTATTTGTGAGCCTATCGCTAACCTTCTTTTCTTTTTTTTTCGTTAAGAGTTTTACCAATTTTTGTTCTTGTTGTCTTTCTTCTTTCCTTTCTCTGTTTCCTTATGTTTGTGTCTCTCTCCCTTTCCCTTTCTATCTATCCCTTTCTCTCTCCGCGCGCGCGCGCGTTGTGTTGTGTGTGTGTGTGTTGTGTGTGTGTGTGTGTGTGTGTGTTTTGTGTGGTGTGTCGTGTGTGTGTCTGTGTGTTGTGTTGTGTGTGTGTGTGTTACTGTGTGTGTCTGTGATTCTTTTTCTGTTTTAAGCCTTGCTTGTTTTTTTGTTTGTTTTCTTTCTTTCATTCCTTTTCTCCTTTTTTCATTTTCCTCTCTCTTGTATCCATTTTGTATTATTTCTTTTCATTTGTCTTCTTCTCTTTCATTTTTTGGACAAGTCTTCATTTACAGAACTTGAGAGGAAGCAGAGCCAGAAAGCCAGACACTTCGTTAGCTGAGTCAAGGCATTTTACAATGAGGCACGTCTCACTAGAAGGCCCATGCTTTCAGTAGCGATACAAAGCGCGAGCAACTGGTCCCCCAGTGAATGGCGTGTTAGTAGACTACATGTTGCCTTGACTTTTCCCTTATGTCCACGGGGAGTTGTCGGAACACTGCGCTGAATTTTGTCTGTGTATCGTGGGCAAGCTCAGCCTGACAGAGCCAATGCTTCCCTAAGTCAGTACATGTACAGGCCTAATTTGATAGACCCTGTATTTTATTGTAGGTTACCATCGTGGATCATGGAGGAACATAGTAAGACTATCTTGTTCCTCGCTTGGAAAACTGGCCGAATGTGGAATGCCAAATGTTGGGAATTTGCTTTCTCTTGTTGGCTAGTGTTCAATTCTGAATCAGGTTCAGTACAGCAAGCCGAAACTCAGTTGTCCCATACCTTAACTCAAACAGTATACTTCTCATGAGAGTAGAAGAGAGACAAACTTTGTTTTAGCAGGTAGCGTGTTCTATCATGCCATTAAATTCTCTACAAACAGCATAAGAAGAAGATTATAGAATTCAACACCACGCCCTCTCAAAAGAGGAACAGGAAAATGAATGGTTCTGAATTTTTCTTGATAAAAGAAAAAAAAAAGCGAAATTCTCAAGATGCGTGCTTCGAATTTTAGGAGGCAGAAGCTCTAAGAAATATTGAGCTGAAAATGACCGCTAAAAAGCTAAATATTTCGGGTATAATCTCTCTCTCTCTCTCTCTCTCTCTCTCTCTCTCTCTCTCTCTCTCTCTCTCTCTCTCTCTCTCTCCTCTCTCTCCTCTCTCTCTCTCTCTCTCTCTCTCTCCTCTCTCTTCTCTCTCTCTCTCTCTCTCCACATTATCTTTATCTTCTCTTATTGGTATGTTAAACTGCATAATTATTCGGCCTTTTTACTATAAAAGTATAGTATTTGCATTTTTTGTACATTGTGTGCTCTCAAACACAAAGTACGGAGAAGTGTTTTCAGCACTGACAGAAGTTAGAGCAGCATAATGGTGTTGCCCCACGATCTCAGGACACATGGTGTTCTTATCTCATAAAAATCTGCTGACATAACCTTCAATTTCCGACCTCTCTGACAAGAGCAAGAGTCATTTCCTTACACAAACGTGGTTCCCTTCATTAATATTTATGACGTACGCGGAGGTTATGGGTCCGGCAGGAAAAAAAATGATTGGCTTGGTGTGCTTTGGTGTCTTTGATGGCCGTTGACTTGCCGCCCACAGCCAGCCTTGTCGGCGCATCTCCGCCCCAGTTCTCTTTATCAGGAGGTCGATGATTTCTGAAGTATAATTATATTGCAT
>CM060316.1:74323228-74335728 GCA_030674155.1 Stramonita haemastoma | reverse complement strand
AGCCTTGAGATATCAGATTCCAGCAGACTTCAGGACAAATCAAATGACAAGAGCAGCGGTGGACCCTACTCAGTTCTTTCTTTTGCGCTGACTGTGGCTGATTTTCCCTCGACATAATTACAGTCTGTGTTTGTACAGGACGTTCACATTGGCAAATGATCTGTTCACTCAGAGTTGCGGATTTTTCCCCACCACTACCACAATCAAGTCATCGTCATCAACACCAATATGACCATCTATAACAATGGTAACAGCACTATAATCATCATGAGCATATCTGTTATTGTGTGGAAGTTTTGTTTATAACATCTTGGAAAAAAATTGAGCGTTCTAGAAAAGTCTTTATCGTGACTTTAAGGATTTGGGTATATTCTTATAACATTATCAGCTTTTTATTTCTTTCTAGGGTCGACCTCGTTTACGCCACTACAGCTTCTTCTTTGTGTTTGGTCTGATGACTTTTTTTGTTTGATATAGTCGTGTTTATTGAACGTTTCCAGGCCGTGTATGCATGTGAACTATTTTTTAACGCCACATGCCAATATCATTTAATGGAAAGGGAATTCTACGCAAGGGACATACGATATGGGACCTGAAAAACCAAATTGACAAGTACTTCATCCTTACCAAGGCTATTGCCAACTCCTGTTATATCTATCTACATGTCACGGCAAATCATACCATCACCCCTCATGCTTTGTTGCAGAATGTTCTTCACTGAAAAGCACTTTTTTTCTTTAACTGTATAACCTACTATCAATACATCTGTACACGGAGTCACAGTGCAAACCAGAAACAGACAATGCCGAATAGGATCACCGTCACCGACATGGTTTACCAAAGAAAGCAGACGAATTCTCCTGTGGTTTTGTCTGTGTGAAAAGGTCTGATTATAGCATGTCCAGCATAGACAGAGTCCGACACCATTACAGTGTAGGACATGCCATTTTCGGTCTGATGGATCACTCCATTCCGGTTTATGCTCAGAGGAAGGGGGAAAAGTGGCCCCTGCCGTTAGGGAATTGTAATGAAGCCAGTTTTGGCCAAGTCCTCGCCGGTAGGCATGAACTTGCCTTGAACTCATAGACTGACTGATGTGTCGCTTAGGAGTGTTGTGTTACATACACGCACAGGACTTCCTGCGCATCGTCTTTTTCCTCCTCTTCTTTTCCCCCAACTCTCCTGGCAGTCACTGGAATACTGTACTCAACAAATTATTCCATTTTCGGGGGTTACTGTACCAAGTCTGGGTTTCCGAAAATAGTTTTCTGTCCATTCTGTAGGGTTGTCTGCCCACAGTGTGTTCTGTCAGTGAAGCTTAAACAAAGCCACTGCATCTTGGCTACAATAGCATGGCGTGATTTTCTTTTCCTTCATCACGTTTTCTGGACGAAACGTCACGGTATTACAAGTTCAAAAGTAGAAAAGTTGGTCTGTGTTAGGGCCATACTGCTGTTTTGTTTGGTATTGTTGTCAGTTTGTTTAAGTTTTCTTTGGTGTGAGTATATTATCGGTGTGATGTCGGATTCTGGGAAAAAAACTTACAATTTCTGATTAAGCATAATTCTTTTGGACTGAGTCAAAACGTGCTGGTTACAAGTTAGGCATATTTTTATAACTCAAAATGATACAGCTATAAGAGAAGAAAAAGAATAACAAAGTAAAATGGATGAAACATTTGTTGTTTATTCTCTCTCTCTCTCTGCTGGGAATGAAGGGAAGGAATGTGATAGTGATGACATGAGTGCAAAAGTGAGGGCAGAGGAGATGTGTGAGAGAGAAAAAGAGGATGGTGAGGAAAAAGTGAGTGTGTCTGGTTCTGAATGTGCGGAGAGTGAGGCAAAATATTTGGGTAAATTTATTGAGGGGCAGGCATGTGAGGCCATAGAAACCATGAATGGAGATATTTTGAACAGCTTTAAAGAAATCAATGACCTGTTTAACAATAGAATGGATAATCTTTTGAGTAAGCTAGATCAAGTGACAACAACTTTCAAACCTGTTAGAAAAGAATTTGCTTGTAGAGATGTGTCATAGTCGCTCCAATGATGATGATGATGTTGATGATGACCGATGACAGTCTGAAATTGTGTCATGACAGATGATGTTGTCGTATATAAATATAATCACAAACAAATGACTAGAGTCTGATGATAATTTGTATCACATGTATAGTTATTACTGATACTATACAATTATTGCAAACCCATGTTGTGGATTTCCATGCCATGTTGTTCATCTGGGCTGTCATTGACAGTGTATTTTTGTTTCCAATTTATGTTGTGCCCAGTCCCATCCCTCTGTCCCGTTGTGTATGGGCGTAAAGCTTATCGCAAATAAACCATTGCCATTGCCATTGTCTCTCTCTCTCTCTCTCTCTCTCTCTCTCTCTCTCTCTCTCTCTCTCTCTCTCTCTCTCTCTCTCTCTCTCTCTCTCTCTCTCTCTCTCTCTCTCCGTGAGATTATTAAGAGATTAAGATTAGTACGTTTCATGTATGTAGATGTTTGTACTTTTTGAAGCTTAAATGATTGCAGTCCCTAGCAAGTACCAAGGCTGGGTAAAAATGTATATAACATTATCTGTAAACCTTGGAAATAAAGGTCATCATCATCATCATTATCATCATCATCATCATCATCATCATCATCATCATCATCATCATCATCATCATCATCATCATCATCATCACCACCATCACCACCACCACCTATGATCTCTCTCTTATTCTTTCTCAATCACTCCATCATTCCATATACTCTCTGTCTCTCTGTTACTCTCTGCTACTCTCTTTGTCTGTCTCTCTCTTTGTCTGTCTGCCTGCCCGTCTGTCTGTCTATTCGCTGTCTCTCTCTGTGTCTCTGTCTGTCTGTCTGTCTGTCTGTCTCTGTCTGTCTCTGTCTGTCTCTGTCTGTCTGTCTGTCTGTCTGTCTGTCTGTCTGTCTGTCTGTCTGTCTGTCTGTCTGTCTGTCTCTCTCTCTCTCTCTCTCTCTCTCTCTCTCTCTCTCTCTCTCTCTCTCTCTCTCTCTCTCTCTCTCTCTCACCCCCAGCCTTTCTGTATCTCAGGAGGGGTCTGCAGGAAGCCGATGGAGAAGCGATGTGATGGCATTGACACAGAGCTGAAAGACAGCCCTAATTTGCTAATTATTCAACACGAAAATGGCTCGACAGGTCTCTTGAAGTGAGAAGAGGAAACTCGTTTAATGGACCTTCTCTAATCACGGAAGATAACGAGGTCAATTTTTGAGAAAGTGTGTGCACTTAGGGTCAAAAGATGGAGAGAGAGAGAGAGAGAGAGAGAGAGAGAGAGAGAGAGAGAGAGAGAGAGAGAGAGAGGAGAGAGAGAGAGAGAGAGAGGGGGGGGGGGGAAATAAAAAGTGCAAACCAAGGAAAGCATGAACTCGCGAAGCACTTTAACCGGAAATTGTCATATTGGAAATGCAGTTTTTCGAGCTGATCAAATTTGCTTTGGAGCTTTAACAGAAACGCGTTTTCTGCAAACGGTATTCACCCCCACACTACCAAACAACAACAAAAAAAATTAGAATGATTAAGCATAAAGGTAGAGGCGATGCCAAAGAAAAGGTCATCCTTTTCACTAAAATAATTGGACAGATAGCGCGCACATACCTGTTCTTTACGAACAAAGACAAAATCATCGGTAGTCACTTTCAGTAAGACAAGTTAAATAAACGTTTACGTGGAGAGCTCATGGGCAGATGAAATAAAAATGTACAAGTGTTCCCATAACCTATGCGGTCATTGTGGAGCAAGATGTAAGAGCCCTCAGCTTCTCTAGGGGCCAGCATCTTGAGGTTGGCGTCGATTTCATCTGCATTGCTGCTTTATCTCCCATGTCCCTAAAGAGGGTAAGTTAGTCATATACAGTTGGATGAGTATAGCTAGGTAACTAAGCAGACATGTTGACTTGACTTCTTCAAAGACTTCTTGAAAAGTCGTTGGGCAGTGGATTTTTCAGGCAGTGTGAGGGATACAAGCTGTACTCTAGCAGAGCCTGTATCCCTCCTCCTTCAAGACTGTATGAAATAGCTATTGTTTACAATAGTCATTCTGAAGCACCCAACACCGTTTGTCAGAAAACTGTCATATCAGTAACAATATGAACAGTTCTGCTAGTTTCTTTTGTCATTTTTTGGCATTCTAGTCTGTGCCAGCGGGTATGACTGAATGGTTTATTTAGAAAGACTCCCCAATCCTTAACCCTTTAAATGGATTTAAAAAAAACAACAGCAGCAGATGCTATTATCATAGAGAATGGATACCACGGTCTACCAGCCTGCAGGTTTCCATGAGCGTTTTATAGTCTGCTCTTCATTCTTCAGTGTGGTCTATTCTGCAGAGGTACAGGCTGTGCCAGGTTAATTTAACTTACCCACGACATATTACCTTAAAATCCAGTTCTGTGCCGTAAGAACTCTTCAAAGAGTTAAAAGAATTATTAGTTACACCAGTCAGTAGTCTATTCAGTCATATGAATGAAATGCTGATATTGCCTCAAAAAGTTTATTCTTAAACTTGTCTCTTTTTTTTCCATTTGAATTTTTATTTGTGCTTAAATCTAAAAGAACAAATGACTTAAAACACAGCTTTGGGTTGGGGCTCCACACCATGGACTTAAAAGCAATTGTGACTTTAAAAGCAAATAATTATAACTCTTCCTCTCTCTTCTCTCTCTCTCTCTCTCTCTCTCTCTCTCTCTCTCTCTCTCTCTCTCTCTCTCTCTCTCTCTCTCTCTCTCTCTCTCTCTCTCTTGTTTCTTCGTCTCTCTGAGTTGAGTTTCTCAATTCCCTTGCCCTGTCCTCCAGTTCGTTTCCGCTGCTGTGAATTACTCTGCCACCTCCCCTGCACTTTAACCTCTTCAAATCATGGCGCAACCTGAAAAGTTCTTTTTCAGTGAACTGGGCCTCAGCCATGCGGACATGACAGATACCGATGTCAACAGATGGCCCCGGAGACTGAGTGCTCTCGTCTATCAGGACCCAGACTTCATGCCGATCTCGTAAAGCTTAGGCAGAGTTAAAAAAATAAATGTAGTGATGTGCAAGTGCAGTAGTAAACACTGGGACAGGATAGGATGTCCATTCTGCAATGTTATTTATCCATAACGTCATCTTTCTCATTTATTTGTTTTTGTACATTGAATTGTTCATTATCATATTTTACACTTTAAAAAAAACACACTGGAAATGATAGTTATGTCAAGCACGATTGCTAGTGTTCTCAAAGGTCTGACTTTATTGACCTCAAGAAGTAAAGTAATCAAGGTAATGTTATTGAATTTTTAGATTCATTTTGCAGATTGACAGTGCTATTTGTTTGAAGGGATTGAATTGTGTTGATTAGGAACTTGATGTTAATGCTACTGGAGTTGCTGAAAGTGATGTAAGGTGACACTCCTGACATGGCCTGTGAGGTTGGTGACAACCATAAACAAAATAGAATGAAATGAAATCTCATGTTATTTGTTTAAACAGTGGTTTTCGTGCAGTTTCAAATCACTTTACCATTGCTTGTGGAAAGGTAGCTTTTCTAACAAGCATTTTTTTCAACACTGTATCATGTTGTTTTGCAGATACAGAGCAATTCAGAAGTGTACTACAGTACCACACGCCATTGCCACTATCAGACTTGTTTGTATGATGTAGAGCTGACTATCAGCAGGTTCCATCACTGTCTGGCCACTGTGTGGCTTACACCCAAGGGAGACCCTGCTCAGAAGGATCGTGACTACCCGCTGTGGGTCAGTTGTGCTCTGCCTGATCTCATCCATCTTACCCTGGCATGGCCAAGTAAATAGCACAATGAGCTACAAAGGTCCAGTGAGAACGCGCTCCAAGGATAGGGAGAGCATCGCTGTTTGCATTGCATTGTTATGTATTGTCTTGTATTGGATTGGATTGGATTGGATTGTCAACCGCTTTCAATCAAGCTGGGACTGCTGTCCTTAGGGTGAGTGCGTTGCAACAAGAGGAACCAATTTCAGCTGAGTTAAGCCTAATTGTGGGTATAATCGTACATGTCACAGGAAACAGTTATGCACAGTGGTTTTGTTGTTGGTTTTTTTTCCTAATGACTTTTGTCCTTTCACAGTATATGTGTGATTTGATGAGATTTACTATGACTATAATGCTCCTGAAGAAGTCTAACTAATAGGTTAACTAATTACTGTTTATTATGATACGTCAAATATTTGTTGAAAGAAAGTATGTGTCTCTTTATTCATTTGCTGTAGGCGGGAATAAAGTCAAGCCCTATATGGGTCTTGATTAGTTAGAAGACGCCTGTGGTAATTTCAACTTTATAGCTTAGAGATAGCTGGCTTTTTCTGCCTCCTCAACTTTTTGTTGACCAATACATAAACTCCCGATTCATCGAAGTCAATTAAGAGATTGTTTTTTCTAAAGAAAATCGATCACGCTTTTTCAAACTTGAAACTTCAATTTGCGGTACATTTAGCACATAGATGGAAGAAGGATTTCTCTGTTGCATTCTTTAGCTGTGACTTGGTATCTCAGCATCTGCTGATGGGTACACGGGTAAAAGCTGAAAAACGGAGTAAGTCAGGCACAGAACGCTTTCACGTAAGAGATTTGGCTGTAAGGCTGGATTTTTCTGACCAGCTTGGGATCTTTGCTCCAAGCCATTACACACCTAAGCAGCTGCTAAAGTGATGAATGTGAGGCTAATAAAAAAAATCCAGCAAAACAAATGCAGCAGTAACAGCTAGCAGAAAAGAGACCAAGAAGACATAACAAGGAAGCGTCCCCACTCCCATACAAAGTAAAAGCTGAGGTGACACATACATGATGTTCTCAAATCCCTTTCTGCCGTCAGAGCTTACTGCAGTTTCTTTCTTTGGAGAGTCCACGTACCAGCCTGTGATGCCCATCCTAAGCCATTTGCCACCTGACCAGCCCCATGTCACTCAATGCCATCCCTGAGTGGAGTTGTTTGCTGAGACATGCTTTCATCTGATGGACAGAGTGCATGCCATGGTGGTCAGCAGCTGGTGTAGGTCTGGTGACCTCAGGACTGTTTGAACAAAGTCTCTCTCTCTCTCTCTCTCAATCTCTCTCTCTCTCATCTCTCTCTCAATCTCTCAATCTCTCTCTCAATCTCTCTCTCTCTCTCTCTCTCTCTCTCTCTCTCTCATGTAATGCATTTTATAACTTGTTTATGGAAGGAAGTCTGTTTAGATGTTGTATGATGTGTATACGTATTCATATTTAATTTTATATTTGTGTTAGTAAGTTTATCCCCTTCGGAAAGGGACTTAAGCCTAATCTGAATAAACATTTCGCATTGGCATTCTCTCTCTCTCTCTGTTCTGTCTCTGTCTCTGTCTCTCTGTGGTTGGACAACTATTGTGCTGTGGTAGATGTTTGGCTTTTACGTAATGGCGAGGGGATTAAATTTGTAGAGTTGAATTATGGTTTCTTTCTGTTTTTTGTTTGGTTTAAGCATGATTTATTTAATATTCATGCAACATAAGCAAACTTAAATGCAGCAGTGGAAAGGCATCAAGCTACAGCTTAGTTTGGTTTTATGTTTGCTGCTGTCTGCTTTGTGACTTCTTTCCTCGTCCCCCCCCCCCCTCTCCCTCTCTCTCTTCTCTCTGTCTGTCTGTCTGTCTGTCTGTCTGTCTCTCTGTATGGTGCGAGCGCAGGTGTGTGTGTGTGTTGTATGTGTGTGTGTGTGTGTGTGTGTGTGTGTGTGTGTGGTGTGGGTGTGTGTGTGTGTGCGGCTGCGTTTATTTCAATGGTGCACAGTAGTTCTGATTGCTAAATTATATTGTACATTGAGAAGTCAGCTGGAAACAAGCTTGTAAACTTACTAATACCAACTTCGGCACAATGATATTAGCTAATTATTCCTGCTTACCAGTGCCTTACTCACGTTTCTGTGCCGACACATGCCAAAAAAAAAATCAAGCGTACATTTTACATTTCTCGTAACTTATATGGCTGTTTTTTATGATAAAGTATACTACGAATGCATTGGCTTTTGCAAGTAGATACAAGTTTATGCGCTGAGTGGATGTCTTAACAACCAGTTTTGCGGCGTATACGGCCTATACCACAGTCATGATATAACACCATCTTGGGGAAAAAACTAAAAAAGTTGAAAACTTAAAAAGTTGAAACATACTTTTCTACTTTCTAGCTTTTCAGTGAAAAATGTTTATATGGCAGACACATTTAACACTTTGAAGGATGGTTAGTGACAAAAAGGACTCTGGTTACAGAGATTGGCGATGGATATGATCTTTCCATGTCTGACCACAGTCCTCCCTCTGCCTACCCCCAGCTTTCCCATAGCGAAGTGACTTCATGGCCAGTAAATGTGGCCACTGAGGGGAGCAATTCGTATTTATATTTATGGACCACTTTAAGTCACCGCAGATTTCTCTGTGTGAAATTTGGACTGCTTTCTCGGGAAAAAGCGTCTTGCCGCAAGAACAGTGCCATCCATCATTTTTATTTCTTTACCTGTCTGCATGTGTATTAGTTTCCCTATCAGAGTGCCTTTTTGGTTTACACAGTTTGCCAGGGACAAACTCTCTTGTCGCTGTGGGTTATTTTACCTGCGTGAAATGCGTGTTTTCACACGGGACCTGGGTTTATCGTCTCACCCAAAAGACTAGCAACCAGACCAACACTCACGATCTAGAGGAAGGGAGAAAAAACATTAGGCTCAAACAGGGATCCAACAAGACTTTTAAAAAAATATTTCCAGGCAGGTGGGTTACCTCTAAGAGCACCGATATACTTTCACTTTAGCAAAATTCTTTTGCTACGGTCGTTCTCCAAAGAACAGTGACTGGCAGTTCTTGGAAATGTGTCTGGAGGGAACCTTGTTTTGACGAGGGACAAAAAGCCTGTCTCAGTTTTTCTGTTGGAAATGGTTGTCTTTATGGCTTTACTGTGTGTGTTTTGTCTGAAAGCGTTCTTGTGGGGACTATACTTTGCGTAGATTGTGGTTTCTGTCTGTTTCATTCAGTAGATTTTTTTATATATATATAAAGAGTGTATTGTAGTGTGTGTGTGTGTGTGTGTGTGTGTGTGTGTGTGTGTGTGTTGTGTGTGTGTGTGTGTGTGTGTGTGTGTGTGTGTATGTGTGTTGTGTGTGTGTGCATGTGTTGTATATATATGTGTGTGTATATATGTTGTTACAAGGGTACACTCTATGGTTGAATGTTGGTGCGTGTGTTTTTGTGTGTATTTTTGTGTGTGAGTGTGTGTTGTGTATGTGTGTGTGTAGTGTGTGTGTGGTGTGCGTGTGTGTGTATCTGGGTTTGTGTTGTAAATAACATAGGATGCATGCTGATGAACACAAGTTCCCTATTTTCTAAAAGGAGAACATTTTTAAAGTCATCTCACAGGATTTTAAAGTCATCTCTCAGGATGTAAGACTGACATCAGCCCTGGAATCTGTATACAGCAGTGTGCTCAGTGATTTGCCAGATGGTCTGATTGGACTGATAATCTGAGCAGTAGAGAATGGCCCTTTTTCTTTGATTTCTTGTGGCTTTTGTTGGCTTACATAATTGTTTTCCAATTCTGGCTGACAGAGGTTATGGCAGTATCTCTTCTTCTTCCATCCCGTAGTCTGTTTAGACCGTAGGGGCAGTATGGCAGTATGTTGGCAGTGTATTCACCTTTATCACACCTACAGTCTGTACAGACTGCAGGCCCTGTCAATATCAACAGTATTTATAGATGCATGGCATTGCATTTGTGATCTAAATCAGCCTCGTTCTTTACTGCAGTGAGAATGATGACCACAACGTACTGTAGGAATGGCAGATTCCTGTCCCTGTGAGAAGAGACAAAGACAGAGCAAAACAACCTTCTAGCAAGCATCTTTGCTTATCCTAAACTGGTGGGTAAGGTACATAGAGATGTCGTTGGGATTGTGTTGGAATGAGCTTTGTATCTTTTTGTTCATTACTGAGAACTGACACAGGTACTGAACTATACCCTAGTCCAGCATGAAGCCAGTGGCAATGAAGGTTCTTTCCTTGATGAAAACTGGCCCTGTGTTCTCAATCTTAAAAAGTTTGGTTCGCAATTTATCTCAAATTTTAGTTCAAGAAAAGACTATCCAGCATAATGATGAATATTTTTTCCCAGTGATGTTGCACCTTTAGTCTGATAAGAGAGGCATTGATTACAGTCATGCGTTAAGGTATGTCAGGAACTTTTATGTTAAGAGTTTGGATGTGAAAACCAGAACAAAACGAATAACTGGAAAACCTATTTAATTCTGCACCCAGCTTGTGATCCTGGCCCCAAGCCATTTCCCACCTGAACAGCCTGAGGCCGGTGAATGTCAGCAGTGAGTGGAGTGGTGTGATGAGAGGGGCTTGATGGACAGAGAGCAATGGTCGGGTCTTGTGGGAACAGCAGTCTGTGGCCACGAAATCTCTCTGATGAGGACAATTATCCTTGCTGCTGTGGGCTTTTTAGCCTTTGCATCGCGGGCAAGGGGATTAAACTTCTGAAGTCGGCTTTTAGTTTGTTGTCGTTGCGGTTGTCCTTTTGTATGCCTGTGTTTCTGTTCGTGTGTTGTTATCTGTCCATCTATCTTAGGGTTGTGTGTGTGTGTATGGTGTGTGTCCGTGTGTGTGTGTGTGTGTGTGTGTGTGTGTGTGTGTGTGTGTGTGTGTGTGTGTGTGTGGTGTGTGTGTGTCTGTGTGTGTGTGTGTGTGTGTGTGTGTGTGTGTTTGTCATTTTTTGTGGTTTTATGTTGATGGTTTTGAATTTGAACATTAAATACTTGAGTGTGAGTATGTGTAATAAACAATATGGTTGGACTGTTATCTCTCTTTCTCCCTCTCACCCTCCCTCTCTACTTCCCCCTTTCTCTTACACAGAAACACAGACACAGACAAATACAGAGACCTACACGCACACACACACAAACACACACACAAACACAATGCTTGTATTTCCTCTCTGTCTCTGTCTCCGTCTCTCTTTCTGTCTCTCCACTCGATCTTCTTAACAAGCAACTGGTGGATTCAGTATATACTATGGCTGATAGCATAGCTTTAAAAATGATATGTGTAAAATAGATAACTGTAGTGCTTGTGCCATTGCGCTGAAACTGGAAACCACCGGTTTTCTAATGGAATTTTAGGTATTGTTGTACATGTCAGTCCCTCTCTGTCTCTTTTCCTAAAAACATAAAAAGAACCCCATAACACAAGATCGGAAAACAAAGGATTTTAGTTGAGGTGACACATCTGACACGAGCTAAAAGCCAGATGCATTAAAACTGTAGAGAAAAAAAGCAAACACACTCAAGGGTTTTGAATTATGTTGGCTCCATCAATGGCAATTTTGTGATTACACTTTTATATGCAGACTTGGTAGTTCCTTAATCATGTAGTGATGCATGAAGAAGATACTGTTAAATAAGCCATAATTCAAGTTCCTCGTCATTTGAAAAAAACAACAATAACATGAAAGTAGCTAGCATGTACCCGAAGGTGCAATAGCGCATTGGCTTGTCCTGTTCGTAAACTGTATTCTGAGAGGTTTGAGTGTTGTGCTATGAGTGATGCGATATGATATGATGTGATATGATACGATACGATAAAATATGATATGATTGATATGATATGGTGTCATATTATATATGTTTTTCTCTCGTTCCTCGGCCAGAGCTCTGATTTTCACAAATGCTGATATTTTTGCGCATGCGATCTCCTCCCTCACCTGACCATTTAAGCAGGCACATTTTGACTTTGTGGGTGATATGATTTGATATGATATGAGCGTTACAGCATATCTTTCATATTTTACTAAAATCCAAAACCAACTTCTCCATCGTTCGGGCTTTCCCTAAAAAAGTTTACGACAGACACAGACACACACCAACACAGACACAAACACAGACAGACAGACAGACAAACAACACACACTCTCTCTCTTTCTCTCTCTCTCTCACACACACACACACACACACACACACACACACACACACACACACACACACACACACACACACACACACACACACACACACACACGCACTCACACACACACACACACACACACTCTCTCTCTCACACACACATAACACACACACACACACACCACACACACACACACACACACACACACACACACACACAAACACACACACACACTCTCTTCACGTACACACACACATACACACACACACACACACACACAAACACACAGGCACACACACATACAGACAGGCACACACACACACACACACACACACGCACACACAGAGACAGAGTCAAAACAATAAGGAGTGTTCTAGCCAGTTTTGGGATGAGAGGTGGTTATAAAGATAGTTGTGGACATAAAATTTGTCCATCTAACTGCTAGTCTCTCTCTCTCTTTCTCTCTCTCACCTCTCTCTTTGTCTCTCTCTCTCATCTGTCTCTGTCTCTGTCTCTCTCCCTCCCTCACACACACACACACACACACACACACACACA